>CAXKVW010000321.1:0-206077 GCA_964058825.1 Carex arenaria
TGGGTATGCATCCATCTTGATGTAGAACAATATCAATAGTTCTGATCTGTTGCTGGAGTTACAGATTTTGAAATATTAAGGTGTTTCCACAAACTTATGATAGGAAAGGAAAGAATAAATTTTGAAATAATTACACCACCTAAATTTTGAGTATTTAGGTGTTTCCTTATAGTGAAAACTTCACTATGATGAATGCTGGGGTTCTTATTGAAAAAAATAGCGTGTAAATTGCAAGATTGGAAGGGTAAGTTAATTTCATTAGGTGGTAAAATTATTTTTCTTAACTCATCTTTATCAGCCAATGGTTATCTATCAACTAAGGTAAGGAGGATAGACAAGTTAAGATGTTCTTGCAGTATGATGGTGATACAGTAAAGAGAAAAATATGCTTCAATGAGACAGAATATTGTTAGTAGAAGCACGAATCAGGGAGGATTAGGACTTTTAGATTTGGAACTAATGAATAAGCATTGCTAGGAAAAAGGTGAGTCATACGGACTGATTTCTCCGTTCAGGGATGCCGGAAACATATAATTCAATCAACAATAAAAATAGAATCAATCAATAAGACTTTCTCCTTTCCTAAAAGGAATTGTTAAGGATAGCGAACCTATAGATTTAGGAAGAAACAAAGTTGTAGGAGATTGTAATTCAGTAAAAAAAAATATAATTAAACAAGCTTGAAAACCCCCAACTATTACCAAAAAAAGAAAGAAAAAGAACCCTGTAGGGACAGAACCCTTCTCAAAAGCAAAATATTATTTTCAAATTCAACGAAGTACAAGGCACAGTGTGCAAAATATAATTTATGTGCAGTTGAGATATGTTTTGTTTGATTAGAAAAAGCAACACAATACTTCACAACTAAAAATTATGACAAAGTCAAACTGCATACCAGTAGCCAGAAGCAAGCAACTTTCCACCAACCAATTTGGGTGGTTTGCCCCAAATGAGAGCCTTGGGGTTCTTTTTGAATATGTGTTTTTGTTTATTCGCTCCTCTAAATACCAGGTACCTGTGCACATATTAAAAGAAACAAATAATCGAATGTAGTAATGATAATTAACTGATCTCGTAGTTGCATTCACTTATTTGGTAATTTAAATCATGAAAGATTATGAAAATTGCGTGATATATCAATGTGGTCCAGACAACAAACAAAATACCCGGTGATGAAGATGATACAATTGATAACAATAACAAATAGGGGCAGTTCCACTCGATATTTCAGAAGCCACCAGCCCTTTTGGGAACAACATAAGAAGAAATAGATAAGTAAACATATAAAATGAACTGAATAATATTATCAATGCACACTAATAAGCATTGAAAATTAATCCGCTCAATCATACCTCAAAAGAGAAATATTAAATGTGATTATTTGAAAAGCGAAAAAATTAAGCTAGCAAGGACAAACTTGTATACTAAAGGTGAAGGGGATGAAAACTAGATCGCCAAAAACCAGCATAAAGCCCAATCTTTCAGCAATAATATCCCATCTAAGAAATTGAACAAGAGAAAATACAATGATTACAATTTTTTCTATTTGCCAACATAAAGAAGGATCACAACAAAAATCTCAATATTTTAAAGAATTCAAATCAGCCAAGAATTGGACAAGTAGTCTAGCAAGTGTTAGTATGAATAAAATTAAATATTCTGAAATACAAAAAAAATAAGGTAGGCTTACGTGGAGGTCATGAATTCTTCATGATAGAAGTAATCTATCACATAGAGCTACATACAAAAAAATAATAATAAGTGCACAGATAAATACAAAAGTATGTCTTATTTTAGGGAAGTGAAAGTTTATTACTGCACAAAATAGCTGATAGAGAAAAACTGAAAGATTTGCAGTCCCAGCAAGATAGCTCTTTGACAGTATAGAAAGGTTTATGAACAACCATGCCATCATTCCTGCTCTAACAAAGAAGAACCTATACAACAGCATAAAGTAAAATCAAATAAGCTGTACAAACTAACAAACAGAACATAAATTCTGTACAGGTTTTACACAGCCCAACTCATATTAGCGTCATTTAAGAAAAAAGAAATAAGCATATGGATATAACAAATGAGTAAAGCTAGTCTGAGTAAGAGCTCACCAAGAAAGTTCATGAGAATAACTTAAAAAGATCATATGACCTACTTCAAACTATAAAATCTTTGATCGACTTGAAAAGCCATGATGTGTGCATTTGTAATTTTCCATTTTTTTTAGTTCATTTTGTATAAGATTAAGAGGTTGAAAAAAATGGTGCACTTATTTTTCAACAACTACACTTGATCTTATACAAAACGAGTTTCAGAAATGAACATTTGAAACGAAAATATTACCTTCTCACAAGTAGACCAAGATCAATGTTTGATTCATCATTTAAAACTGATTTGACGGTTTTAGTTAAACTCACAGACACCTTTGATGAGAACAAGCTCATAAAAGCTTCACTCTTAATTCACAAGCTACCGTAAACCAAATCAGTTTATTACAACTGTTTGCCCACCTTCGTGAGACCTTAAATATATTCGAAATGATTATCTCGGAAATGGAGAAGAATATAAAAGTAGGTTGATTGGGAACGCAGTAAAGTTACACGACAGTTCATAGTAACCACAAAAATTGTACAAAGAGAAGAAAGAATCAATGTACTTGAGGTCAACTCCCATGAAGTGGGGATTAAGCTGGATCCCAAACCACCTGCGATACAAACAAACTAATTCATCATTTTATCCTATTTATTTCTAATAGGTGTGAAATTGAAGGTCAGATAATATGTTACACAATTATGTGTTCAGTGCAATCGAAGGAAGCTTTGATTATGAAGTCTCCCACTGATTATGCATTTCCACCAATTACAGTAAATTTGGGTGCTCTACACATAGGTATAGCACACAGGCTTTTACTAAATAACAGAGAGATATGTAGTGCATACCAGTCATCTATGAAGTTTCCAGTGACATGTGGCTTCAGAGAAGCACTCCTATTTTGTGAATTTGTACCGGCAATGTAAAGTGCCACAGAAACCTCAACATAAAAAAAAGGGTCATGGTAAGGAAGTAGGCTACCAGTAGATATATAAATATATATAACAATGCCTCTTCAAAAATAAAGAATTTTGTGGTTAGTATTGCACATATTTTTATACCATTGTTACAACTTCGGCGTTATGGAAATTTGGAGAATTACCAACATTGTTCCCCTAAGCTAGTATCGTGATTTAATTAAATCAATAGCAGGAAGTAGGCTTGTCAACACCCAATCTGTTAAAATTGGAAAAAGAAATTAAAACTTACTAGTAGGCTGAATATAAGTGTTGCTGATAGCAGCTCAATTCCCTTGTCAGCTACGACCTACAATAACAGTATAACTTTCAAATTGACCAACACAACAAATGTTTACAGTCACAAATGAACTGCCACTTAGGCACATTTAGTAGATCTCAGAACCCCTTTCATATTTTTTTTCCGCGTGTTTGAATACAATATGCTTAGAGCCCTACTTATGCTCAAAATAGCAATGGACGTACCTTATAAGAAAATTGCAAGTAGCACAATAATATACTGGCTCAGATGATAATACTGATAGGAACGATAACTTAACTGTAGGTGATATCCATTCCAGGTAAACTCCAGCTCCAGTAAGCATAAGAAGTAAAGCAAGAGAAAGCAAACCTATAAATTAACCAACCAATATGGAGAATTTTAGAGAAATTAATCTCTTCAATTTCAGATCGAGGCCAGACCGAAACTCCAGCAAAGAGATAACTGATTAATGTACTGGTCCAAATCTCGTTTATTTCCTAAATCGATCTTCGTTCTAAAATTTTGGTTTCTGTTGGATTTAATTTATTCACATTAGCGCCAGTTTCTTAATCACCAAAAAATTACACGGCCAAGGAAAGGAACAGGTCTATATTTTGAAAATATCTACTCACGAAATAATCATCTAGAAATCACAAACAAAAAAATTAGAGAAAGTGAAACGAACCGTTGCAACGGTAATGGAGGCGAGAGCCATCAGAAAGTACAGCACCTGGCACGACCTTGCCTGGAAGCACCGAACCAGCAATGGCTAGATAACCCAAGTACGAACCCAACACAACAACCTGTATGACATTCTCTTAAAATCATTCTCATAATTCGGGGAAATGAGAAAGAAATGATGGTAGAGAGTTAGCTTCGTAGCGCTTACTGAACTCAGAGAGGGCACCAAGGAAGCAAGCGCGCCATTGTCGAACTCCATTTCTCTGATGCTCTACAGCTTCCTAGGGTTAGCTACGCTCCGCGCAGATCAATCGCGAGTGAGCTTTCTAGGTGGTAACGGAGCAAGTGTCAGAAACCACGATTAGGAAATGATTTGGATTATTCGCCAGGCGGGGAAGCGACAAGTGAGCACTGAGCAATCAAATTAAGAAAACAGAACCGTTTTTCTAATTACACCCCCCACAATTTTGGAATTTATATCTAATAAGGTAACTCAAATTTTGGATTTAGATTTAGATCTGGACCGACTGATCTGCTTTAGCACGAATCAAAGGAAAAGGAAATATGTACATTCTATTTCGCACTTAATTGGTTTGGATTCTGATCAGACGTTCAAATCTAAACTCAAAATTTGAGTTACTTCATAGAACACGGACTCGCAATTTTGCATCCACAGATGTGTTGGAGCAACATGAATTAAACAATTTGTTATGATAACTCATTAATACTATATTAGTAAAGTTGGTAAAGATGTCTACGGTTTTCTGTCAAATGATAAGTTAAAAAAAGAAAAATGTTTTCCTTTACTAAAGATAGGATCGAAATTTAATTGTACCGTTTCTCGATGTTGTACAACGATAGAGATTTTTTTTTTCTTTTAGTAAAAATTGTAAGTTTTTTTTTTATAAAAAGCATATGAATACCCGTTTTATATATGAAACATAACAGTTAAATTACATCAACCGAACAAGTAAAATATAATTCGCTCTTGATTATAAAAACATGTAATGAGTCCGCATCCTCTGTATTAACGCACAATTTTTCTTTCAAACCATCCGATCAAAATTTAAATTAATTCGGTCTCACTTGTAATCTATGGATCCTCTTGAAGATTTGTGCTAGTGCAAAACAAGTGGAATGAATCTAAACTCAAATTTTGTTCACCCTTGCATTAGGTGATCTAAACAGAAATTTTCTAATTGAACGGTCCGGATCTAAATCCATGGATCATCTAAAAACATTTGCTTTCCTTTCTATCGTTCTCATCACTCAAATAAAAATACGTAGACAACTTTAAATATTTGGTACCAAATATAAAATTAAGAATCATCATTAAAATAAAAATAAACTGAATTAGGGTGTGTCTATAGACGATATAGTGGGTTTCAGGTTGCATAATGTCTGGTTCCGATCCGTTGTTTGAAACTATTGATTTAGAAGTTCAAGCTTAGAAACCCAAAAATAAAAAATTCCAAGCTTCCGAATTTACATTCTTGCAGAGTTTTTACCTGTGGAGCTATGCGGTACTTTTAATATGGTCCGTTTGTTTTGATCGAACGGACCAAATAAAACTTTGGCACGAATCTTAAAGCAAAATTAATACTGCCCCCTCCATCATCCGATCACTCGCCGGCTGAGAATAAATCTAAGCCATCCAATCAGCTCCGCACAACTCCGCAGGTAAAAATTCCGCAGAGGATACTGGTCCCAAGCTTGCACCCCGTGACAATTCTGTCCAAGTCCAGGTCAGTTATTCGCCATTCAATTTGTCTCAGTAATATCTACTCTCTCGCTTTTTTTAGAGAGTGTTCTTAAGAAGTTCATGGTTATAATCTTTTTAGAGGCTCGTTACCCTCCAAATCATGTCCTTATGCAGTCTCACTTGGCACGATATCTGACAACTACTTCTCTTGCTTGATGTTTTTTTTGTGGTGTCTTTTGAATTGACTCTCCATCTATCACCAACCCTTTGACCAATTGGTGTTGTTATGGTATAATAGAACCTTCTTTTTAACAAATCAATATTATTGAAGTGGTTAACCCTTTTGTATTCTTATAAGAGTTCCTCAAACGAATACTAAATCCAACAATGTATGCTTTCTGACTAGAGAACTTCATCCCTTTAGAAAGCTCAAACATTTGCTCTATCGTTTCATTTATTAACAAATCATCCACTTCATCTACATTCAAAATATTTATTTCATGTACCGCAAATAAATAGAGCACAATCATTATAAGTCACAATTTAATATTAATGTTAACTCAGGCTTCATATTAACATGTACTACGAGATTGAGCAATAAACCATCATGTCTCAAAAATTGGACCAATCGATTGAGCAATAAACCATATACCAATATTGTTCCATTACAGTACTTATAATTCTTTCAATAATTTAAACAAAAATTCTTAAACCATTAAACAGAAGATAAACAAGTATGTTGAAAATTTACCCATTGTTGATCCTTTAATCACTATGATTCTATCACAATTCTAAAGTGTCCATATAATTCATGCATATTCTAGAGTTAGAACGATTGGGATGTAAATAAAAACTAAAAATCACGAGCAACACAACAATTCTACAAAATTTAAGAGTTAAATTGAACACCCGAGCATTACCAGAACATGCTTAAATTAAGAGACAAATTGCAAACTCCAAGTTCTTACATAACAAAAAAATAACTAGAAAAGAGTTAAATTGCTTATCCATTTACGCCTGTGATTCTGAAAAGAAATGGACCGTCAGAAATCCTGACGGTCTAGATTTGTTTTTCTTTGTGGAAAATTCTCAAAATGAAAACACTATGCTAAATTCTCAAAATGATGTGTTTTTTTATAGCATACCATAGATCTGAATATGAAAAACGCTAACTAAATTTGAAAATGAAAATATAACAAAAAAAATCTAGATCTTAGACTTTATATGCTTACCAATTAACAATGTGTAGGAAAAAAAATATGGTAAATGACAAGAAGATAAAAAATTATACCGGAAAAAACTTAATCGGAAACTTAAACTCAAGTTTTGAGGCTTTTTCTTTAGTTTTTTTTTTTCAATTCTGACTTCCCTTTGTTCAAAATCTATATCTTCTTCTCGCAAGCTTTCTAAAAAGTAGTCATATGCTGAAATTGGACACTCAGCTCCGAGATACGCCTGTTTGAAGTTTTTTTTTTTTGTCATTTTTCGCCTTCTCGGTGAATATATCGTCTCTCTTGACTTATCTCTTGCCCTAGCCTCACTTGTTTATGAGAGATGTCTCAAATAAATACATGTACAACCTACATGCGCTTTAGAAATGAGAGAAATGGCTTACAAAAAATATATAGAGATGCATTATAACAGAAAGGTACGGATCGATGACGTCAAAAAGTTTGCATTTCTTTTATCATGTATGGATCATATAGTAAAACAGTGTACAATTGTTGAAGCATTCATATACACCCGTCTGAAAGAATGATGCTCTTTATTTTTTTTTAATTGAACTAATATAGTGTTTCTGTTTTGTCCTATCATTTAGTGAGGGTTTTATATTATCCATTAAAAAACTAATTGATGAAATTTTTTATTCCTCAATTACTCTTCAATTAACCCTCAATTTTTCAAACAAAAAAAAACCTGGATTGCCAGAATACCTGGTGGTCCATTTCTTTTCAGAACTGCCAGGAATTCTAGCAGTTGGGATATTTTTAAAATTTTCAAATAACTCCAAGCATTTTTGTAGTTCTCTATTTAATTGAGGATATTAATAAACATGTTTTTCACATCACATCATACTTGTTTTATATCTTCGTTTTCAAAGTCCAAACTACCGATTCTAACTGCTCAACATGATATCCATACTAAAATATGTTTGGGATAAAATTTTATAATTTTTGAAAAAATATTACTATTGTTTAAGATAGATAAAAAATCACTACTTTTGGACCGTTCAAAAACAGTAATTTTCTACCTATCTTAAAAAAATAGTAAAATTTTTATAAAATTTGGTCGCCATATTTTAGTATGAATATCATGTTACGGTTCGATACAATTTTAAAAACGAAAATATCAAACATAAAACATGATAAGATATAAAAAGTATAAGGTATTAAAATCCTCCTCATTAATAAAAAAATTAGACAAATCCTTACTTTAAAAGTACAAATTTGTTGTGCAGCAGCGCAGTAGAGGAAGAGAATAAAAGCTCCTTCACGTTAATATTAATAATATAATTGTTAAAAAAAATATTAATCGTATAATAAAAAAATTGCTTACATAAATATCTTTTTTAGGATTCGGTAGATAAATGTTTGTGTCTATATTTTAAAGCGCTAGATATTGGAGTCGGACGATCCGATGGGCAATTCAGTCTGATGTTTAATGGAACCGTTCGATCCGTAGTAAGATTCATGCATATTTATGCAAATTTAATTTGTACAGTCTTAAAACTGTCAATGCAAATTCTAACATGTATCTAAAGGTTTTGACCGGACATCGTAATCGTACCTCCCCCACCATTTCTACAGTCAAACTGTAAATTTTAACATTTAATTTGCTAGTGCTTTTCACATAATAGATCAAAGAGGCAATTAATATTATTTACACAAATAATTTGAGAGGAGCCGAAGCCCACTATTCCTACATTCAAATTGTCTGTTTTGGGGTATTTTGAAGCTAGGTATTGGGCGAAATGGTAGAATCTCCCTCTGCGGAGTTCCTGCGGAGCTTCTAATTTGGTCCGTTTGTTTTAATCGGACGGATCAAATCAGATTTTGACACGAATCTCAAAGCAAAATTAATACTGGCCCTCCAAAATCAGATTTCTCACAGATTTTGACACAAATCTCAAATTGTCTGGGCCGTCCGATCAGCTCCACAGAACTCCGCACCTTAAAGCTCCGCAGAGGATACGGATCCGGTATTGGGCGGCAGCTCAACGGGCATACATGGATTAAACTGTGCTTATGTGTCTGGTATGGGAAAAGGAATTTGTTTAATTCCTGGTTATTATTAACTTGTTATGATGCCATGAGTATGTGATTTCAATCTTTCTTTTGTTTGATATATCGTAGTGGTTATGGGTTCTTTGATTTGAGTTCTACTTTGTTTTTATGAGGTACATACATTGATTTCTACTTCGTTCATGGTATCTTGTTAATCTGACAATGAAATTGTCTTTGAGACATTTCATTGAATATCTTCAGTCTTTGTATTCTGGCAATATCGTCCGTTGAACCAGTTGGTTGGAGTAAATACCAGGTTCATAAGAAATTAGATCCTGAAATTCCTTTGTCAATTGGTTGTAGTTATGATTGAGCATCATTAAGCACCAAAATCTTCTTGATCTTATGACCAGGTTTATGGCATTAGCATAAAATAATATTGTTGTGGGTTGCTTACTGTTTTTTTATTTTTTATTTGTAGATGTTTTATTTAAACATGTGAGTCTGGATCGAAAGTAAGGTCAAATACAGAGAATTGCTACGTGGAATGGAGGCATTTAGTGAGAGTTCATCAGCTTTTAAGTGACTTGTCCGTGTGAGGGCATCAATTTCTGACATTCCTTTGGATTTTTGTGTGCATTAATTAATGAACATGCCATCCTACAGCTGGTAATACATCTGCATTGTATCTATTTTCTTTATTATTATTATTGTACGAAAGCGGTTGGTTTATCTAATTTTTTTTTTATTATTGTTCCAACTATATATTGTGGATTAGACTCAATAGATTTAATAAAACCAAAGCATGCTGTTATTAATTTTTGTTCTCTTGCATTTGTTGAGAGCATGTGTATACTGCTGTCTTTAGAGCATTGGGTTGTACATAATAAATTGTGTATTTTGTTCAGCTTCTTCAGCTTCAGAGTAAGTATTACTGATTCGAGTTGAAAAGAGATTGAATTTGCAATCGTCTGTTTGTCCATGCAGAATAGATAAATACATGGAGATGAAGGTGGGGTAATTGCTAATGGATGATGAACTTTAGTCTGGGGCCCCAATTTATCATTTATCAGGAATTGGCATTGTTTAGTCCTGGGACCTACTTTCAGCACATCACACTTGAAGTTCTTGCCATACACAAGGTATCCATCTTTAATGTAAGGCCAGCCAATCATGAGCTACTGCATACCTCAATAGAAATTTGCACATAAACGGGTGCATATCTGTCGGCACTGACTTTCAATGTGTCTTTGGAAAATTCATTTCAGTATAAAGTGTTTAGGCCCCTATTTAAATCAGTACCCAAATTGAATCAACTCTAGATACTAGTCTGAGATTCAGTTTTTAATAATTTGAAAGGTACCATTCATATGGTCAGAGTTAATGCACTTGCAAGAAAACCAACTACTCAAATCATGCATGGATTAGGTGTTCGTGGCGCCTTTTCTTCTTGAAATGAAGATATTTTCCTTGAGCAGACTGATCATTTTTGCTAATTAATGTACGTACATACCTATATGTATATCTGCTGGTTTAATTCATAGTAGTTGGACCCACATTAGACCTAATTTTTCTCTGGTTTCTTGTTTTCTTGATTGATTTGGTGCTTAATCGATAACCAATTAGAATTGATGATCCAATGAGGTGTTATCAGGGAAATTAAAAGGTAAAAGGTTTTGTAAATACTGATTACTTAGAAATTAATGATCTAGTGATGGTCTGACAAGGTTTCCCAAAAAAAAAAAAATGATCTAGTGATGGGTATCAAGTATCAACCACCATCACCTCAATCCCTGTTGCCAATAAAAAGGGAAAAATAAAGGGGGAAAAACAAACAAGGAATGAATTATGATAAGAAAGTACAAGGTTCCCGATTGAACTTGATCATTGTATCAGTATAGCTAAGAACTGTTAGCAACAAATTAGGAGATGTTTAGCATTTCTTATCAGTACTGTATAGCCCGCTTTGACCACAGTCAAAGACAATTAGAAAGATTTTTTTTTTAATGTTTGTTACACATTCCAGACAAATTATTGGTTAAATATAACTATTTGATGTACTTGTATTGGTAAACAATCATGTGAAATACATTCACTCTGGCTCTTCATCATCCTCCTAAAATTTATAGGACCAGCATTAGCATGTGTCAGTGTTGTACAGTTGTACTGATATTTCAGTGTATCGTAAACTTATAATTTCTAAAATCAATTTTTTGTAAAACAGAGTTTAAACTAAGACAATTGTCTCCACATTATTTATGCCCAGAATCTTTTTTTGGAAGGTCAGATGCATGGCAAGTTGCCTAATGTCCAGAAACTTGCCTATTGAACTTTCTGTTAAGCAATTTTTTCTTTTTTTTGGCACAAAAAATGGATGACATACGATTTAGAAATGGGACCAAAATATTTATCATTGCAAACGTGAGTAGTACCGTAACTTAGCTGTCATATAATTGTAAAATCTACTTGCACAGGTGTCACTTCTATATATGTCATTGCTATCAGTTAAGAAGCCTTAATGAGAGACCCATCAAGCATAGAAAGGGAAAAGATGCATGCAACGAACAGCTGCCATGGGCCTATGCAATCAGCATGCATATTTGCTCCTACCCACCTTTCCATTATCTAGCAACTATGGAATAATTTTCAGATATGTCCTTCATTCTTTTTAATTCCAATTTCCAGCAAAATCATCACTTATTTTTGGAATTGAGGAGATTTTTAGAAAGACTGTTAGTCCAAATTGATCAGGGACATCACGCTTTGGGCACATGCGACATAAGAAAGGGATCATAAGACCTTTGTAAATAGTTTTTCTTAATTAATATATCGTTGATGAGAGAAACCCGTTAACCTTAAAAAAATAGATAATTTCAGTGTATATCTAATTTTTATGATATATTCATCTGATATTTTGAAAAATATTACGTAAATTAGAAAATTCAAATTATATATGTTCTCAATTATTAAATGGACGTGTATCAAACTCGAGTGAATTTGAAATATGATCGCTCATTCAATATAAAGTAATAAAACTCTACTGTTTAAACTTTAATTGTTTCATTGTATGATAAAACGTTAAACAACTTTCAAATCTGCCCAAACTTGATACCAATCCATATAAAACGTTTATAACGAGTTAGTTTTCGTAATTTTAAAGTCCAAACAGTCGATCTGAATCGCTCAACATGATCTCCATATTAAAATGTGTTTGGAGACCAAATTTCATATTTTTTGAAACTTTTTTACTATTTTTTCGATAAGTTCAAAATCAATGTTTTGGATGGTTCAGAATTATCTGAAAACAGAATCCCTATCTAAAAAATAGTAAAAAATTTAAAAAATATATAAAGTTTGGTCTTCAAGCATATTTTAATACAGAGATCATGTTGAGCGATTCAGATCGATTATTCATACTTTGAAATCGCAAAACGGACGCGTTATAACTTGGGCTGAAATTCTAATGTTATGCTATTAGAGCATCTACATTCCTGAAACTCTTAGAGTTTCCAAATAACTGTTAACTGCTTTTTAGAAATTTAAGTCTCTTTAGATTTCTACACCTCCACATCCCTGAAATTAAAATTAGAGTTTCTTAATTACCACATCAGTGTTTAATTAAAATTAAATTTTCTTATTAATTAGCCGTACTCTATATTTATATATAGAGAGAGAGAGAGAGATGGGCTATGGTGAGTTGCGAAGTAAGGATCTTGTTTTACTTAACGCTCATATCTCCGTTTTTAAAGACCAAACAGTCGATCCGAACAGCTCAACAAGCTATTTATATTGAAATGTGCTTGGAGACCAAATTTTACATTTTTTGAAATTTTTTTAATTATTTTTTCTAAATATTTTAAAATCACTGTTTTTAATGGTTCTGAACCATTCAAAAACAACAGTTTTCTACGTGTCTTAAAAAATAGTAAAATATTTTAAAAAAATATATAAAATTTAGTCTTCAAGCACATTTCAATATAAACATGTTGTTAAGTGGTTCGGATCGACTATTTGGTCTTTTGAAACGGAGATATGAGCGTAAAGTAAAACAATATTCTTATTTCGGAACTCACCATAGTCCATCTCTCTCTATATATAAAAGATAATATCTATAATTTGAATTAAGTCAAATAAACATAAAAAGTTAAACTTCTTACTTTAAAACAAAATTTAATCTAAATCATGTTGCCAAACGATTCCATATTAAAGTTTGCAGAGAAATTGACAATAAAAATTTTCTAGGGTTACTTGCGAAATATCCACATTTCTATAACCACTGGCCATCCCTATATAAGAACCATTAGCTTTCTTGAGAGCAAGTCGAGTACAAATACAAATACAAAGACCAAAACTCCATAGTCATTTTAAAAAACCCAGAAAATTCAAGCCGAAACTTAAACAGTCCTTGAAATATATAAACTTCCCAATCCATGGCGCACTCTATCTTCGCTATAATCTTAGTTTCTTCTTTTCTAATTTCTACTTCATTCGCACGGCATCTCCATGAATCGACTACAGCAAAACCACCTTCTTCTAGCATGCACCTAAACATTGCACAACCACCAATCATAATTGAACAAGAACATGGAGTTCTCAAGAGGCATCGAAATATTGACAGATCAAAGACAGGAGGAGAAATCATAATTGCTGGACTTGCCGCAGCTACATTGGCAGCAATTGTTTGCTACATTCGCGTCACTAGGCAAGAAAATGAAGAAGGCAAACTCTGACTTCCAGTTTATGTTAAAATAATTAGTTAAACATGTATAATATTTTTGTTAAAAAAATAGATATTAGACACACATTTCTCTTTTGTTTGTGTCCATGCGTGCTTTGGTTTTGGTCTTGGTTTTGGCGAGTTTTAGGGGTAAAGATTTGAACGGAGTAGTTTTGGCTTCATGCATCGCATGAACAGTTTGCAGCACTGTTTTGATTCTATAGCATGTGCGTTGCATGAAGCCAAAACTGCTCTGTTAAAAATACTTACCCATTTTTGGGGATGCTTATTTAGTAGTTTAATGCACAACTTAAAGTTGTTATATATATGTAAGAGAGATTGAGGTGTGTATAATGTGGATGATTTTGGAGTTCCATTAGTTCGACTTTTTTTTTTTTAAGTTAGCCAAAGTTGCTACCGGCTTTCAGTAACAAAAATACATTTAGAGTTGTATATAATTAAAACTATAAGATTCATCGCTTATCTAACTACATATAGATCCCAACAAGTTATCAATTGTGCTCCCTGTTTTAGTACGAGAAAAAAAACACTAACAACTAACAAGAAGGAAGTTTTAAGAATGTGTCTTTGGTCCAGTAGCAAAGACGCATAACTTTCATGTGAGAAGTCATAGGTTCGAAACTCATAAAATGAGAAAAAATTTTATAATATACATAGAAATTTAAGAGTAAGTTAGGTGACTTGACTTCTAACTCATAATTTAAAAAAAAAATAAGAAAGTTTAAAAATTATTTTGTAGAACTTTCAACCAAATATCTGACCAACTGGGTCGCCGTGCACTGTATAATTAAAAACTAATCCTTTTGTGCATGAGGACATGAAAGAAACATACTGTCACTGTTTTTCTCCTATGCACAAAAACACTTAAAAACCTCAAAAGAGCAGCACAAAACTTTAATTTTAAAAGGAACTATTAAGTCCCTCCATTTACAAAGTTCACTTGATTAAACACCCTTAGAATCTAACTAACTATATAATGAACATCAGTTACCTTTTCCTAAAACCATCCGAAATTTACACTGTTCAATCATCAGCATAACTAAAGATCTGAATTTAGGAGTGGGGGGCAGATCAACGGGCATCAGATCAAATTTAATTCACTGTTCAATCATGAGCTGTTTGACTTCGTTAAGATGCGTAAGCATTTGATACGCAAGAATTTAAAGTTGTCTGCGTGAATCTTGATGTCAATAGAAGGGCACCGACCGGGCATCCGACCGAATTTGTTCGATGTCGATCAGATCCCCCCCACCCCCAATTCCCTGAATTTATTACAATTAAGCCCCCACAACTTATAATTAACAACAATCCTTCAAGTAGCATAGTTATCTTGTGCTGAAGTTCTTTTCAAGAATTCAGATAAAGAGAAATTCCTTTAATAGCGTTAGGCATCCATCATGATCACTTGATCCGTAATCTTTTCCTCAATTGCCCCTGAAATTAGAACCGTTTAGTTTAACATTTGCCCAAGTTTTGTTAGCTTACCTTCCCGAGTTGTTGAATTATCAAATTGTTTCAAATCAAATATTTCCAATTCCAATTCCCGGGTTCAATCTTCGAAAGTTATCCGTTTATGCGGATCTTGACGAAAACTTCACGAATCTTGAAGCAATTTAACTGTTTGATCCGCGTGCAATGTGATAACTGATAAACAGGTATGAATCCGTAGTCATCCAAACCTTTGTCGGATCTGTTCCCCTAAAGTAGCTCAAATTTTGAGTTTGTATAGGGACTGTTCGATCAGATTTCAAATCAATCTGACCCGAGATAGAATGCAAGGTCCCTTTAATATTCGTGTCAAAACAGATCGGACGGTTTGATTAGAACTCAAATTTTTGGGTTACTTTAGGGGATCTGATCCATACCCTGTATTTCAAGCTCCGCTCAAATAGTGCCTAATCAAAGGGCAGTCTCAAACCCACGTCGACGGCTCCCTGTACCTAATCCGATGGATTCTCCGACCGATCCCAACCCAACCGCCGCCCCCTCCACCTCCCTCTCCACCTCTACCTCATCCCGCGTATCTGGTGGATGGAATGAATTAAATCGCGAACTTATCCTGTCTATCCTCCCGCGGATCAGCGCTGTCGACCTCATCGCTGGCGCCAACTCCGTCTGCTCCTCCTGGCGCGCCGCTGCCAGAGATCCGATGTGCTGGCGGATCCTCGATCTATCCGATTGGGACACCGTCACTACACGGTTCGGTGCTGACATCTCCTTTACTCAGGTGCTTCAGCGAATCTTGGCGTTCTCCCGTGGCTGGGAGCGTATCGAGAAATTGTACTTCCCTCCCTCTTCTGATGGTCAAGATCTAATCTTTGTCGCTGACAGGTGAGCCTATTGTTAAATTTGCTCTCTTGTTGTTTTATTACTCCGTGCATTTTTCATTTTCTAACTCTAGTTAATAATCTTGGAACTGATTACCTATATCCATATTGTGTCCATCTTAACTCACCTTATTTTTAAATTAAATTTGAAATAATCTACTCAATATGCAACTTCAAGATTATGAACTATGTAGTACGTAGAGTAAGGTTGTGCTGGCAAAATTCATACGGTGTTTGTATCTACTGTATCAATAAATAGCAGGATTTGATTGGTGAATCTCATCTTTCAAGTTCTAGTTCTCTTTTAGATAGTGTTCTTAGTCTAGTAGGGAACCATTATCTGCCTAATATAAAGTTGCCTTATTAATTTGATACTGATGTACATGGAGTATTTGAATCTTAAAACCATAGAAAAATAGGAACTGTTGATTAGAAATATCCAAATCCTAAATCTGTACTCAATTTAGGTGTTGATTTTTTTTTTTTTTAAACATAGTTAGCAGCCTGATGAGTGTTACAGAGGAAACTGTGTAGTGGTTTCAAATTTTATACAAAAGGCAGTATCTTAAAGGAGAAAATGCATATCAGAATGAAAAATGTTAAACTGCAATTTAAGTAGTAAAATGTGCAGATACATATATAAAAATGGTCAGATTGCTTATATATTCATCAGTAGTAAAAGTTCCTTGATATTTTATCTCATTTTTAATTCAGGCTTCCAAATTTAAAATACCTAAGCCTCCCAAATCCTGAGATCCAAGAAGACGAGTTCTTTATTGCTCTACCAAAATTTGAATCCCTCACAGGCCTGGCAATTGATCAATATTTTGGTCAATCGGTTAACATACTTTCTTTTCTCCAAAAACACTGCCCTTATCTGACCGAGTTCAAGTTATTTGGCCAAGAAGACCGTCTAGAGCATCACCATGCCATGATCATTTGCTATTATCTACCCAACTTGAGAAAGCTAGAGATCCCGATCAGGCTTTCGAGACGGGCAATACTTACATTTCTTGAAGAATTGCACGGGTTAGAATACCTTGATATTTCCGGGTACCAGGATTCAGTTATTAACAATGAAATACTAGAGAAAGCGTCGCGGCTGAAGGTATTTATTTGGCATTCGGGTCAGGAGTTGGGGGAGTTTGTGGTGTGCTCCAACTGTGGGGGGAATGAAAGTGTCATGATGCCTTGTCAGTGTGCCCTTGGACAGAAGATGATGGAGTGGTTGGCCAACCCGTAATTGCCTTGTTAGCATGATTGAAGGAAAGGTTTGTAGCTGTTGTTAGCTTTATGTTAGCGTGTCTGGTTGTTAATGGGATGGATAAATAGTTTGATGTGCCTGCATGAGAAATGAAGATATAACAATTCAATTTTTCTACTTTTGTTGTTTGTTCATCTGGATCGAGAGAAGTTGATGTTTTGAGATGCAAATAATGATGCTGATGCAATATTGTGGTTATTTTTACCCCTTGGTAAAGGTCATTTTAAGTTTCAGCTGCAGCTTTAGTTTTATGATACCCTGGTCATTCGTTCTATACCTAAAATAGGACTATTGAAGTAAGATGATGAGTTGAGTGTTGTGATATGCTATTGAAGTAAGATGATGAGTTGAGTGCTGTGATATGTTTCATATTTAAAGATATTTCTAAGTTTAAAAATATAATAGATGAAATTTTGTCGCTCTGCAAGATAAAACTAAATGTTATTTTTCTCTAGAATATGCAGCCTTGGTGCACTTTGATACATAAACCTGTATTTTCTGCAAAGTCTATAACTTTTTTCTAAGCTTTGCTGCATCTGTGATTAATTTGAAGGACTTTGAAAGTATTAGCTGGTGGTTTTAGGTTGGGGTTTTGTTTGTAATAGCCTTTATCCGATCATTTCTCTCTTTTAGGTTTCTTCTTAGCACTTTTGTGTTGCATGCACTTTCTTAGTAGTAGTGAAAGGTTCATATATGCTTCTTTATATATTTTCACTTCTGCTGGTACTAGTTTTTCTGGGCACCTTTAAGCATATATTTTCACTTCTGCTGGTACTAGTATTTCTGGGTAACTTTTAGATATCCGTGAGATGGATTGGAAGTTGCACATATGGAGGTTCAACATTATTTTCATTCTTATAATCTTATACCCAATGTTTTTTCGGGCTAATTAGATCTCCTCGAATCTTCATATCAATTGATGCATCAATCTGGATAACTGGAATAAACCAATCTTATATTTGTTGAACACTTCCTCTATCAATACATTGGTGAGTATTTAAATTATGTTTTATTATTGGGACATGTGACTTTGATCAATCTGGATTTTTTTACACAGATTGTTTCTAATGTGTTGGTATTTTTACACACATGCTTAATATCGTGAATTGCAAAGTAAACTTATTACGCAGTCATTATTCAGTGTCGCAGCTTTGTTTTGTGATTAAATGCAACTGGTCTCGTTAATTTCTTGGGAGTTGATTCTAATGGACTCAATCTAAGCGTGTAAATTATCATCTCGGTACTAGGTCTTAGATGTCATATGAGCTGGGTTGGGTTTATCCTTTGGAGGAGCAAATTAAGGCCTTCTCGGCCAGGATGATTCATGTTTTGTACGAAGCTGATTATCATTGGAGAGAGAACACTTGTTTCAAATATATAATATAATCTTATCAAATTTACAAACATGGATAACAGAAATTTATAATTAGCACTCGTGCACAAGACTCACCATCATTATTCATAGAATATTTCCATCAAGCAAACATATATAGAGGTCAACAAAATGTGCTCCTACTCCACAGCTTTCACCCCCATGGCAACCTGTCCCTGCATTTCGCTCCCATAATTCATCCCCATGGCAACCTTTTGTTCCTGCATTTCGCTCCCATAATTCACCCCCATGGCAACCTGTTGTCCCTGCATTTCGTTCCCATAATTCACCCCCATGGCAACCTGCTGTCCCTGCATTTCGCTCACATAATTAACTTTTCCACGGACAACTGAAATTGTACCGCAGCTCATGACATCTGCACCACGGCAACGGTCAATTCGAGCTGCATTACAACGGCTGAGTTGTGCAGTCTTGCATCGTTTGACACAGACATTGCCTGTCCAGTCAACCGTGAGCATCTTGCACCTATTGATCGAGACGTTGCCACAGCTCACCAGGTGTGCAAGTCTGCAACGGTTTACTCGAAGATCACCAACTCCGTTCACATTTAATTCTTTGCAGCGGTTAACAAAAATGTTTCCTGTCCGGATAATTTTATCAGAATTAGTGTTACTAAATTGCGTGGAATGTTATCATCATCTGAGAACTCAATTGACTCGTCCATCAATAACCACCACAATTTTATTTATTTTGTCCAAATTCGGTGACTCGTTTAATTTCAGTTCAAATTACTCAAAGTAATTAATTTAAGCAGCAAATTTAAGATAATTAACATAGTTAACATTATACAATTAGAATAATTGGTGAAATAATTTCAATTTTTGAAAGTGAGAAATTTTATAGAGGAGGGATCCAATTACATCCTTTTTTTTTGACACATCATGACACCGTTTTTTTTATAGGTTAATTTTGCGATTTCAAAATCCAAATAGTCGATCCAAACCGTTCAACATGATTGATATACTAAAATGTGCTTGGAGATCAAATTTTACATTTTTTTGAATTTTTTTACTATTTATTAAGATGGTTACAAAATCGCTGTTTTTCAATGGTCCGAAAACAACGATTTTGTAACCATCTTAATAAATAGTAAAAAAATTCAAAAAAATGTAAAATTTGATCTCCAAGCATATTTTAGTATATCAATCATGTTGAACGGTTTGGATCGACTATTTGGACTTTGAAAATGGTAGGTGTCAAAATGTGTCAAAAAAAAAGGTGTAACTTGATCCCTCCTCAATTTTATATTAAACAGACTCTTTTTCCGAGTTTAAGGAAAGCAGTTCAAGTTTAAGGAAGCATGGTTGAGTTTGGTGAGCTTTGCAATACTGAACTTGGTGTTCTTGGTTGATAATATGGTCTATGAACTTATACAATAGAGTACTTCTCTGTGACAATTAGATCTCTAGAATTCATAACAAGCCTCTTAATTTAATTTGTATCTGGTCCTTGGACAATTTAGGATTTCTGTTTGATTAGAAGCAAAAATTGAACATTTTCTAGGTGCCTACTCTTCCAAATCTGACTGGTACAGACCACATAGATAAAAAAATCAGGAAATGATTCTTTCAAGAAAATAGTTCAATTCAAATAAAAAGAAAAGAAAAATAGTATGGAGAGGGGTCTAGTACTGTTCATGGTACCGCATCCTAATCTGTCGGATTGCTTGAGATTGTTGTCATTGAATTGTTAATATTTACTTGTTGATATGCACTTTTAATTTCAATCTAACTATGAATTATGCAAAACCAGTTAAATAGAGATCATTACCACTCTGTTCAATCTGGACATGCTTGCACCGTGTAATCGAAATCTCTCGAACCCGTTCAACATGAATATTGGTACAGTGGTTAAAGGAGATGCTACCAGTATTGTTCCCTCTGACATGAATGCTCTCGAAACGGCTGACATAGAGATTGCCGGGACTTGTTATTCTTGCAATACCATCCCTCGATTTGAACACGCCTTCTGTAATCACTGTTTCTGATCCATTTATGATCAGCGTGAAGTAACAGTTGGGTTGTTCCTGTTCCTGTTCCTGTTTCTGTTCCTGCACTACCCCCATTTTATTTTGGTTATCACTTTTTTAGATGGAGTGTTTCAGAGGATTTGTATTTTGGGTATTGAAGAGTGGTTTAGCGACTTTATAAAGATATCTTTTCTTTGCTACTAAGCAAGAAGGTATTAATTGTCGATGTATATATCTGGTGAGGATCAGAGTCTGAAAATGATGATTTAGCTCTTCTCCAGTTGTTGTTGAAACGTAAATCTCCATGTAATAAAATTGTTGCCACGTCATTATCAGAGATTGTGATACATTGTCCATATTGGCTTTTACTTGGTTAAAATAAAATTTTCGATAATTTACCATAGATAAATTTGTAAATTTAAAAACTAACATTTGGGTCGCGATTTGTAAATTAAATTCAATATTTGCAGTAGTTTGCATATTATAATTATATTTTTATTAAGAGGAGGGTTCAAATGCATCCAAATTTCTATGTTTTCATTTGCTCCCAATTCTTTATCTCCTTTATCTTCATTTTCAAAGTCCAAATAGTCGATTCGAACCGTTCAACATGATCATCATAATAAAATATGCATGGAGACCAAATTTTATATTTTTTGGAATTTGTTTACTATTTTTTAAGATATATACAAAATCATTGTTTTAAAGAGATTATGGACCATCTGATAAAGTGATTTTGTACCTATCTTAAATAATAGTAAAAAAATTCTAAAAAAATATAAAATTTGGTCTCCAAGTATATTTTATTATGAAGGTCATGCTGATCGGTTCGAATTGATTGTTCGGACTTTGAAAATAAAGATAAAGGATTGAGAGTAAATGAGAGCATGAAATTTTGGGTGTATTGGAACCCTTCTCTTTTAGAGGAGATTAATTATGAAATGTCTTCAAATTGTATAAACTGTAAAATTTAAGCTGCATCTGAATCCATAATCACATCAAGGACGATAAAAGAAATAAATGTTATTCAATACATCCATCAAAACATATATTAAAGACATGGTATTAATTGAATGCAGTTTAACCTCTACATGTTATTTTTCTAGTACACCATTCTCACCGTACAAGCGTAGGCATGATTCGAGACTCTCTGGATTTTATAAACTGGAGACTTATTAGGGGCAAACATTTTCTGTTGACTTTTCTTATTTTTTTTAGAGAAAAAGTTATTGTCAAGCCCATCCTTTGGACTTTTCTTAATTCAATACCAACAACATTTCGACGTAAGTCACGGAAGTAGCTTGGTGTAACTTCCAACTGCATTGCTCACTAAATGAAGAGAGTTATGCGTCACCTTCAGCATATTAACGCGGGCTGATGATATTGACACAATAACTTATCTTATTAACACAACAATTTCAGATTTTTTACTTGTATGGACAAATTTGTCCTTATTAAAAATTCTCTCTGGATACCATATCTGTTATGGGAGAGGGGTGTGTCCGATGCCCATCGGACCAGAGTCTATTCGATGGGTGGTTTCTACAGTCCGATTAACTTCAAGATCTGTGCACATTACTTTAATATCCGTACTGTTTGCTTTAATATCCGTGCGCACAAATTTTGAAGTAGATCGGACGGTAGAAACCACTCATCGAACACTATTCTAGTCCGATGGGCATCGGATAGCCCCTTCTCCATCTGTTATAGGATAGTGTTTTCTTCCACAAATTAATTCTTACATTAATAATTGTTTTTCTTTATTTGCACGCATGTTTGGCTCATTAAAATAAATATGTATTCAATGTGATTTTTTATTTGGATTGAAATTAATCTAAACGTTGTTATGGATTTAAATTATATGACAATAGGATATATGGCCATATAATAAAAAATTAATAGTTTTAAGAATATCATCTAAACATAAATGTTCCAAGGTAATATAAAAGAATATATCAAACTAATAAAATTGTGTTAATATTAGATTAGAAATAATTATCTTTTACCTCAACATAAATGAATGAATTAAGGAGTCCATCCTACTACTAACAATGGAGTATATATAGTAACTGATAAATGGTTCTTATTATGATAGAAGATTGCATAATCACCGGGGATCAAAAATAACATTTGAAAGGAAATATATATGGAGGGCAAAATTGTCTATAAATTTTGAAAATTTAAAGTTGTTGTGTTAAAATAAAAAGTTAGTGTGCTAATATCAGCACCCATTAACGCGGGAAGGTTAGATCACAGGATTTCTATCCTGACCCGGAATTAATTGCCAAAATTGACAAATAACCCACACCAGAAACACGGTTTCGCTCTATTGGGCCTTAGACCAACGACAACCAATTTCGTATAGGTGATTTTCGGGCCCAAAAAAAATGAATTCTACAAATCAACGCCCGGATGTAGTTAGGTTCTCTGTAAAAGAGCCCAATCAGCCCAAATTACTTCTCTCCAGTTTCATCATCCAGTCTATTCATCCACGCCTCTCCATTCCCCGCAAATAGAGAATCTCTCAAAAAGTCAAAATGGATCGAAATGTCCGGCGACTCCTCAACCGTGTGTCCGTGGTGTTCGCCACCATCGCCACCGCCTCTCTCTTCCACCTCTTCCACTACTCCTCCCGCACCTGCTTCTCGTACTCCATGGTGTCCTCTCACCTCACCCTCTCTCGCTCTCCCTTCCCCAAATCCTCTTGCGACGCCTTTTCCCGCCGGGTCTCCGCTCCCGAAACCCGCTTTGCTAAGCTCCGATCGTCGCGCTCCTATCTCCGCCGAGTACATTCCCTTTCAGGCTCAGTCTTCGACCAGATTCGATCGCTTCATCTCCTCTCCAACTCGTCCCATGTTCTTTGCGTTTCTGCTGGAGCGGGACATGCGGTGGATGCGTTGCAGAATTCCGGCGTAATGGATGTCACCGGAGTGGATCTAATCGACTATCCACCTCTCGTCAAAAGGGCCGACCCACATAACTTACCGTTTTTTGATGACGTGTTTGATCTTGGGTTCAGTGATGGATTGGCAGGCGCATTGTACCCGGTCCGGTTTGTGAGTGAACTAGAGAGGACGGTGAGAAGAGGCGGTGCCGTGGTGTTAGTGGTGGCAAGAAAGGTGGCCAAGGTGGACGAGGTGGTGGGCCTTTTCAAAAGGTTGAATCTTTTGGGGGTTAGAAGTGTAAATTTGGATGGGTCAAAAATGAATTTGATAATCATGAAGAATAATGGAACAAAATCATCGTGAGTTCTGTGTTTTTACGGTATTTTTTCGTTATATATATATCTATGGATCAACATTTTTAATTAAATTTGTGAAAAAATTTAGTAGGGGCTGCTGTTCATATTTCTCTCTCTTTGACATATTGAATTTTGGCTCTTGACTTAAGAGAAATAGATAACAACTTACAGAAGTTTCTCTGTATTTACTGAACCATTGCAAAACTGGGAGATGTATTATCTGCCAGTTGGTACCGGTCAGTCATACCAAGTTTGAACTTACATGGTATTGTGCTTCACTTATTTGTTCAAGTATCTAGACTGACCAGTTCGTACCAGTATTGAACCTCATCAATTAAACGTTTGTCTCTGACCATATCATGAAAATTTTAAGCTTTCTGTTCCAGTGCAATGCCATTATGGCACAAAACATCAGTTGATACTAATTTGTCTTAGCATCTTCTCCAGCATTTTCTATTATCCTTAAAAACTTCTTCAATTTTCTATTTACCCTTGTATTCTTGATTATATCTATTATATCCCTCAAATCTCATTTTCCTTTTCTATTTACCCTTTGAGTTAATAACTCACAGTTACATATTGTTTAATATATTTTTTTCCCATCGTACCCTTGCCATTTTCCTATACTCTTTAATAAGATAATTTACCTTTCTCTTTTTTTAAACTGGTTTGATAATTATATACGGAGTTATCAGAACTTTCAATTTCTTTATAATCCATCTCGCAATTATTTTATACTAACGAAGCAAAGATGGCTATATTACTTCAGAGTGGTTAGTACAAAGCTATCAAGCCTCAATAACTTCACTATTTAACAGTATTCTTTTTCCTATACTAAAATTCAATATTTTGTTGCAAAAGCATAAAGTAGGTATGCAAAATATAAAATGGGAATCAACTGTAGAACACACAAGACAATGTACGTAGAGTCAGCCTGGACGAGGTAAATGTCTCAAATTCCAGAGGAAATGAAACAGGTGATTCGGTAACTTCTAATCTAGGAGTTCAACAAGAAATTATGGGTTCTAATTTCAGGGATATGAGTCCTTTCAAGGGCAGGAGATAATTTCATTTACGAAAGAGTCGAATCAGACCAACAAGTCAAAACTTCAACTCAATAATGAAAATTTAGATGAAATGAAGAGTCATGAGGAAGCACAACAACGGTTGCCCTTTGCAAAATTTAAAGCAGACCAAAAGGATAAGGGTATGATGGGGAAAAAAAAATTAGATAATATTTAGTTGTGTGTTATTAATTCAATGGGTAAATAGAAAACAAAAATCAGAGTTGAAGGATATGTGAGATATAACTAAGAGCAGGAGGGTAAATAAGAAATTGAACAACTCTTAAAGGGTACGTGAGAAATTAGCCCTTTTTTTCTATTTGTTTTAATGTGCAGCTAAATAGAGTTCAGTGATCCAATTAGGCATGGTGCTTTGAATGTTAATTGAAACTCTATCTAACAAAACAGTGAGTATCATTGACATACTGAAAAAATCAGGCCACATTTCTGGGATCGTACCAGTATGTTGCTGGTATAGTATAGTAAAGTACCAGAATACATATTTAGGTCTTAAAAAATGGCATACTGGCTTGGAGCTGGCCAGTACAACACGGCCTGTTTTGGCTTTGAAAAATCAAGGTAAAAATATTTCTTTGAGGGGAAAGGGAATTGCTGAGGTGTAATGCGATACTTTTTGTTCCACAAAAATAATAATAAAGGATATTTAGTTCCAAAATTCTCCAAGTCATGGTTGCTCCTAATTGCAGGATCTAACAACTTGAGCATGCTATCAGGATTAATATTAATTGAGTTGACAAGAGCACCAATACATGTCCTCTTTGAACAATTATTCGGAAGGCAGCAGCTCAGCAGCTCTTCAAGATATGGAAAAGAGGTACCACTTTTAGTTGGTTTAATGTGTTCTTCTTTATTTGCTCCCAATTTTTTTAATGGCTTCTATTTTTAAATTGATGGATAGATTCAAGTTTTTATGCAAGAAAGCTAATAAAGCTTTGGTTTTAATGTGTTCTTCTGTATTTGCTCCTATTTTACTTTTAAAAGGCTGCCCTTTTTTAAATTGATTGATAGGTTAAGATTTTATGCAAGAAAGCTAATAAAGTAGTGAACCCAAATAACATCCTACAAAAGATTTTAGCATTTCAGATGCTTCTTTTGATGATGCAAGTGTTAATACATCACTTAATTTTATTTTGGGAATAAATTTCTGGATAGTTTTTTTTTCTGAGAAAAGAGACTACATTTCATGTAAACTTGTAATTTTGTAATATTTTTTAGCTCCCGCAACTGTAACTGGTAGCATCTCTGGACTCAAGCCTGTTCTACATGGATTCAATGTTCATGCGCTTGGTGACACCACCAATGGCTGCATGTCAACTGGTACATGTTTCTCCCTTTTGTATTTGCAAGGATTTTCACTTTTCTTAGAAATTTACTGTAGTTTGTTAACTTGTCAGTTGGAACCGATACATGGTAGTATGACAACTTACCATTATCAATTTTTTGTTGAGTGAAAGAAAAAAGAAAATAAGAAGAACATTTCTAAATGTTTTTGTGTATAAAAATGTGTCAAAAGGGTAATGATTTGGACAAATCATGATGAATACTAACTCATGTGGACTGACAAATGGCAGAATATGTTATCTACATCCATTGTTTATGAACTTTATTCACTTTATGCAGGGCTGCATTTCAACCCTGCTGGAAAGACGCATGGTGCACCTCAAGATGAAAATCGCCATGCTGGAGACCTAGGAAATGTGACTGTTGGAGAGGATGGTGAGTAAGCATTTTATTTCTGTATTGATGTTTGATTTACTGATGGTATTGATTCCACCAAATACTTGATTCAGCATTAGAACTTGTTGTAGCCTCCATTTGGATTTACAATAAAGAACAGTAATGAAAACTAAATGATATCTGAAGTAATGGGAAAAAAGAGGGGACGTCTTAAGAGCATCTCACCTCTAAATTTGGTGATTGTTTTGCTATCTTAGCTCCATTTATCTTTTAATGTAGTATATTCATTTGTGAGGTTTCATTACTTAATACTAATTGAGGTTATGTTTTTTTCACGTAGTACTTCTCAGCAAAATTAAAATGGTGCAGATAGTCATTGGAATTACTCATTCGAGAGGTTAGTTTTATAATGTTTATCTTTGCTGCATAATGCAATTCTTTCGTTTTACATGAGCTGGTTAATTATTATTGTATGCAATTGTTGTGCAATGTGCAACTGTAAGACATATCGCATTGGTAATAAAATGCATATTTATCTCCTTGGTTCTCAATCATTTATTTTTTTCACATAAAAATATAAGATAAATAAAACAATGCAATGGCCATGTTTTATAAGTTGCTTTTTGTATTTATCTTACTTTCAAATAATTTTCTGTTTTGATTCTTTTTTTATTTCTGTACATCCGAATTTTATAATTTCTGTGGATAAAAAAATTCCTTTGTGACTGACCAGGTGGCCTCACAATAAATACTTTAAATTCCTATATTTTATGAGCTTGTTTGTCATTTTCTTGATATGATTACAAGTCATCTGGTTTAGGATATAAATTTGGTATTTTATAGCTGCTATTTATCTCATTTGCAAGTCTCATTAATGAACACAAGCATTGTTGTAAAATGTCAGGTTGAGAAGCAGCATATCCGAGCAATTTCTGTAGTTCACAGTTTAATCCAAGTAGTTTTGGTATATCTGAGCCATTGCGTGAGCAATTTTTTTTTGCTTATTGTTCATTTGGTAGATAGTTGAAAATGATGGTAATATATTGGGACAAACTTACCAATATAAATGATGATAAATGTATTGGGCTTCTTCGTTGCAAGCATCTGAAATTTTAGTATTAATCGTTGCATTGGGAAATGCTTGGCTCTGTTTTAAATAAGAAAAAATATAGAATATCTTTCTTGGTTATTTGTTAGCGGTGCTTGGTAGATCATCTTTGCTATTTTTTGTGTACTTGGTTACTGTTAACTTTCTTTATTTTTGTTTTCTGTGAATGAGCCAAACAATGTTATTGTGTACTTGGTTATTGTTAACTTCGCTTTATTTCTACTCAAAAAAAAAAAAACTTCGCTTTATTTTTGTTTTCTGTTAATGAGCCAAAGACTATTCTTTTAAAAATGTGTAATCATCTTGGTATATTTTTATGTCAAAAACTATGGTTCTCGTTTGATCTCATTATTAACTAATATATAATTATGCAATTAATTTATAAATTAATCACATTTAAAGAAAATGATAGGCCTACGGGCTATAAGGAAAGCAAAAAAAAATGATCAAAACAAACATTCAATCTCCACGGCCAAACGTGAGGACTTAACTAGTTTTTTTTTTTTAGTAACTACCAAATTATTTAACACTCTTGTTATTATAATAAATAATTTCTCTCATTTGAATTTCGAACTCATAATCTCCCACATAGATGCCATGTGCCTTTGCCACTAAACCAAAAGCTGGTTCTTGTGAGCACTTAACTAGTATATATTCATATATGAAACTTTATACACCTCCCTTTTATAAAGTATATAGATATATAAAACTTGAAATATGTCATCCATGTCTTTCATCTGTTCTTTGTAAATGGACCAAATGGTGCTTAGCTTCTCATAAGATATCAATGCTATATTCTTTTTGGGTGATTTGATAATTTTTTTTTAATTTAATATATTTATGTAGTGAATCTATTCAATTTGTAGACCATATCTTGGTCATAATGCTCTTGGCTATGAGTTTTGTCATTTGATTGGCTTAGTTTCGTTTTTGCATTTCTCTATATAGGCTATGGTCCCTGAGATGCTTCACCACATCCTTATTTTATGAAAATTGAAAGGTTATTGTTAAATGCTGTTGTAATATTTAAAATTTCCCGATTTGGAATGATAAAAAGAAATCCCATATCACCTATTTTGGATATCTGCCGTGTCTTTTCTTGGAAGGTCAGCTATGTGCCACTTCATCATGTCGTTTCATGTCCCATATCCTGTTTGGATCTGATGCTAATAAACAAATAAAGATCCAAATGCTAATAACCTAAGAGAGATCCTATTTTGAGGGATATAAATCTGCTGTTATTATAAAGGGATTACAAAAAACTGTTATTTCTATCTCAACTGCTTAAAGTTTTTCATGGGCGAATCTCAAGGAAAAAAGTTTTTCATGCCCGAATCTCGACAAAGGTCAATGGCTGTGATCAGAATAAACAGTCATGTTATCTCTTTGGAAGAACAGCAGATTTATTTCCTATTTTGAGGGCTCAAATTACAATATTGACCGAGAGAATTTTCTTATTAAATAAAGCATATATACAATATATTGAACGAAATTATTAAATGCTTTATATAAAGAAATTATCCCTTGCTTGTTTTTATGTAAGTTATAATTTAATACGTTTGGATGCACTCTAAAATAGCTAGAATAGCTACTATTTAGAATGGTAGATAAAAATAGTGAAAAAATAGTGATTTTTAGAATAGTGTGAAAATGGTGTTATTCGGAATCGTAAAAATGTTGTTTGGATTGTACATTTGGAATAGTGAATAGCTGTAACTGATAAATAATAGTGTTAACAATGTACTTATTAAGAGAAAAGATAGGCGAGTGGGGTCTCAAATGAATTGTCACGATGTAGAGATAAAAGAAGTGGTGTTCCATGGAATAGAAAATAACAATTATTCTCACTATTCCGAATAGCAAAAATATTGTTTTGATGCACATTGTTATTCTGAATAGCTTCTATTCTTCCTATTCTATCTATTCTCACTTCATCCAAACATAAATATGCAATGTCTGCACTCTGCACTGCAGTCATATGATTAAGCAATTTGTGTTGTCGTTTCATGGTGAATACGTTTTTGTCTACTTTTTGAAAAGAAGTATTAATTATACGGAATGCATCATCCTAATTAAGGTATCATGACAATGTATTTCACATAAACGCATTGACATAAGGTCTTTCTTTGAGCACTAAAATGGACTAAATGTAAAAAAAAGTAATAAAATCAGAATGAAAAAAAAAACGAAAAAACAAATAAACACAGACAAAAATAAATAAATAATTTAATAATAAAATCTACATTATAAATACAACCAGCACACATGAACAATTAAATTTCAATCAATTATAAACTTGCAAAATTTAAGAATTAAAAAAAATAAAAAATCACTCTAGGACCCTTGTTCTTCACTTTGGAGAACAAGGAAATAAAAAATCTTGGTGAGGCTTTCAATTGGGTTGGATTCAATTTGCAGATTTATGTTTCAAATATTTATTTTCTCTATCTTTTTTGTTCTGAAAACAATATATAATACTGATAAAAATTTATCAAGTGATCATCATCAATCCTTTGTTAGAAATGAAGTTGATATCATTTAGAATTTGATCTTTCCAAAATGAAACAAGGAGATGAAAATGGAATAGAGTGCTCATTTAATATTAAATGTTAGAATATTTGCTATCTTTTAACTTCTTACTTAATATTGCATTCATCACAAAACTTTAGCATATATACAAAGAACTTTTAATAAGAATAAAACTGGTATAAAGAGCAGAAAAAATGTCTCAACTATCAATAGTCAATATTATAATTGTGCTCTCAAAATAGCATCTTCCTTAAACAAATGACAACAAACAGCCAACCTATCATCCTTGATACTTTTGAGCTTTTTAATGGAACTATATTTATTGATTCCATGCCTTTTGTTCACCAACAGGCAACAGGCAATATAGGTCGTTTTTGTGAGGTTTTGCCTCACTAAGCTATATTTTACTATCTATGGTATTTTATTATCTTTATGTGCATTTGTCAGCTTATGACCTTATGTAGACATATAAATGATATAATATCAGAATAATTTCAGAGAAAGCAAAACTCTCTTCTTTTTCAAAAATGTAAAAGATAGTTTCAACAAGTGGGAATCTAAATTTGTTGGTTTTATTCGAATTGATTGTACTAAATTGAAGTTTAACAACTTTTCAAATTGTTTGTACTAAAATTTTGTTTTCAAACCGTGATCTTAGGGATTTAGATCCTTCCCTTGCCCAATATTTTTTGGGCAAATCACCTGTAGGTTCCTGGCCCAAAGGTGTAACAAAATCTCAAATGGGCTTTAGATTTATATGATTATATCTTTATGTTCCTTTTGGAGGTAGATTTTAGAGATGCTAAGAATAATAAATTTGAAGCTTCCAACATAACGAATTTACATTGAAAGTTCATTTCAGATGATAATTATATGCCAGTTGTACAATTCGTGATCTATTTAGTAATTGCAATACAAGTTTATTATTAAGTTTGTTGAAAAAAAATGAGAACTAAACCAGAAAATAAAGCAGAAGTAAAGAAAACACTGAAGCCATGGCAATTGAACTTGAACAATTATAAAATTTGGCACCTGCTTTCATTGGGAATCACTTATAGGAATATTTTTTAGTCCACCTTTTTAAGTTTTCACTTACATCCATTTGTTAAAATCATAATCATATAGTTTTAATTCTCAAAATGAATCAGATGATCGACGAAAATCACACGGTTAGCTAGCATTGCACTTTCGTATGACACCAGATGTGTAGAATTTTTATTTAGGGATGTTAAGGAGAACTCTATAAGTATTTATGAGAAATCATTTTTTTTTGTTAAAAGTAACTAACTATATTCAAATTGCAAAAATCATGTTGTTTCATTGTCAAGCAATATGTATTAGAATAAACTAGCTGACTATGTAAAAGAATTAACTGCTGAAGCTGAACACATTCAAAAGTAAATACTACGGGTGCGTTTGGATGGTGCAAGGATTAGTGCAAGAATAGCAATTTTTGAATTAGTGGTCGAGAATAGTGTTAATCCGAGTGGTTTGAGAATAGTGCTAACTTTGAACTATTCGGATTAGTAAAAATGTCGTTTGGATTGTATATTCGGAATAGCGATGAAAGGAATGAATAAAATAATGAATAATATTTTATTTAATACTAATATTATATTTATTTAATACTAATATAATATTTAAACTAATATTATATTACATTAAAATTTTAAATTAATATTATATTTATTTAATACTAATATAATATTTAAACTAATATTATATTACATTAAAATTTTAAATTAATATTATATTTATTTAATACTAATATTATATTACATTAAAATTTTAAATTAATATTATTTTTATTTAATACTAATCTAATGCATAAATTAATATTATATTATGTTTAATATTTTAAACTAATATTTTATTCAATACTAATCTAATCTAATATTAGATATTATACTAATCAATATTTAAACTAATATTGTATTACATTTAACATTTAAACTAATATTATATTATATTTAATATAGTATTTTATTTAATACTAATCTAATATGATATTATATTTATTTGATACTAATCTAATATTTAAATTAATATTATATTACATTTAATATTAAATTAATATTATATTACATTTAATATTAAATTTAATATTATATTATATTTAATCTAAATTTTTTTATTTAATATTAATATTTGATATTATATTTATTCAATACTAATATATTATTTAAATTAATATTATATTACATTTAATATTTAAACCAATATTTATTTAATACTAATATAATATAATATTATATTTATTTAATACTAATCAAATATTTTATTTAATATTATTTTAATATTTAAACTAATTCTAATTGAGAGGAATGAAAATTATTTTTTTATTAATATCACTAATCCTACTAGCTCTATTCTTGCTATTCCACCATTTCTTTGGATTAGTAGAATAGAGCTATTCTTGAGCTAATCCAATTTTCCAATTTGTGTTTGGATGACTCAAGAATAAGAATAGTGGAGCTAATCCAAAAATAGCTCTATTCTTGCACCATCCAAACACAACCTACATGAACAACGAATCCTTGGAGAGATACACTACTTTTAGCACATTTTATCTTTCATAATTTATTTTCTTTTTTTTTTTAGGATAAGCCCTTAGGCATCTTTCATAATTTCAAATCATTGTAAAATGTAAATGCTTGCACAAAGTACATCTTGTCATCCTCATGATTAAAAAAAATAGATTATCTGTATCTATCATTTTTCATCTCCATCAAACTTTAGCCATCTAGTACCGAATACATAAAGGCATCTGTAGTCAACAATAAATTCTTAGCTACTTGAAAGAATAATTCTTGTGTTGAAAGTTGATCAGAGACTTGACCAATTAATATGTATCCAACCAAATACTTTACATTGAATGGATACTGCCAAAAGACCAGCACCTACACCTACCGTCCATTTCTCTCTCTATCTCACCACACACCTCACGATTGTGACACAGGAGTATGGAGAGAGCAGCCCGGCATGTTCCCTTTTTGTGCGCTTGTGGGCCTGTGGGGTACCCGACAGATAGGGAACACTAGACTCTTAGACTTAGCTATTAAATGCATCGCTCTAGCACTCTAGCACTCTAGCCCAACCCCCTCTCCCGAATCTAATTTTTTGCATCACTAGCACTCTAGCAGTCTACCACAACTAACTTATTTCATAAAATCATAACCATCAAAATTTACGTCATCACATTTTAAATCTTGACAATTCTCATTTTGAAAATATATCAAATGTCATGGTTATCATATATGTAAAATAACACATTTTAAATCTTGACAATTCAATAAAAAGCACATTTTGAAAATATATCAAATGTCATGATTATCATATATGTAAAATTTTGGGAATTCAGGATCTGACTCCGCTGCTCTCCAAATAAGAGAGCAAGATTATGTTATTCAAAATCTAACTATTATTTTTTTATGCACGAATCTTAACGCAAATAAACAGTTAGATTTAGAATAACAGAGTCCTGCTCTTCTATTAGAGAGCAGCAGAGTCAAATTCATTCAAAGGATGCTTAGGTTGTGCCAATTTTGAGTACAAACTTTCTAACAAATTAAAAAAGTAAAAGAAGCCACATAATTAAGCCTTTTAGTTTTGGCAAATTTAAAATTAAAATTAAGGGCCTGTTCTGTTCACGTAGAGTTCAACTGAATTTTTTTTCCACATGAACAGTAAAATGCAGTTTACTGTACATCTGTTCCTGTGCCCATTCCTATTTCCGGGCTGCAGCCGAATAAGCCCTAAATGATGTGATTGTAACATAAGTTGGATATTAATTGAAATTTTTATTTGTACTATTTAAAAAAAATAAACTAAAAAATTATTTTTTCTGAGAATTTCAAAATCTGCCACGTCTGCCAAATAAAATGGCGAAGCTGAAAGGACGAGTCCGCCATTTAATTTGGCGGGCCTTCTATTTTTTTTAGTTTTGACTTGTTACGCCATTTTTAATATAAAAATTATATTTTAATAAAAAGTCATCATAACTTTTTTTTATTTTTATTCCATTTTAATATGTAACGGTGTTGAATATGGTACAAATAAAAACCACCTTTTGTTTTTATTCCTCTGTTAGTTGTAAGAAAAAAAATAAAAAATAGAAAGTCCGCCGTTTAATTTGGCGGATCCAATCTGGTGTCCGCTAAATTAAACGACGGATTTTCTCTTTTTTTTGTCCTTCATATAATTTGACGGATGTGGCAGATTTCGAAATTCTCAGAAAAAATAGTTTTTTGGTTTATTACTCTTTTAATATGGTAGAAATAAAAATTTCGGGGAACGCAAGGTAGTTTAAAAAATTTGCGAAAAATTCTTATTTGGTCATACTCTTAAGTCTCTAACTTGCCTTAATATCCAAAAGTAATAGTAATCTATATATTTAAAAAATGCTGAAAAAAAAAATATAAACTTCACTTATTTCAGATAAGATTTTAATATTTGATCAATTTAAACAGGCGGATCCAACATTTAAATTTAAATATAAAAAATTATTGATTCTTTACGTAGCAATTCATATTTTGGAACGTTTAAACCTTAAAACGTTTTTTAACTTTGACAATTTATATATGTAAACAATCTAGTAGATATTGCTATGAATTAAAAAAAACATTATTTTGAATGAAGTACTCTTTTTTCTTATCTAAAATATAATAAAAAAATTCTAAAACATATAAATTTTAACCAAATAGTATATTTACAAATAAAATTCATATTTAACTGTTCGAATCAAATATTTGAGTTTTGTAAATATATATAAATTAATATTAAGGATGAAAACAGAGCGAATATGGAGCTGACAGGGATAAAATTATATTCACATCCTTTATAAATTAGATACAGATATAGATCGGATATTAGACGAATATATATACAATTCAATCAGATATTTATTAAAAATATAAAAATATTATTTAAAAATACTAAAATTTATAATATTTATCTAATTACAATGATGAATAATATAATTTGTTCGTAATATATTTTAAACTATACAGTATATATCTACTATTTAATTACAAATAATTAAAACGTAAGACTATATTTATACCCATATCACGTGGATATTCAGATATCTACCTAGATATTCCGATGTATGTCAAAAAATTCCGAATAAAAATCGCATACAGATAGAATATTATCCATACTGTTTTCACCGCCTAGCCGCTCCTGATGCACATTATTAATGTCGTTTTCAAGAAATCTGATCCCCTGTGTCAGTAAAGGTGATATAACATGGGTCGCAGTCAAAGGTGAATAATTAATAGAAACAGTGAAAATAGGGAAATGCATGGATGGATGGATGGATGGATGGGGAAGGGGAGGTCCGGGAAGGTCGTTGTCGGAGGTAGAACGTGTCACCTCTAAAATCAAGTCATGGTCATTGGTCAACAACAGATGGGGCCCTTGACAGCTTTGCTGTATATCCCCACATGGCCTTTGGCCCTTTGCCACTTCGCCTCTCGTCACGCCTACTGCCTATTTTCACTGTTTAACTTACAAGGATAATCTATAGATAAGAATATAATTAATCAAATTGAAATGGATGAGAATATATTACTTATAATAAGTCGTTATATTACTGTTACTAATTACTAAATGCTAATCTGCACCATTTTCTGTCATACAGGCTCGCTCACCAGCAACCACAATTCCAGATGGTTATTAATTTTTCTGTGCTAAAGCCTTTAGTTTATAAAATATGATTTACAATTTGAGTAATGAAGGATTCATGTGCAAGGGCTGCAAACGAATCGAACTTAGCTCAGTTTGAGTATGGTTTGAATTAATTTCGAATTAATTTTTTTACGAACTCAATTTCGAATTGATTTTTTTTAAGAACTCAATTTCGAATATTTTACGAACTTTTTTACGATAAAGAAGAGTGATCGTAGTCGCCGAGAGCAAGAGGTGAAAGTCGGTTAGGATTTCAGAACTGAAGGCAAGAGTAACGACTTACGAGTTATGACTTATGACTGAGTGACCTTATGTTTTAACTTTTAAGTCATTAGCGAACATAAGTCATCAGTGGAAATCATTGGTCCACGTTACTTTGAGATTCGAACTAGAATAGTTTGTGAATCTATTTCGAACGAACTAGGTCTAATTTGAGTTTGGTTTGAATTAATTTCGAACTATTTCCAATCGATTTTTTTACAAACTTTTTCGAATCAAACTCGAATCAAATCACGAACAACAAATATTTTATGCAACCCTGGGTGTGTGTGTGTGTGTGTGTGTGTATCTTGCTCGTATTGAGCTTTAGACTAACAAAGCTTCATACGGATAATATAATTATTTCAGTAATTAATATTTTTTTTATAAATCCGGCTTGTATTTAGTTTTATAAATCTGACTTGGTCTTATCGAGGATAGATTAATGCAACCAAACTAATAATTTGTTCTTATTGATTTCCACACCAACAGCCACACATTATTTGTTTTTAATGAGACCAAATTATTAGTTCAATTCTATCTCACATATTAATCTATACTATAAATTCACAACTTTTATTGAGACCGAATCAATAATTTGATCACAACTCTTCCTCAATTTTCTGTGATCAAAACAAGTTGCAAGTTCTAGAATCTACTCACACCGAACCATTTATATGATAAAAAAAATCATCCTTTTTGGTATAACTTAACTCTTCAAATTCTAAAAAAAAAAATATGTGTACAAATACAGTCTCTATTGATAAAGGATATTTACTTCTTGAATATTATGTAATCAAGACCATAGTGACAAATGAATTATTCCAATTTAGTTCAGCGGGAACAAAAATTTGAGATTCGAGAATAATTTGGATATTATTTGAGAATGATTCGGAATTATTCAGACTGAAAATCTCAGTCCCCCATGGGAACACAAAAAAAAAAAATCACAAATAATTCATAAAATTTGGAAAATTTAGAAAAAAAAATCCGCGAATTATTCACGAATAATTCAGTCAACTGAATAATTCGGTGTTCGGTTCGCCATTACAAAAAAAAAAATGAATTATTTGTGAATCTTATAACTATGATCAAGATAAGTCGGAACTTTTGAAATCTATTATGACCGAATTATTTATATGCTAAAAAAAAAAATCTATTCGTTTCCGATAATATATTTTTTAATTCTAAGAATAAAAATTTGTGCACAAATACAATCTCTATTGATTGGGATGTCTGTATCTGTACTGACTGTTCGCATATAATGGGACTAAATTTTGAATTAAAAAGTAGTAGCATTTTGTTGTGGATTCCCGATAATAACGGCGGATAACGACCAAGCAACCAATGTTTATTGTTTAGGAATTAGGACCTCTGCACAGTAACTTTAGTTTGTCGTCTTTCAGCTCTCTCTAATCTCTATCAATTTTTATATGTTTTTAAAATGATACATCTTCAAGTGGCTGTTAATTGTCGCTGTTGGGATCTGTGGATAGTTAATAATACTTCCTTGGATCAAGGGATTTTCCTGTCTCTGGCTGGTTAAGCATAGTTCATCTAATTCTATGCACTTGTAGTCGCCACAACCAATAACTACCTAATTAATTAATAAAACAAAGCAATTTAATGTAGATATTTTACATGTGTAACACTATGGAACTTTGCAATTTTCAGATCAGTACGTGATATTAATGCATATTTCCGTTTTTGAAATTCAAACGGTGTATTCTTTATATGAAAATATACTTACATGTTAAATTTTATATTTTTTAAATTTTTTGTTACTATTTTTTTATATGAAAATATACTTACATGTTAAAATTTTATATTTTTTAAATTTTTTGTTACTATTTTTTTAGATAGAGAGAAAATTACTACATTAGAGTGTTAATATGTTATAGAATACTTAAATAAGTAGAAAATCACTCGTTTCGGATAGTCTAAATTTTTTAGATTCGGCGATTTTCAATCAATCTAAAAAGTTGTCAAAGAATTAAAACGAGTACCATAGCCTCACTTATTTTATATAATATTATTTGTACAGTGTCGAAAATTCACGAGCATATTCATACGAGTAGAATTAGAGTGTTCCTAAGTTCACCAAGTTCCTTTGTGAATTTAACTCTAAAATTTATCATATTGGCTTTAAACAATGGATCCAAACTGTTGAAATCTTTCTATTTTATGAGTGTTGCGTCTACATGCAAAAAAATTAAAAATTAAAAATTAAAAATTAATTTTGTATAGAATCAAGGGTCAAAATTAGAAGGTTTATAAATTAATTTTGATGCATTCATTTTTTGGAACACTCTTAATCATACAAAATTTATTTAAATTTTGACAGTTTGAAATTATCAGATATGAATGTATCATCAAACAGTGCTTAAATTGAATCAATTTTATTTATAAATAATTATAAATTCACTTTTCACTTTTCTTTAAATTCTTTTTAAAAAATATGGTCATTTTTTTAAATAATTACTGTCAAGAAATATCTTTTGAAATATAAATCTGACCTAACTAAAATCTCCTTGTTAGAATATAAACATGAGTATATTTGAAATCCAGCAAGTGAAATGTTACACACATCATATGTATGAAAAATTGAAAATTGATAAAATTTAATGCAAATTTTAGTGTTTATCAAATAACATAAAAGGTTTATAAATTGATAAACACTAAACACTAAACACTAAACAAGAAACAATAATTTATTGTATGAAAATTGATAAACAACTAATATATAAGACAACACCATTTCTATTATTAAATTTTATATTTGTGATAACTGATAATTTTTTTAAATAGTTTGAGGATATTTACCAAAGTTATCAAGACATGTAATTGTCAATAGATTCCAATCAGATATAGGTTTTTTGGCCTAAACTAAGATTCTTCATCATTTTTTTCTACGATAATGACATTAATGTTAATCATATCGGAGTCGTTGGCTTGTTGCAACAATTACACATTTGTCAGCATGTACCTCTCCACTGTTAGGATGTAAAGTGATCCTACTTTTTCCTGTCCTTTTTCCGTATGAATTGGATAAGATAATTACATCTTTTGTTGTGCCAGATTTATTGTGCACCCAACCATAGCGACAAAATTCGCGAATAATATCCGAATTATTCGTTTTTTTGGTGATGCCGAACCGAACATTGAATTATTTGGTTGACCGAACTTTGACCGAATAATTTCCGAATAATTTGCGAATTTTACAAATTATTCTTGATTTTTTTTTCAGAATTTTATTTTTTTGTTATTTTTTTGTTTTTGCTCCCTTACAGAACTGAGATATATGATCCGAATAATACCGAATTATTCCCGAATTATACCAGAATTATTTCCGAATCACGAATTTTTGACCTCGCCGAACCGAACCCGAATAATTGATTTGTCACTATGCACTCAACTAAACAGTTTTTTTTTTTTTTAGGGTAAACTAATCAGTTTTTCAGATGAAGAAATTATAGTGATTATAGAGTTCGTCATCTCTCAATTGTACTAATTTTTTTATTGAAAGAGTTTCTCCAAATTTTGAATAGTTCATTTAAAAATGAACAATTTAAATCAAACTTAACTTTATACTAATAAAATCTTCTGAAATAAACAACCAAAGCACATATAGAAGATTGTAGATTTAAAAGTTCAATTCTATTTAAAATAGTCAATTGTTGGCAAACTTTTATGAAAGAAACACCATTAAATTAGTGACCCCTGATTATAGACTTCTAAACTACAGTAGGATCAGTTCGGTATAGGTTTTGAAATATTAAATTTGGTTAAATTGAATTGAAATAATAATGAACATACAAGTTGGATCTGTCTAATTGAATTGAAAATTTACATTCAAGTGCTTAGTTTTTTTACTTCAATACCTTTATCTCATTTGGTGAAATATACAAGGCCTGTTCGGCGGACCATTGAGAATGGACACGGACACGGGAATTGAACTAAAAATGACTGTTCACGTGGGAAAAAAAAATTCAGTTCAATTCAGTTAATCTGAATTTTTTTTTCCCGCAGGAACAGTGGAGCGGTCGAACAGGATCTTATGAAGGTGAATTCAGAATTGGACAAAATAGGACTAAATTTCACTGGTAAAGATTTTTTGAGGAGAAATAATTTCCCAACTTCTCTACACACACTAGTTTTCCAATATGATCCAAAAGAAAACAACACCAGAAAATAGAATATTGGGACACTTGAGCAAGTCTATCAATTTTCAAAAAAAATATTGGCTTTTGATCAATGTAACTTGTAAAAACTACATGATTGAGATGAAAACAACGCGTGCGTTTTGTATTGAATGGAGGGGTGACAAGCAAGGGGACAACAGAACAAAATGGGACAACTAAGAACAATGGAGAACTTCATGATGCACAAGGCATATTGAGAAAAGAGGCACGTTATATTTCCTTAATTTGCAAAAGTTCTGAAAAAAGGAGAAAAAGTTAGATTACCAAGTTGAGGAAAAATTTAATGTCACCAAATATTATGAATTGATATTTTTCAAATTTTTAATTGAAATATTGATTTTAAACATTGAACTTTTTTTTTCACGCGCCTGTACATAAATTTATAACTTTTGGTATATATTTTATAGTAGAATAATATTTCAAACAAGAATACATTAAAATAAATTAATTATCATTAATTTGTTTCATTTATTTTTTTATCAATAATCAGGGGCGGAGCTAGACTTTCTAACTATGGGGGTCAAACAAAAAAAATTTCTACGGAAAATGTGTATCAATTTGACAATATCAAATCATTTTATTCTATATTATATAGAAAATCATATGTAAATAGATCCAAAAAAATGGGGATCAATTGACTCCATATATTCTCTGTTCATCCCCCACCACTGTCACTAATCTTGTATAAAATAAACTCTAAAAATTATAAAATTTACGGGCATGCATCTATTATGAATATATACAAAATAAAACATTTTATAGGCATGTTAATAATGTTTATGAAAATAAACATAATATATTTTCTTACTTGTAACATGAACATAAATGCATGCTTAAATGTCATTGTGTATACAATAAAAGTAGAGAAATGAACCATTTGTCTTTGGAAACCGGTCAATTAGAAGACTAAACTTTTGTTTTAAACAAACTACATATTTTTATTTTTTTAATAAAAAAATAAAATGAGTATAGTTTATTAATTTAAAATGAGTTTTAATAGAGAAACAATAAATTGAGTAAGCCTGTGAATTTTTCAAATTTAAAAGGGTAGATATGATCTTTGAATTTTAGAGGGAGAGGTGTGATTTTGAGGTTTTTGAGAGGCATTCATGTAACTCAACTAAAAATATAGTGCCACGTATTAATAAATATTGATACAATTAAAAAATTTGAGGTCAGCGTGGTATAGGGTTAAAACTCACAATTGGTTGTATGCTCCAATTATGTTTTATATTTTTATTTTTGTTTTCAAAATCTGAATAATTAAATCGAACTGTTTAACATGATTGTTATATTAAAATGTGTTTGAAAACTAAATCTTTTTTTTTTTTAAAATGGTTACATTTTTTATATAGGTTCAAAATCTTTTAAAAATAGTAATATTGTACCTATCTAAAAAAAATTCAAAAAAAAGTATAAAATTTTGTCTCCGGATCAACGGTTGGGACTTTGAAAATATAGAAAAAATGTGGAGAATATATAAAACACAAAAACAAAACCCAGTGATACACTTTTAACCCTACTCGTCACTGAGTCATATGAGTCTAGGGATATATGTATATAACGGGCATAGCCGGGAGGGAATAGGTGGGGTTGGGATCTGAAATATTTGTAGGGTAGAGAGATAAGGAAGGGGAATATTGAAATGACAGAGATACATTGTGAAATAGTGAAACAAGAGAAGGAATTAAAAAAAAAAAAATCAATTTTGAATCTAGCTACTAGTGGATACTTCAATGTCTTTATTTGCTAGAATTTACAAGTTAGAAATTCAACTATAAATTTTCGTGAATACTTAAATTGAGGAGGTTTGATTCCTTTTATCTTTTCTAAAATGATAATATATATATCTCTCGGAATAATATAATCATCAGGTAAGAAAAAATCAAGAGAGAATGAATGAATTTATTTATTTATTTTTGCTATTCAAATTACAACTACAAAATAGTACTTCAGATTACAAGCACAGACTTCAAACTTGAATCTATTAATATTATTATCTTATAAACAGTTACTATTAATTATTGATTTTCCACAAGAGCAAACCAAATGTCCTTTACCTGTTATCTCTAATAAGATGTACAGATTTATAATCTGCATATATATTCTGACCCCCCAAAGTTACATACGAAACTATATATAATAATATTATCCAAGAACAAAATTTGGTACTTACGTTACAGTTATGCTCATAATGTAAATGATTAAAGAACTCTTGGTATACTACACCGTATAATAAATTAAATACTTAATTAGGTATCCACCATTCACAATAGCAAGGTGATAGGCAATTGGTACAAAATATGAATGTACAGTATCAAACTATCAATTATTTAGTGCACAACTGCACATGCATAGTTACTTGGGCTTAGATATTTATTTCATTCCAAGTACAAAATATAATTCATCCAGGTAAATAAACTGCCAAAAGTATTTGGCCGAGCAACTAATTTTCTGATCAGGGCCGTTGTGCAGATCCCCTAATGCATGCGTATTAATTCAGATTCAGTTGATCAGATCATGAATAATTAATTAGTGCATTTATGCAGATATTTTTTTTTGGAGCAAACATGTGGATGAACCTAATCCTTTTGTTGCTCACCTCAGTAAGTAGGCCACAGTTGGCATTGTGCCCTTTGCATAACTAGGAACAAGACATGAGACTTGGTGGGGTTGCCCCTATTTCTTGTTATAATTACACCCTAGTATGGCATTATGGCATATCCAGCTAATTGCACCTCAAATATAACCAAACAAGCACAGCAATTACAAAAAAGAATTTGTTATGTTTGCTTAATTTCTGCTTGATGGTTTTTTGGTCTGGCTCAATATTATCTCCTTTGGATCAATACACCCCACATCTGCTTAAATAATATATATACATATTTCGCCATTCTTACATTTTATTGCATGGGTAACATGTGATAGTACCTTTGCTTTAGTAATAAGTGCCAGTCCGGATTTTCAGTGGACATGATACCTTAATATATAGACAAGAAAGCAAAGTGCACTATTGAGATCAATAACAGATAAAATATTTCTGAACATGCACGAACTATTTGTACACAGTCAACACTCAACAGTAACTTCTAACATAGCAAGCCTCTAACAAAGGCTCTCCTTAATTAATTTTAGTCTAATTAATTAACTCCAAGGAAAGTTATTAAACTAGAAACACCAGAAAGAGATAAAATAAATAAAAAAAAACCTCTCTAAATTAATTTATGTCAAAACACCATTCTTCACTCAAAGGCCTCCATCAATGAATTAGACTGCTCCATTTTCCTTGCACCACTTCTTGTGCCCAGGGGACCACTTGGGAGACTTTGGGCTAAAATACTTGGATTGCACACGGCCGTTAAGCAGCTCCACGATCGGCCCCGGTCGAACACAGCGCGGTGCCTTGTACTGGTTGATTGAAGCTCCCTGGCTTAATGCGTAATCCATTAACTTGTCGAATGTTCCTTCTTCAACAATTCGTATCTCCAATGGCCCGATCGACTTGTCGCACGACCGTCCCTGCCTATACACACTGTTTAAGCATTCCTCAACCGCCAAGCAACAATCTTCAAACACAGAAGGAGGAACTGGTGTTGTTATGTTTGTTTGTAGCTCCCAAAACAGCACATAGTGGCCAGGTATTGTGGTTGCATCGGCATAGCTGGTGTATTCAGCTAGACATGCACCAAATGGCTCCAAATTGTGCACCGCATGTTGAACCGCATTGTGCAGCTCAGTTTCATCAGTTTTGTCCGAGTCGATGCTCAGGGCAACATTTTTGCGGCGCACAAACTTGAATTCCGGTGCCTTTTTGTGGAAACCTACTACCCGTAGCACATCACCCACGCGATAACGATAGAGCCCTATCATAAAATTAGACATTAGTCAATAACTCAATATAAACCAAATTGTACACTCATATGGGTTAAGAAAAAAAAAAAAAACTTTCCTGTTTTTTTTTTCATAATTCATAAAGAAACTTTTATATCCATATAAAATTTACCTGCATAGGTAGTCACCACAAGTTCGTACTCTTGTCCGAGCTTAACATTGACAAGATCGACTAAGTCGCGAGGGTCCAATTCACTCTTTCCATTAGCAACACCTTTCACCGGTAAAAACTCAAAATAACCCATGGTTGGAATCAATGTGTAAGCAACCTCACTTGGCTTACACATCGGGTTGAGGTTCAACCCGAAATAGCATTCGGATGATGCATACATGGTGCATGTTAACGGCAATCCGCCTCCGTAAAATTCAAGGGTAGGAATGTATTGTGCCATTGTACCGGTCACAATGACGTCAATGTACTTTGTATTAGGCCATAAGCGCCTAATAATACTTTGCCAAGAACCCTTACTGCACTCAGACTCGATCAATTTGGCTTCATTTGGGTCCGGGTGGAGTACCCGCCCGACCGCCTCACGCACTGACTTGTCGGTAATGGTTTCATTCATGACGCCATTACGTATGTCCTGGCACAAGCTAGGCCAATTCTTCTCAAGGAACTTTATGGCGCGTATAAAGCCCGATGCGAAAACTGCACCCACACGGAGAACCTCTGACCGATGGATCAGACCACACAAAAGTTGCGCATACATGCTTTGGTAAGAGTCAGGACATAGAATGGTCTCGTCAGGGCTTGTGTAATTGTTGTATGGATCAGAGGGGCGGTTTATAAAATGTCGACTTCTATAATAACTTGTCAGTACCGGCCGGGCTACGAGCCCGCTAGGAGTTTTGGATTCGGATTTGACAAAATAAAGATACATGCCTTTGCCTTTGTTCAGACCTGGTACAGATTGGTTCATAACCGGCATGAGTAGACTATAAAGGTGTGAGCGCCGGTCGAGTTCATCTTCAATTGTTGGCATCAGCTTTCTCTCTCCGCCTGATGTGCCCGAGCTGATAAAATACAGTTAAACAAGTTATGTATTAGAAAGAGTTGGTAATTAAAGAAGCATTAGGGTTAATTGGTTGTGTTATATGCAGTTCTCTTGCATCTTTCAAGTGCATGTGTGCATATATTGATCCATATGCGCCACTAATTTTCTTTTTGTTTGGATCAGTAGGTGAAAGCACTACTTCACTTCTTGCCATGAGTAATTGGATAGAGATTTCTATAAAAAGAAACACACAAGCTCGTTTTGGTTTGCCTATGATGAACAAAAGTGGGCCCTTCATTAGCCCACAAGGCCAGATTGTTTGTAGAGTACAAAAACCAGAAAGCCTTTACGACGGTACATATACACGCAATATGTTAATTTCTTCTCACCAATTAATGCACCGGTTTGTTTAAACAAGGTGGATTCAAAATATCTCTCTCTAAATTTGGCAAAAGATTTGTTAAATTTTAATTACTTTTTCTTGAAATGGAATTTATACTCACTTTTTTTTATAAGTTCCCTGCGGAACCAATAAATATTTTAAAAAGTAAAAGATAATTCAGTAAGATTTTGCATATAGTTTATATATATATACCTAGTAAGAAATTCAGAAATGGGTCGGCCGGAAAGGATAGGCGAGGTATCACCATGTGCGATGCGCAAAATATCAGGCTGTATATCCTCGTATGACACAATAGGCATTATCTTTTTGAAGGCATCCAAATTTGGCGCGGTACATGCCGGTAAGCCGTGTCGGTGCAAATATTCAGCCGGTGCATTTTGTCTTAAGATCTCTTCAAGCACGGTTTGTTGCACCACATCAGCATTCTCGGTCACATCCTCGATGAACCGGAGAGCTGTCTGGTGCTCTTCCGGTATGTCAATTTTTGGTGCTTCTGGCATGGTGTTTGGTGTTGTATAGTGTATACCAGTGTGGTATGGAAGAGGGGCTAAATTTGGATAAGAAACTGTGAGAGGAGAGATAGGTTGTAATTGATTTTGTTCAGAGAGGGGGTAAGCAAGATGGGTCTTTCTGTGTTTCTAATGAGGAAGGCTAAATGGGGTATATATAGAGAGAGAAGAATAGTAAGGTTGGTCCCACTTTAGTATAGTAAAATTGAGAAAAAATATATAGTTTTTGTTTTGAATATTTTTTAAGTTGGCTGCCTGGGTGGACAACTTGGTCTGTTTCCTCTCCTGGATTTAGTGAACAAGAATTATTTGAGGGGCCTCTTTGTAATTAATAATCCCTTGTTGAGATATTTATTGCTGGTAAACTTTTGCCAGTACAGTTTTCAGTAAAGATTGAATATCAAGCATTCAATTATTTAATATCCAATAAAATACCAACTACATCTGTTGGCAATTTCCAAAAGCTATAGGGAAAATTTACCATTGTTAGTCAGAAAATTAAAAAAGAAAGAATCAAACAAACAAAAAAAGATATATAACATTGTTTTACTAAATTACAAATTCATATAACACCTTTATAATATATGAAAGGATATATAACCTTATATAAGAACTTTCCAGTTTTTCCTATTAAAAATACATACAATAGATTTTGTCATAACCACCCATCAAATTGTTGAAACTTAAGAAAAAAAATGCAATAAATATATTATTGCGCACATTGTAAGATTAGTAATTATTAAAATAACTTCTAATTTGTGACCAAGTACTGTAATACCCATAAATCTTGAGAATTAATATAATTACTTTTTTACCCAAAATGTTAAATTTTGGGAGTATACTGTTAAAATCACAGTATTGTAGTTGCTTTCTGTATAAAGGCAGGAGGCTGTTTGTATGAGACTCGCTCACAGAAATGATGTGTCACACCAAGGAAGCTCTGCAAAGGACCATCTGAGTGTACACTAGCTGTCATGTATCATACAATTGTGATGATCCTTGTCAGATTATTGATTAACAAGTCAATTATACAATTAAAAAAATGCTGAGCTACACCAAGTAAAAAGGTAGAATATTTAGTACTAGACATGAAATATTGGCAAAAAAAAAAGTGAAAGAAATATAAAAAGGGCATTTTGGAATTAAAGTTTAATTCAGTGAATCATGAAGTTGAGAATAAGTTCTGGAATTAAAAAAATTAACAAGTTGGCTAATGCCAGAATATTTAGTAAGTTGAACAATTACATGTATAAATTAAGATTTCACTTTCAACAACTTCCGTAAACATTGAAATCAATTTTCCATGTTTCAACAATCTAACCTCAGCAAACAAAAATACTTATTTAATTAAAGTTCTTTCCTTGAAAATAAAAATAATGTAAATTCACAGTTCACTGCTCCAGTGACTGGACCTGTATTACTGGGAAATATATATTAAAAAAATGATTCCAAGGATAATGAATTGAGATACAAAAATTTAGCAAATATATCAATTAACATCCCTCTTTCAATATAAAATTGATTATATAATTACAAAATTAGATGTCATTGACACGTAAATAACACTTTACAGTTCACAGTTCCCACCCCAATCTTCAGACTTTATTCAGTGACACGTACATAACACTTCAGATTTCATATCCATTAATTATTGAGACTAAATAATTTAATTTGAGTGTTAAGTAATTAAAATGTTAGAACCTGATCCGGTTTCTTTGTAATGTAGGGGAGCAAGGTGGCATATCTGCCAGTAAACATTTTGATTGTTCCCTCATTTTCTTGACCGTCGGATGAAACAAAATTATTATATAATTAACCTCTGATCTGTTAACGCATTTTTAAAAGTATGAAAGCAAACTTTAATGTTAGCAGCACTTATGAGATACATAAAAGATGCAAAAGAGTAAAGACTAAGATTAATTATATTGTACCTTACATGATTGTTGTAAATATATATTTTTAACATATATCCTTTTTTTAAGAAATTCAATATTTACTCAAGGCTTAATACTTGAATGAGTTCATATATAAAATGTAATAATTGCAAATAATATGCATGCAGATGTTAATTTACTAAAAAAAAGTACCACGTAGATAATTATGTGGAGTCTAATACAAAAATTGCAAGCTAATAAAATATATTTTTTAATTCAATGTACTTTTCAAGTAAAATTGTTTTCTAATTATTTTTAAAAATCACAATTTAATGAATAGATTACTCTAGTTGTTAAATTCTTTAATTTATTTAATAAGAAATTGGCTCGTTGTAAGTACTAGAAGACAATCTCATCATAATAAACTAGCCAAAAAATTCTCTAAAAATAGATTAGGTAATATTATTACTGAAAATTTTAACATTACATGAATTTCTGTGAGTGTATTGCATTTGATATAAATTTATTGTAAGTATATACAAGACTTTGACAAAAAAAAAAAAAAATTAGTATAAGAATGGTTGCTTACTCTTTACTGAAGTAGTCCTTTTTGTCTCGTAGGACGTAATGTAAGAATTGGAGATTTGTTTTGTTAATCTCAAAGTATGACAATCATCAAATAACATCTTAATCTAACGGTTGAGAAATTAAGTGATTAATCAAATTGTTCACACTTGAGCATATATATAATTCCATTGGGATTTGCTGTCGTACGGTTGCTATCCTGGAAACTTTCGTAAAATTAAGCCATCCAGGCTTCCTTTATTAGAAGTAGTGCTTTAACTGTAACCAAAGCAAAACTTAAAATATTGTGTTCAACTGTATATTAAATTTGACTTGGTTAGTTGTTTTATGGGGGTCAAAGCATTCCATTGCGTTTCTGTCTGCCTTGATATATGCTTTTCATTCTTTTACTTAATTAAGAAATATTAGGTTATTTATTGAGGTTCTTAGAAAAGGAAATTATTTTGAGAACTTACAATTAATTAATGTATGGTAAGACGTACAATAAATCTCATTAATTTTTATAGGCATATAATACATATAATATATATAGAGATCATGTTTAAAATATTAGATTTTAATCTAAATTTACGTATGACAATTTTCAATATTATTATTAGTCCTAATCTATTTTCTATATTTTAACTTCCTCAAATATAATTTGTGAATATCAGTCTAGTATTTAATAGATATAAATTCAGACCAGTACAGTATATTTTCTATTTTTTTTTTACCATTGATCTCTAGCTTAAAACCGCGTTAAGCTTCTTTTTTGAGTTGTTCGTCTGCATATCCAATTGTTTATGATCTTTTTTGAAGTTATTGTTTCACCTCGATCGTGTCTCTCGTTTTGACACATGGGTGACATAAAACTGTGCAAGCTGCAGATTAATAGATTTCTGTTTTTTTTTTTTTTTTTCTTTCTTAATTTATCTTCTTCGTTTTATGTCCATGAAATGAAGGATTTCATATCACAAATATGGTATTAAGAGTTTACTAATGTAGAGACAGACAGAGACTGAAAAAGATCATAGAAAAGGCCAAAACTTGATAACAAAATTGTGAGAAAAAATAAGTATAACTTGGGCTAAATATTTACAAATCAGATTCTTAATTTGATGAAGATTATTATTGTTGACCTGACTTGACTTGACTCGAGAGATTAACTTTGATATATGTCATCTGATTGGTACTTGGAAATTAAAAGCACTATATATAAAAAAGCAATGGGAACAACAATCTCTCTGGGCTCTGGCTACTTCAAAATATCAAAGAAAGTAAATTTGTAAGTATATACATAAATATTCAATTCAATTTACATAGTAAAAGACAAGGCCAGACCTACACGCCACTATCCAGACTAAATGCTCACTTTGCTCGGTACATTGACTAAAAGTGCATGCAACATTGTTGCGCAAAGCATTTATTTTTGGGAAAAAGCAGTTGGAGGAACAAAGTTTCTTTAATTAAGACAAGTGTCAAAGTTGGAAGCATGGCGCGCCTGATGGGTATTAATGATACCGTATCATTGGTTCCGACCGTCCGATGCTCGCTCGAAAACGTCGGATTTACTTCATAATTCGTGTGCACTTAATCCGCACAAATATTATAACGATGTGTACGAATCATAAAACGATAAAGACAGTTTCAAGCGAGCATATGATTGATTTGGATCGGATGTCCATCGACCATCGGACGTGTTCAGCTTCCGTCGAAGTTAACGAAAAATAATTACATAAGATGAAAAGATATTGACAGAGTTAGTTTGACTTCATCCATCGTATCTGTGGTCAAATTCACTATGTTAATATTTCATACATTTTTTTCGTTTTGAGTACATCATTTTGTTAGTCTTATTTTCTGTCAAAAGAATGATAAAACCCAATGACTACGGGCTTACTAAAAAAATAAACGGATAATGTTTTGCATTTGTGAGGCCTGGTGGTGATAGATTTAAATTAATTTATGCAATGATAATGCTGCTGGTTCTCTTTTAAAGCAAGCCTAGTAGATACTCACCTTCTACAGTCTATTCTAGCAAAATCACATGTAAGATTTGAAAACTGATATCATTGTCTGATTTAAAATAGTTGAAAACCTTTTGGTTTAACAAACAATTGATAGATTGTGCGAAACAGAACAATAAATTACAAGAAAGAAGTTTCAGTTGATTTTCTTTTTGCTGAGACGAAAGCAAAGATTGGATCTTTTACCTAAAAGATACAAAGATCATTACAATTACATTTAACCATAATTCGGAATTGTAAACAAACATTATTTGGTGCATGGCCATTTGTGTAGAGGCACCACATGTGCTCTTGTCGCACAAAAAAAGCAATATGGATTTCCCCAATATATAAATCTGGTGCAGATTAGGTTTCTTGTGCACGCTTCTTTATCCCTTTGTTGCTAACAATTCAAGAAAAAAGAACCAAATAAGCTAAACTTTTATCAAAAAGGAGGAAACACATAGGCCAGTAATTAGCACAAAATACATGGTGATGCATGGCACAAACAATAAAAGTGAAAGCGACGACTAGATCCATTGCATGTAGTCTTTGTTGATTCTCATCTCCATTGTTTACCAGTACAGAACTCTCCATTATTGCTCTATGACATATATACCTTTGCTAGTAATCTACCTAATTTTTTTTTTCCTTGCATTCAAATGCCTGTAGGCTTACATCTAGCAGGGTATTACAATTTGATTTTACCAGTAAAAGAACCCCATAACAAACATTTCAGTTTGATTCTACTTCTTTTCCGATGTTCAAGGATTAGGAGTAGACTAGATTAACAAAATTGATATATCAGTATGGAGCGATATCTTTATTTTCAAAAGTCAAATAGTCAATTTGAATCATTCAATATGATCACTATATAAAATATATTTGTAGATCATACATAATTTTCTACTATTAAAACTTTGTGTCTGAATTGAAATTCAGTTTAGTGAGATTAGTAACTGACCTAAGAGTTCGGAACATCTACTAATCCAATATTTTATTAGAATAGCATAATAGTAGAAGTAAATTAGCAGCTATTATGAATAACTTAACTACTCACTCTTCCAAGCTCGGAATAGCTCGCTAACTTGAGTTGGCACTATTCCTCTATTATCCACGCACAAAAAATTACTTGTTCTAAAGATTCATGACCATTCAATAATCTAGAGTTTTCATCTGAATTCTAAAAAATATAAAATTTATTATGGAAGTACATTTTCATTAATGATCATGTTATATTGTTTAAATTGATTATGTAAATATAATTAAGAACGGAAATATTGATTCAAATACGGACTAATCTTTGCTATGCATAGTATATTAGTAACATAGTCTCACTCTTTATTAAAATTATTTTTACTATTTGATATATTACACCACCTGTCATGTGCATGTGAATTTGATGGCAATGGTGGATTCATGACATCAATTAGAAAGTGGGCAATGGTGGATAGATAGCGAAAGAACAGTAAACTTGATACAATAGCATGATGGTATTATTGACCCGAATAGATGGTCGCATGTATAATTGGATGCAATGCCAAATATAGTGTGTGGGTGGGGGGGCGATGATTCATGCATGACCTCCATTTTTTCATTGATATTCACTGATTGGGACATACACTTTAGTAGAATAGAGGTGTAAAGGAATCAATTAACTTTTTTGTCGTCCAAAAAAAATGAAAAGAAAAGAACTTTTGTCGTCAATATTACATCGTTGGATCAAGAAATATATGATGAAATTGTGATTATATTTTTCACCGACTCTCAAAAACTAAGAGCCTGTTAGGCTGCCAGTCCGCGTGTTATTGTTCACGTGGGAAAAAAAATCAGTTCACAGTAACACACAGTTTACTGTGCACATGTTCCTGTGCCCATTCTTATTTCCGGACTGAAGCCGAACATGCCCTAAATGTGCTACCTCCCTAATTTATATGCGATCTATAAAATCAAAAGGACCATTAGGTCATACATATATGGATCTTAATTTTGTTTTTATGATGCATTATGCTTTGAAAACATACTAGTACTTAGTAACTAGTATATGTCAAAATTAATAAATACAAGTGAAAATAAATAAAAAAACCCCCAAAATAACTTTTAATAAACACATTGGCTAGAAGTTTCAAGAAATGGAAGGTTCATATCCACTATAAATCATGAGTGATTTATCTCATCTCATGTACATTTTAATTAGATATTATGAGAAAAAAATAGATAATAACTTTCTTTCAATAAAATTATTTGAAAAACTAGCTGGACATAAATTTTAATCAATTAAACAAAATACCTAGATGTTTATGAAGCACTGATCCATAATTCGAACATAGAAAGTCCATTATTTAAATTTAATGTAGCATAAATATAAACTAATAGACTATTATCAGTCGTTAGATTTAGATCATTTAAAGAGTTACAGCAGTGTAAAACACAAACATTATATTTTTGTAATGTAAAACACAAACATTCGATTCGCATCAAGATCTATAGAAACAATTTTAAAATTCGTCCAGATCAAATATACACACGTCTTGACACAAATTGAATGGCTTCGGCTCGTTGAGCAACACTATAGCCTCACATGGTTATCATAAAAGATCAATGCTAGGCACCATAATTAATTGTATAACAAAACTGGAGACCTCAAGTGCAGCTGAATCCGCTCCACGCCTCCATCGACTGGAGCAAGCATGTGATCTTGGCTCCTGACACGTGCCATGTTGCCTCTATACCTGCGTATTGACCATTGACTGTTCCATGCTTTATAATTTCTACACCACCTATGCGGGAGCAAAGGCAGCCCTTTTTGCATATAGTGCTTCCCAGCCCCTACTTTAATATTATTTTTAATTAAACAAACATACATACATACATATAAAATAGTAAAGCATTCAAAAAATATATAATTTGATTTCCAAGCACATTTTAATATAGAGATCACATCTAACAATTTAGATCGACCGTTTGGACTTTGAGAATCAGAAAATAACTTGGTTGCACGGGAGTCCAGGAATAATCGATTGTATATTAGCCAACCTACACACACAGGAGGGATCCACTTACACCATTTTTTGGTGACACCGAATTAAACCCTATATTTTTAAAATTCAAATAGTCGATCCAAACCGTTCAATATGATTGATATATTAAAATGTTCTTGCAGATCAAATTTTATATTTTATTTATTAATTAAAATGGTACAAAAATTCAATGGTCTGAAAACAACCATTTTGTAAAATACTTAGTAAAATATTAAAAAATATATATAAAATTTGGTCTTCAAGCACATTTAATATAGATATCATAGTGAACGATTTGAATCAACTGTTTGAACTTTGAAAAATTTAAAAATATAGAGTGTAATTCGGTATTACTAAAAAATAGTGTAAGTTGATCCCTCCTCATGTATGTATGTATGTATGTATATGTATTCATAATGATGATTTAGTTACTTTGATATATCCGTATCGTCCCCCATTCTCTGGTAAGGCCGTAAGACGGGGATGTTGGCTCGAAGCCACACAAGGTGCTGTTGACTTTGACTTGCATTGAGATATGGATATCTCCCTAGTGGCACTTAATGGCAAGGCCAAGGGGCGCCATATCTCTCTTTTTGCTCTTATTTATCATTTTTTTGTCCTTAATTTACAGTTTTATATAGTGCCTTGCTTTTTTTTAGTCAACTTGTTTTGAAGTTATTATTAACTATTTAAAAAAAAAAAATTATGCGTGGAGGCAATTTTTTAATCATGTCTAACATAAGAATGATTATTATATATAGTGCAAGATATTAGCTAATTTGGTTCATCAGATTTGTCATGTACTCCATATATATGTATCATAACAAGGGATTCTTGTCCCATTAACATGCATGTATATATGGAATTAGATTAAGTTTTATGAAGGGTTGAAATTGAACTCTTGGGATCTTTCTCAATAATTTAGATCCTGTCAACTATACAGCTTATCATGCAATAGTTTACTATTAAAGGCAACTGTTTAATTATGTTAAAGAGATGTAGAGAATCATCATGAAAAGCATAATCAAGCCTTTTATTATATCTGAATTTTCTTGTTCACAACGAACTTGATCAGGTCATATGAAAGTGCTTTATAAATAATTTAAATTGTTCGTATGTAAATCCAACTGAATATAAAATAAAACAAAATTATACTTTCTATGTATTGAATATATATATAAGCGCATACGGACACGCAAATGCTGGCACGCTTATCGCCTCTTTATCAGTCCAATGCTCTCTAGTTTACTATAAAATAAAATTTTGGATTGTACTTCAAATATTATCGAGTCCCCAAATTTTGCAAAATTGTTGATGGTTTTTATACAAACTCCGGGCTTTGTCCTCTTTCCCAACAAGATAGCAAGAGAGTTTCAAGATTTAGTTTAATTTATAGCTTGTTTTCTAGTTCTTACTAATAATAGATCACAAGGAACGTTGAAATGCAAGATTTTTTTTTTTTTTTTTCTGTTTAAATTTTGAAAGTATTTACCATTTTTTCTTTCATTTCGAAAAATATATCTACTCATATCGTAGTCAATAAGAGGAATATAGATAAAAAATATTTGGCTAGCTTATTGTTACGTTAGATTCAAAGGCGGATGTAAGAAGAAAATATGTTTTTTTTTATGGTCAGTGGCAAATTGTCAACTGACAGATATATTGATAAACAAAATATTTACAAAAGTTCCTAAAACAAATTAGCTTAATATTATTATATACATAAATGCCACTGCTCTCGGTCGGCAATTAAAGCCTATCTAAAAGTTCTTGATCCATTTCTCGATTTCAACTTTTGTATCTGTTATGAGGCAGCGCAGTTCCTTTCGGGTATCGGAGAATAATCGTCTATTTCGTCCTCACCATAGTGCCCAGGCACCCGCTACTCAAAAGAAAATATATTAATTGACTCTTATTTTATTTTTTTTAAAAATTGAATTTATTTATAACTTTCTGTGTAATTTAGAATAAAATATAATGAAACTGTAAAATTAATCTCTATTCTCTGCAAAAAAAATTGTATATAATTGATATCATAGTTCGAAAATCTAAATCAACCCCTGATCAGTTTAACAAATACTAATTTGAAAATACTTCCACCCAATTTGTATACGATTGACACACCAGAGTTCCATCTCTTGTAATTTGTAAACACTGGCCTGCCACTCAACGCTGTTAACCCGGATGTAAAGCACAATTAGACAAATCATAAGCATTGAAATATAAGTTCATGGCAATGATGCAATCTTGTCACTTACCAATTAAATGATACCGGATTGCCGACTTTCCTGAAGCAAGAAAGATGACAATTTAATTGTAAACTATTTCCTTTCCCGCAGTTTATGTTACATTCTTCCATTTAGAGAGACAGTGATTTAAATAGTTGAATATCTTACTTTGACTCCAGTAAAATACTTAACTAACTAATGCGCAATCGGGGGATCCAGCTGTTAGCAATCATTGATCACTGCTATTCATTTTTTTGTTATTTTAACATCCAAATTTAATAGCCTCAGTACTTAATTAATGACACAGATTTCCTTATCCAAATATTCATGCATATAATTTTTTTACCAACTACCTTGTCTAATTTTTTAAGCAAAATAAACCAAATTTTGTGTTGAAACATATTTTGGTATATTTTTTTACCATTTACTTAATTTCTCATGTACTACTAAAAAATAGACAGGTGTTGATGAATATTTTGGGTTGCAATGGTATACAAATAATTTGTTTTGTTATGCGCAGATATATTTATTAATTAAACATTGGTTAGAGAGATCAAATAAAATTAAAGGATAGGATAGGATCATATTCATATATAGTAATAAAAAAAGTATGGACCCCGCCAGGTACCGATAAGATAGAAAAAGTAAGAAAAGCGAGAGACAAGGAGTCAAAATCAGTTGACTTTCACAAGAAAAATGGAAAATTTCCACTAGTTCGGTTGTTCCCAATTTCAATTCGAAAGACCCAAAAAAGACTGGTACATAAACCAGTACAGTAGTAACAGTACCAGTACAGCTACAGAGCGCACCTACGTACAGCAAAAGGACCAGAAAGGTTGTACCCTTTCAGGCCTATATATATCTGCTAGGAATAACAACTCAAGATCATACATCGCCAAGGCACAGGTCATGGTTCAGCATCAGTGAACAGGAATCTGAAAATAACATTACCAGGACAAATATGTCATGTTCTTCATTCTTCAATCTTCATGATTGAATCATCAGAAATTCAGACTTATTTGAGATATAAGGGTTCACATTAAAATTCGTGCAAAATTACGTTAAACGGTCCAGATCTAACCTGATCTTTTATCTTTCTATATAGACCCATGCCATTCTGGGATAAAGTTTCCTGTAACCAAGTGTTCAATTTGATTTAATTTGAGCTTTACACTTATCAACCGCGGTATATACAGTAGAATCAATGCGGGAAAACGAATAAATATATTCATTTATTGCTTCAGTTGAAATAGAATGTTTTGTACCAGTGGGAGTGGGGTACATTAATTGTTTGATTTGTGCGTACAGACATATTAAATCAGTCTCGTATGACTTCCTGATGCCCACCGACAGTGCTTTGCAAGAATTTTCAGAATTATTTGTAGTCCCTACAACGACCTAAAGGGATTAATTGTTGTCTTGACCAAAGTTTTGAACAGTACTTATTTTTGTACTTAATTTGCAATATATGTAGAATCAAAATAAACAGAGTCGACTTGTAATTTCATTACTGCTTGCTGCGTTTTTGTATTTCTAATAAAAGAGGTTATAATTTTAGAGCTGGTGATAAGAAAAAAACATTACAAAGAACTAGACAAGACACTCTCTCAAATTATATACTCAATACACAGGTAACACTTGAAGCTATGCATGATAGATTTGAATCCAAAGTCCAAACTACAAGATTTAAACATAGTATATTTTGAACAATTAATCAAGTTTATTTAAAATTGAAAAGACATGCTATTTATAAGTGAAAGCACTTAACGGTTGCTCTTTACAATAAATTGTTGGTAGGTTGGCAGTTGCATGTGCAAACTGCTGATAAATGCTTGGTAACGGTTCTGATCGTTACTAACTGTTGTGAACAATTATGCATGTAATTTGCAAATTTCTGATTCCAATTGTTGCCTATTTTGATCTTAAGTATTTTAATTTTAAGCATATCATCTACAAACTCTTCAAATTATGTCAAATTTTATTTTTGAAAAAAAAGGTTTGAAATTAAGCCCATGTGTTAAATCTATGAGATTGTATTACATATCCTATCCTAATTATTGTTACTTTATCAAAAGAAAAAAGAAACCCCCCTTCTTAAGAAAAAATACTTGGCTATAATGGTCTTAGCTGGGAATCGAATCTCATGTTTCTCTGTGAACAGGAAATTCCTGCATCTAAAGTCACTGACACGTAATTCTGAGATGAGTCTAGAACAAAACTATATCTAATATTTAAATGTTAAAATTCACTCTGAATCTACATGTCATTGACTTTAAAAGCATAAAATTACTGCCCACAGAAGGAGCAGGTGGTCCGGTTTCGTCTCAGCAGCTCTCAGTCGCACATCATCGGTGTTGCTCAGTTGTCTCACCTCAACTGTACCAGGAGCTGGTACAGGAGCAAAACTACCAAAGTAACATCGCAGTTTTCAAATAATGTCAAATTCTTGTATCTTTTATACTAAAAGTTTGTAGATCTTGTAAATATAAACTGTCACTTCAAGAAAAATGTTAAATCACACGATATTTTTTTCTTTAAATCCTCAAATGGAAGTTCCAATAGAACAATACCTTTTTCAAAGAATTTCTCAAACGCGTATTAAGTAGCCACATATGTAACAAGTGAAGCTATGAAAACACAATGTCCCATCACACAACATATATGGTTTTGGATGGGTCACAGCTAATTATATTACAAACAGTGAAATTCTTTTAAAGATGTTATGCAATTTGCTTTCTCTCTTACAGGTGATAAACAGACGGCCTTTCGTATTATGTTGAGCGTCTTATGTTGGACGATTTGGAAAATTCATAACGAAATCTTCTTTCAACACAAAACAACAAAATGTTTTAAAACAACTATTTTGCTAATTATATGTCTTCTTACATATTGGCTAGGTATTGTGAAGAAGAGGCAAACTAGGGAGATTGTGTCTTCCTGGATGTCTGAGGAATTTGATGAAATACCTTTACAGGTTTTAGTGCCTGGAGAAGATGAGCTCCAGTTGGTGGTATACCAAGCTCCATCTGACGTTTAAAGGACCTTTAATTTACAAAGTTTTTTTTTTTTTTGTGTCACGTTTTGTTTTTGTGGTCAAACTATACTGTTTTTTATGGTGCCGGAAAGGCCAACACTCGTTTATTTGTATTTTTTTTTTCTTTGAGTTTCTTTAATGAAACGGGCGAAAGTCTTTTATCAAAAAAAAAAAAAAAATGAAAACACACGAGAGAGAAAATGACTCGCTTCGCGTTTATACAATTAACAATGCATCAAATTCGATGCGGAAAGAAAATGCATGAGAGTCACGTGCCTTCGTGGGGCCCACACCGCCTCTTCCAGCCAATTACTCAGGCACACGTAAGGGAGCTGCCCCGTTTATTGGATGCTGAAATTTTCCTTGAAATAAATTGTGCGGTTTATGTATTGGAAAATTTGAAATTCAAAATTTAAATGACAGATGATCGTTACACGGAATGTTATATTACCATGCTCTTAGTCCGTTTTAACAACTGCAATTTTACTTGTCAGCCCATGAGAATATGTTAATTGTGAAAATAGTTAAACATAGAGTGAATATAATTATTTAGATTTGTATATATCCTCCCCTAGTCCCCTGTAATATAGGAGCAATTTTATTATTAAAAATATTTTGTTCATCTATACGCGAGTTACGAGTCTAATATTGAATATATTTTGAACATATTTGACATTTGTTTTAATTTTTTGTGCTATTTCATTGTTTAACTCAGTTGTATTCATTATTTTTGGTATAAAAACATTTCTACATTCTTTGGTTATGTTTTTGTCAAAACCACATACATATTTTTTTTGTTGAATAACTTCATTTCTACATTAAAATTATTATATTTCAAAATTAAGAAGGAAGAAAACTTATTAACTCAACTGCACAATACTCGTGATCATTTAAACACATCATTCTAATTAAAACAAAATAAACAAATTAAGCCAAAACAACATGAGGCGTCACACCTAGTATTTTTCAATTTCTCATCATTTAATTGCCTCACACCAAAATTATATAGATTCTCTTTTTAGTAATGGTTGGAGGTCAAACCATCTAACTATTTTCTAATATTGCAATAAAAAATTTCTTAAATTCGGATTTTGAACTCATGACACAAAACTAAATACTAGTTCTTAAATTGTATAGATTTTTAAAAATATTATTTCTAGTAACTCAAAACTTATATGTTATAAAAAGCGACCTTAATTGAAAAGATTCGTATTATGTTATAATGTGATGTTTGACGAGTAGTCAACATCAAATAAAATGACGCAACTGGCCTACATTTGAGAACAAGTGGGATCATGAAACATGACATTTAACAAGATTGAACCTAACCCGTTTCTAACGCAAAGATGCTGTGAAATTTCGCTACATTTCTATTTCAGATGTAGACAAATTGTTCTTCAAAAATAGACAACCACCCAATTATATTATATATAGACATATATTCGATTTTCAAAATGCAGAAGTAGGCATCTTAGTTCAATACTTCAATGTGGTTCTCTCACTGCTGATGGACACAGGATTAAATTTGAGACAATACTCGATTGAAACTGTCCAATCAACAATAAAAATCGTGCAAATTTTATTAGCACAAATTTAATTTGAAGTTGTCACAGTAAATCTTGATGAGTATACAGCTCCAACCAGATATCAGATTGCCCCTGATTCCATTATTAGCTTGGCAAAATACATATACTTCTCTGTTTTTGGAAAACATCAAATTTCTCAAACAACCTAATTAGGCATTTTTTAACTTGTACGTTTGTCATTAATGCATGTATTAATTTAAATTCGGTGCATTCATTTGTCCACCACACCTAAAATATTAAACACAAAAAAATAAAAATAAAGATAAGGATGATACATTGATACACATAGCGCGATACTGTTAATTATTTGAATTGTATATGAATAATTATATATGACAAATGGATGTCTGTACGTCACACGCATGGCAATGCGATTCCCATGATGTAACGTTTGAACGTGCGGTCATATGTCGTGATGTCCAACATTTCAACATAATCGTGCATGACTGCATGCCTCTATGTCAAGTCCACACATCAAAGGCTCCACAATGTCTGGTTTCATTGGCTTGTACAATTGCAAGCATTCATTCATTTGACCTAAAAGAAAGAAACACTGATCCGGTATTTCCGTTAAACTCCTACCTGGGCTTCTTATATATCTTCTTTTAATTTCTTATGGTTGGTTCATTAAAAACGTCGTCAAATTAATAATCAATTAATTAATTAATTAATTAATTAGTTGGTTTGTTTGTTTGTCGTTGCATGCAAGTTGGGTAACAGGAATTGCATGCAACTCATTTTCCATGGGTACACTTACATAAAGGCAAAGCATCTGAGACTAAGGCCTCTGAACGTGCTCCTAATAGGTGGAGAGTGGAGACCATCATCTATGTTAATTATTTCCCTTTCTATTTTCTTTTCATTGTCTTTTATGGCCTCCTTTTTCTTAATAGCTAGGCTGATTGTCATCTCCATTTTTACCAACTTTCCACAACTATCTGTTGGAGCGGACTAGAAAATTTAGATTGAAGGAAGGCTGAAATGTAAAATGCATAATGTGTAATTACTAAAATTTTAGTTCCCAAAATGCCTCAGCTTTGCTTCAGTACTGCAAGCTAGGCATATTAATTTGGCTATGTGTTTTGTGTTGTGGCAAGGGCGATGCAAGAAAATATTATAACATAAAAAATAAGTCATAGCAGCAATTACAAGTATAACTTGTAACGGAATTAAGAAGTTGGTACCAAGTCCACTAGACTAAAATAAAAAAGAGTGGCTGTTGTAACTAATTTTTCTTTCTCTTATTCTTTTTTGTACATTTTAACTTTGTAACTTTTTTGATACTTCTAGTGTCACATATATGGAATCTGAGAGCTGACTCCCAAATTTTTCATAAAAAAATATAATTACTAAAATTTAAACTTAGGTCTCCACAATCACAAATTGAATTTCTAACTATAAGACTATATATAAACATATATTTAACATTCTATAGAGAAACTAAACTATATTAAAACTTAAAAATAAAATAAATTTTAATTACATAATTTATTTATTTTAAATTATAGGAGTGGTTAATTCTCTGACTTAGATTTAGATCGCTCGCTCGTGACTCTCTATCTCGTGCGTACAATGTTCTTGTTTTTTTTTCTATGCAGTTATGTTTATGTTGTAAGTTTGTTCTTATGTTATTTTTCAAACTTAAACTTCCCATCACAATTTTTTTTATTTTGAGGCATGCTTCCATTTTTTTTTAGTAAGAACAGGAGTCATGCTCCTATTTGATTACCTGCAATTGATTACATTGTTTAGTGTTTTAAATATTAAACCCCTTAGTGTATTTACAAATGAGTAAGCAAAAAAAAAGAGTAGAAAACGTCTGTGGTAAAGCAAAACAGAAAAACTAACAAAATCAAAAGATATATGAGCCTTTCTTATTAAGATATATATCTTCTATTCATCCAATTTCACTGAATCTCAATCTCCTCTAGCAATTCTTCAATCATCTTTGATTACTCTCTAAAAGTTTTTGTACATCTCTCTCCACAAGACAAATATAGCGATCAGCAACAACTCTCGTAGCTGTTTTGTCCTTGTTTTATCCAACAATTTTTTTTCAAAATCAATGGTTGTGGTCACCTGATACCCAAGCTGAAAACTTTCATTTTTCAATTTCATTCTAGTCTCAGTTCTCGAGTATGTTTACTCATATTGTGCCATATATATTCATCATCTACTCCCCAAGATATTTCCCATTATATTTTGCATCTCATATTTTTCTTTTTCTTTTTCAACACAGCATGGCAACAGAACCTTTTGCATCATAACCTCCCTTTCGTCTCTGTTCTATGACAGATTCTATAGTACTTGTTAGTGTGCAAATCAAACCATTCATTTATTTCGAGATTCGTACATAAAAATATGAATCAAACCATCTCAACAACCATCTCTGTTGATTTTTACGTACGAATCAAACCATCTCAACAACCGACTATTTAGGGACCATCCTATAGTAGGTTTTCCTCATAAATCAATATTTTTTCGTGTGTTAGGCAGGTGAAGGCATTGGTGTTATCTTTGTATTGATGTTAGTTATATTACACAAAAGATTATCTCGATTGTTCAACACATGCATTTAAAATTGAGTAGTGCTATGGTAATATGCACATTATAAATCAACTTGTACTATTGATCCATTTTTATTTTTAAAGTTTAAAGAGTCAATCCAAACTATTAAACATGATCTCTATATATAAAAATGTGTACGGACACCCAATTTTATAATTTTTAGGTTTGTTTTACTATCCTTTTATATAGATAGAAAATTATTATTTTTGGATGGTCCATAATTTTTAGATCAAGCGTTTTTCTATTTATCTAAGAAAATAGTAAAATTTGTAAAATTTTATAAACAAGTACATTTTCATATGCATATCATATTGAGTAGTTCAATTAGACTATTTGGACTTCTAAGATGCATATATAAATCCATAACACAAAACTAGTCTGTAACATATATTACCCTCACTGTTTAAAATTTATCAGTAATACATTATTTCCATAAAAATGAAAAAAAAATTCAAATCAGTAGCTATAACTAAGATGGTAAAGAAGACAAACCAACTACCTACATGTCAATTGAAGATGCAAACATATATTTGCAAAATTGTTCTTTTGACAAGTGATGATGATAAGCAACCAAAAAAACTGAGTGGAGAGCAATGCCTTCACATGCTTACAATAAATTGGAAACAACTCGTGAATTATTTTGCATAGGAGCTGGAGAGGTGGCTCTCTAGGCTATTTATTCTAGGCCTGTAGGCCTCTAGGCTATGCAAATTCAAACTAGATCCCATGTAATTTAGATAAAAAGGTACTCTATCTCTGTCCTCTCCAATAATTTACTGTGACGCATGAATAGTTGTTTTAGAACCAACCAGTTTGCAGCTACTGCTTTTAAGAATTTGGATAGCCCAAATAGCTCCAAATTTTAGTTTAATCCGGATCGTCCCATCAAAATCTGCACGAAATATTAAAGGAGTCTTGTAAATTTTATCTCGAACCGGATTGATCTGGATTATGATTTGATGGTTCCGATCTAACCTCAAATTTTGAGATACTTTAGGGCAGTGGCAAAGACAAACTTTTAAATTAGGGGATCCTGTGGTCAAACGGTCAGTTATATAAAATATTCACACAAAATATGAAAATCAATCTTATAATATTCATACAAAATATGAAAATTCAATGACTTCATTCAATGTGAATGAATCCGCCACTGTCTTAGGGGGTCCGAATGATCCCTTTTCTAATCAGTAATTCAGTATGAATGTATAATGAATGAAAATAACCAAGATAACCAAATATTGATATTGTACATGCATAATAAGAAGAGATGAAATGCCTAATTAGTAGAACAAATGTGAGTTAGTATTATACAGAATGAGATAAGATGTGCCTGATATGCAAGAATTGCTAGTAGAATAAGAGTTCTAAAGGAGAATGGGGACGGCAGATTAGGCCCGGGCTTTTACAGTGTTTGTTAGTATTTTATTTACGAGTTAATGTATTAAAATTGTGAAGGTGTGAGACCCTTCTGAGAAGATTGTAAATAAACTTTTTTTTTATCTTAACATATTGTCAGAAGGCTACTTGCCATCTGACTTTAAAAAAAAAAAAAAAAGACATGCAAAAATTGCTCAAATCATTAATTTCGGTTACTATGTACCGAGACGAAAAAAATATATATATTTTAAGTAGAATTGACTACACTTAAAAAGGTTCTTGCGTAGCTCTTAGAAATGACAAAAGCTACAAATATGCACCCTACTATTGCGATCTCAAAAGTCAACCAAAATATCACAACATTTTCTAAAATAATATATCTTGCCATCTTGCCTTGTGCTTGAAGGTTTTACCTTAATTCGCATTATTGTGCGGTCAGCAACTCCAATAAATGAGAGACCTCATATATTATTTATTTAACTTTGTTTTAGTAAAACTTAGATGTCAAACTATCTAACTATTTAATATTTATAAGATATTTTCTCGTTTAATTTTAAATCTGGGACCTTCTAATATTTGGGACTATGATAATATGCATATATTAAGGATGATTCGTGCTATGAAAGAATATACCTGCATTTTTAAGGTTCAAACAATTGATTTTTATATTAAAAATGTGTACAGATGTCAAATTTTATAATTTTTAGAAACTCTTTTATAATTTTTTAGATATATACATAATTTTTAAATCAAGTGATTTTCTACCTATTTAAAAAATAATACATGAATTCGGAAAATGTAAAAATTGGCCTACAAGTATATTTTTTTGTATGCAAATTATATTGAACAACTAAGGTTGATTGTTTGGATTTCAAAAACAGACATATGAGTCCACAACAGTTTGTAATTATATGCACATAGCTTCTCTTGTCTGCTAATATCATTTAACGTGCAGGACTAGCTTCAGTTGCATTATTTTTTTTTCCCTTCTAAACGATTTTATACAGACTTGGAAGTTGAAACAATCTATTGATATAGGTGATGTATAGTACATCTTTTGAAGTGAAAATAATCATGTGATGGAACCGGTGTTATAAATAACGGTATGTGGTCTTTAGATGGACAAGGTACCGTCAAGTGATTAATCAGAAATAATTAGAAATAATCGGCTAATTAGTCGGAAAATCAATGATAGTTTGGTCACCGCCAATGACTAACCGTCCGATTAATCGGTCTAAATGAATATTTTTTTACAACACTCATTGAGCTTGCTTAATATATAGCTTTATGTATTCTTCATTTTTGGCTGAACTAATTAATTAGTTTGTGTGTAGGGTATGATAAGTCTAGATATATGGGAGAGTGAATTCGCACCCTCTGAGATATCTAAAACTACGTGTGTGTTTTTTGGAAAATCTCAACCGTTAAAATACGTTCTGCACGAATCTTAAAACACAAATAATTATACTGGTCCCTGCGCTATCTCCGAATAGGCACCGTGCACGCCAGTCACGCAAGAGTTGATATATTCTAGGTGAGTGTCCCGTGCAATAAAAGGAAAATTAAAAAAAAAAATGCCGTCCTAGATAGACTAAGGGCCTGTTCGGTGGCTCCCCATTAGTTACTGTTCACGTGAGAAAAAAAAATTCGCTCAGAATAATTTTTTTTTCCCACGTGAGCAGTAAAATAAATTAAAAAAAATCAATTCCTGTGCCCATTCCCCTGCTCACTGTGCACCCGAACGCGTCCTAAATTGGTTTAGGAAATTCATATCCGGGGTGGGTGGGTGGTTTTGGGATCCGATGGGCATCAAATTAAAGTCAATCAGATATCTGATCGGAACCGTTTGATCTGAATCAAGATTGATGCACACTTATATAATCTTCATGAATCATAAAGTTGTTCGCTAGAACTTTGAGGTGGATTCAGATAGCTCTGACCTTCTTTGGTTTGATGCCCATCGGACAGCCCGCAATTCCATTGATAACTAGCAATTCTCATGATATCAAGTTATCATATCTCAAGAAAGAAATCGTGTAGGGGACAGAAAGGAGAGGATAATGTGGGCCAAGGGCTATAAACAATTATATGGACCTCTTGCACTTGCTTGGAAGTTGGATCTGATTCTGCTTATTTACACTTGTATTTTTGTAAATTTTGGAATCTTGTGCTGACTTGCCTGTGATAATTATGAAGAAACTACTGAGTGAATGTTGCCAGTAGTAGACGATTGTCAGAATAGGGTTTGATGTTTGAGATAATTTTTTAATATAATTTTAGTAGAATTTTCATGAGAGACATATTATTCATTTTTTTAATATAGTTCTCTTTCTCTCTCGCATTATGTCAAAATTCTCCAGAACATCATCATATACACTCATATAATTATACAAACTTCCTAGATAGTGAACTTAATAAAAGGTATTTCAAACACTACTTAATTAAATCTTTTATATACCAGACCATAACCGTGATTTATCATATGTCAAATACATTCATCTCTTATGTTAACTACAATTAAGTGTGTGTTTTAGTGACTAAATGACTTGTTAAATGTTTACTGATATCGGCTTTCTCATGCATCGAACCAATATTTATCATATCAGTAGAGCACCTATATGAAAGAACTATTTTAAACACAAAAATAATTAGATAGTAATTCACAGACAATAATTGTATTATATATTGTAAAAGTATTGAAACAGGATTTGTTCCTTACCAACAATGTTTGACTCATTAAACAATCTGTGCTTAATTGCAACCTATCTAGAGTTGAGACTAATGAAACAGTAATAGCGACCATCTACATCTTTTAAAATTCGACTCAATTAAAATAGAAATAAATAAAAAAATTGCATTAGAAATTGAAAAAAAAAATCATACATTCCAGAAATTTATTTCTGAGATAGATTAGTAAAATAGAAATTATTATTTGCCAATATGATCTTTTGAAAGTATTTTTTTTTAAATATCTTTGCATTTATAAAATTATCATATGCCCTTAAAATTGCAATTGAAATAATTGACACGTACATTTTAAAATTGAAATAAAATTATCAACATAAACATAAATGCTCTACAAAATGTGGGACAATTGGCAGGACTTTGGAATATGGCGTCCATACCGTGCTAATGAGTAATTGAGTACCCACAAATACAAATTTGGAGCATGACATTAAGGACTGAAAGAGAAGTATATGATTTAAGAGTACAACCAAGGTCCCAGACCCCAAAATAACAATGACATGAATACAATATGTAAAAGGGAAGAAATGAGTTGTCTAATATCTGTCTTGTCGACCTCCCTTTCCTTTTCTCACATAGGCATAGTGACTATTATGTCTGAAGAAACTGACAAATTCAGATTCCATGAGACAGTAAGAACGTGCTTAATTGTCTGGCAGAACTGTAATAGATCATGTTAATCGATCAGTCCATGATGGGTAATTATATTCTCAAAATATTTTTTCATATCATAATTATGAAATAGATATAATCAATCGAAGTTGTTTTTTGTTTTTGAATTAGAGTGATGGAGATCAAGCCATCCAAATTTCTTTTTAAATTTTTGTTATTACAATAAATAGTTTTCTCTTTGAATTTCAAAACTGTGACCACCCACATTAGAGACGTGTTTTTGCCACTAGACAAAATATTAATTCTTTAATCAATTGAAATCTTAAGTATTAATTGACACAGTTATAATACACTTTAATTAAGTCACCGTATGAATAGACAGCCAATAAGAGTAGGGCTACGGAGTCGCAAAATAAGGATTCAATTTTAATTCACATCCATATTTTCTACATTTGAAAATGCAAACATTCGATCAAAACCATTTAACATAATCTCCACATGAAATTGTCCTTAGATATTACATTTAACAATTTTAGAAATTTGTTACTATTTTTTTGATAGACAAGATCTTTGTTTTTATGGTCCATAATCTATTATAAAGCAACTATTTTATATCTATCTAAAATAATATTAAAAAATTCTAAAAAAAATAAAATTTGCACATTTAATATGGAGATCATGCATGTTAATTAAATAATTCGAATTGATTATTTAAATTTTGAAAATAAAAATATAGATATACAGTGAAACAATGTTCTTCGTCGGCAACTCAGTGTGGCCCAACTCCAACTAGTAATATAAGTTTTAGAGTAGAACTAGGGTGCTCCTAAGTTCACCCAATCTCTTGTGAACTTGACTCTAAAATATATCGAATCGAATTTAAACGATGAATCCAAACTGTTGAAACCCTTCTACCTAATGAGTGATGCGTCTACATGTGAAAATTTTAAAGTTTCGAATTAATTTAATATAGAGTCTAGTGGTAAAAAATTTAAGGTTTATAAATAAATTTTAATGCATTCATTTTTTGGACTCCTTTGACCACTTGACTCTATATCAAATTAATTCGAAATTTTAAATTTTTTACATGTAGACGCATCAATCATTAGATAGAAGGATTTCAACGGTTTTGATTCATCGTTTAAAGTCGATTTGATATACTTTAGAGTCAAATTCACAAGAAGCTTGGTGAACTTAGGAGCACCTTAGTTCTACTCTAAGTTTTAACTAGAATATTTTTACAATTGTATATAGAAAAGGTACATGTATCTAATTTAAAATGATTTTTTTTCATAGGTCACATATTGCAGCCTAACATTGACTTACATTGTTGGTTCTGGTACTTTTTGACAGTTTTTTTCCTGTGATGGGAAATTTTGATTCGTAAAGAACTCTTTTTCTTTTGTCCATTTCTTGCCGTGAGCCCGTGACCTTATTTGCTTCAATTTCAAGCGGTTACAAGTTTTCGTAAAGTTAAAGTGAAATTTGTCGCCTAATCTATAACTAGATGACATATCACTTTCTCCTTAAAAAACAGAGGCTATCACATCGTAACTATTTTGCTTCTTCAAGTGTACCATTTTTGTACCTTGTGTTTCGTTCCAAGGATGTGTCCAATATGCCATGTTTAGTCTCCATGATATATCGGCACAAACACGGATAAAGTTACGTCACTTGTCGTGTTTAAATGTGCTGATTTTTTACATGAGAGTATGACATGTTTAATGCCATATAGAACTCGTTATGATTGATTTGTTAGTGTTCTATGTTTCGTACTTAAATTTTTTAATATTTTTTTATGGATAAATTGCTAAAAAAAGGTAAAATTGAGAATTAGCAACAAATATGGAAAACATTAGAGAAAATATGATATAATTGTCTAAATTTTGTATTTTTCTTCTTCTATTTTTCCTTTGTCTCCGAAAATTAGAAGTGTCATATTATTTGGTCTATATATAATTTTTTTTCATAAGTATAATTTTTGAATTTTATTTTTCTTATTTTAATTATATTTAAATTTACATATTTACTACTAAAAAGAGTATATTTAGGAGAAAGGTCGAATAGCACCGAAATTTTTATAAATATACAAAATTGATTTTTTATTTAACAATCTATACAATCTGGGTGTGGAATTTGAAATCTGTCTATACCGCTCACAGGGGGAGCGGTTTCAAAGGCTCAAACCGCTCACAAGATCAGTGGTGCCAGCCTACTCCGACCGCTAACCCATTCAGCGGTTCCAGCCCCAAACCGCTGACCCAACCAGCGGTTCCAGCCCAAACCGATCCGCAGCCCCAAACCGCTGGATAGGCCAGCGGTTCCAGCCCAAACCCGGCCCAAACCCGTTCAGCCCAAATCGCTGCCTATGCTAGCGGTCCCAGCCCCATTAACCCAGCCCTAGCGGTCCCAGGAATTAAGCTCGCCCCTCTGTCTCTTTCTTTCGCCTCGCCTGTGGAACCGCTGCCCATCTCTTGTGGAACCGCTGCCTCCTCGCTGTTTCCATTCTCTCCCCATCTCTTTCAACTCTTTCACTCTATCTCTTTACCTCATCTCCCTTCCTCTCTTCCCTCTTCCCAACAGAGAGCACAAGGTAATTTTTTTTATATTTCATTAATTATTTTTTTTAGTTTTAGATAAATTTTGTTTAAATTTAAAGAAATTAAAAATTTGTTTAGATTTTAAGTAAATTAAAAAATTATTTAGATTTAAGTAAATTAGAAGTTACCAAAATAATTTTAGATAAATTAGAAAAAATGTAAAAATAAATTTAGATAAATTAGAAAATACCAAAATAAATTTAGAAAAAATATAAAATGTCCAAATAATTTTAGTTAAATTAGAATGGCTTTTAAAATTGTTTTGAATGGTTTACAATAGTTCTCAGAATTAGTTAGAAAATCACCAAAATAAGAAATATTATCAAATTTCACAATAGTTTTAGAAACAATACCAAAATTGTGTTGAAAATTCCAAAATAGTTGAGAATACTTACGAAAATTTCCAAATAGTTTAGAATTAGTTAAAAAATACCAAAACGGTTTAGAATATCTCCAATATAATTTTATGTAATTTAGGAAATGCCAAAATAATTTTGTAGGAAAATTGTAGGATTATGTAGGAAAATTTAGAAAATTATAAAATTGTTTAGAATGATTTAGAAAATTCCAAAATAGTTTAGAATTAGTTAGAAATACTAGAACGGTTCAGAAGAAATAATTTAGAAAATAATTTGGTACGATTTTTGAAATTCAGAATGACAGAGAAAGAGACTCAGATAATGCAAGGTAGGTTTAGTGAGTTGTTATGGATACCCCACAGTCATCATCGGGTGTCTTTGGCTTCGAAAGAGGTTAGCATTTACTGATTTCTCTTAATAAATCGATTAGAAATCATATCGTATATTGCTTGATATTTTTTTCTTAATGTAGAGTTCTACTAATTTAACCGTGAGAAATTGTCGGACATATTGCGAGTACCACGACCGATACGCCCCGTATCTGCTTTCGTTGGGATTATATCAGATTGCCAAGTTGCCTACTATCAATATTGATGCGTCACTTATACATGCGCTTGTCGAGCGGTGGCGTCCAGAAACTCACACGTTTCATCTTCCATTTGGAGAAATGACAGGTATTTAGCGAAATGATTCAATTAAAAAAATGATTGGTGAAATAAATATATTATAAATAGCTTATTTATATTTTTTATTTAAATTAATTGCAGTTACGTTAGAAGACGTGAGCTGTTTGTGGGGTTTGCCTATTAAGGGGGACCCAGTGACCGGGAGATCGGATGAGGTGTGGGCCAGAAGCAGAATGTTCAAATTATTAGGGATTCGAGATGTTGAAGTTGATACTTTTATGAAGAAAAGGGGGGCTGATTATTCTGATTGGATAATGGCGAAAAAAATGCTCCGGAGTAGGTTTAAGAAGCTTCCAAATGACGCCGACGAGCGAACGGTGCAGTGGTACGTATTTTATATTCATTAGATTATTTGTTATTTGAATTCTCAATGATGTGCTTACATAAGATATCACGCAGGTATGTACGTGCATTTATTTTGGAGCTATTTTCGTGCACTATGTTCCCTGACCGTAGCGGAGACGGAATACCGATATGGTATCTTGATTTGATTGCCAACTTGGAGGAGCCGGTGGGATACAATTGGGGTGGAGCTGTGCTCGCATATTTGTATCGATACCTATGCGTTGCAACCGATCCCTCAGTTTCTTCTATGCATGGTCCAATTATGCTTCTTCAGCATTGGTCATGGACCCGATTTCCAGTTCACCGGCCAATGCCTAGATCAAGAAAGTGGAAACCTTCATGGAGAGCCCCAACTCTGGAGACATGTCCGGCTTTTGCTGACAAATGGTGCACAAAGCATGTGTACGATAACTCTGCTCACAACAAAACAGCCGGACCAAAAATACCGCGCAATCAGTTTCAGCGATTGGACGAGAGCATGGTAGATTGGGAGCCGTACGCCGGCATTTATGAGAAACTTTCGAGAGTAACAAGAGCTGGAGAGGTATTTCTTGCACATTATTTGTTTAGTCGTTTTTAATCATATGTACGAATTATTACTCACCACTTTTAAAAAAATTTCAGCCTTACTACTTGTATTGCGGTCCTCTCATATTTTACTGGATAGTAGAGTATCATCACCCTGATCGGTGCATGAGGCAATTTGGAAAATTTCAAGAGATTCCGCCGCCGCTTCCCCTGAACAAGAATGTGCACAATGACTTGCACAAGTATGACACATTCGATTCCAATTTTTTTTGTTTAAAAATGTTAGTTAATTTTTTGTGTTAAGTTGTTATAAACTGAATTATAGGTTCAAAATGGCATCGAAGAGGAATATTTCATGGGCCGAGCAGCATGCGATCCACGTTCAAATGGCACAGGCATATGAGCAATACATATACGCAGAAGCCCGACCATTTAACCATAATGAGCTGCCGGCTTATTGCAAGTGGTATCAGATGAATGGCATGCCATCTGTTTATATTTTTGAGCAGCATGTGGCGGGACTTGATCGTGGAGTTAGGATCTCCAGAGACGAGAATGAAAAGAGAGGATACATTCCTAGCGGACCGCCGCTTGTCCGAATGGTAATTTCTAACTCTTATTTGTAATATTGTAATTTTGTATTAAATGTAATTTCTTATATTCTCGTTATTTGTTAAGGCATTGCGTGTAATGGGTTTGCTGGCACACGGCGTGACACAATTCTTCACCAAAGGTTGGCGTAGGCCGGGCAAGGATAACATGAGAAGAGGATGGGGTTTTTGCTGTGATTGTGACGTCCAGGACCGTGCACGTGCCCTGATGGATCAGGCAGGAGTTCCAGAAAATTGGGAAGAGGTCCCATCCAACGAGAGCACGGAAATTGGCGTTAATCCATACCCACCGCCTCTTGTATTCGAAGGACCAGATCCAATACAGTCTTGGCTATACGACGGATCTGCATGGAGAAGTTACATGGCTCAGGCAGGAGTAGGTCATGCCGCAGACCCTGGACAGGTACTTGTTACATATGACTTGAAGTAAGTATATTTATGACTAACGCCTGCATATTTACAAAATTACACGAATCTTTTCAGCTGACACAAGAGCTGCAGGCGCAGCAGCAGGGTGTTAACACATCAGGTTTTATTCAAAATCTATTCGATGGACAGCATGTGGCATATGACGCCGGACAGGTATGTTACATGTGTTTAACGTTATTTCAATGATCGCCGCTTACTAATTGAAAGTAAATATGTTTATTTTTCAGGTGAGCCAGGTGCATAACCAGAATTTCTATGAGTGGCAATTTCAGCAGCAGACTTTGCAAGCCCAGCAGGCATCACGTGAGGAGTTCATTCAGCATCAGCGTGATGTTCCGCCGACTCCGGTAGGAATTGGCATTTCGGGGATGCAGGGGCATCGTCATCCCAACCACCACTGGACACGCAGACTCAGCCGGAGGTGACACAGCATGAGGAATACAGACGTCCCACACAGCGAGTCCGGCGTGATGTCCACTCTCCAGACCGCTTCTCGCATTCGCAGTATCCTGGACATTGATCTATCTTCGTAGTCTATCTATTTTTTATTATGTATGTATTGTTGATCTGTTTTCGTTTTTTATTATGTTTTTATTTCTATTACGTATGTTTCATTCTGCTTTTCATTATGTATGATTGTGCTTGTCTAGTAGGTGAAATATTTTCGTCAGACCCCGCTGACTCATTTGAGATCATCTCATCTCCGCTTTCCAAACTGTCATCATTAATTGCATCGACAGGTAAACAGGAATAATCAGGTATCTCTACTGCCCTACGGGTCATAACAGTCGTAGGTTCAGGGTTTCGACTCGTATTTGGGTCGAGTACTGTAGAAGACTCCTTCGTCATTGTACTGGATGTTCCCTCCAATAAAAACTTTCACACAGATCATATTTGATTTTTGTTTGATCTGGATAACAAACATTTCAAAAAATTAACGTTACAAAATTAATTAGAATTAAAATTAACTAACAATGTACAAACAAAAAATGAAATAACTCACATCAAAATTAAACGTTCAAAGTGAAATTAATTAATTAAAATAATTAAATATTAATCTAAGTTAATTAATATAATTAATCTCAATTAATAAATACTTATCAAAATAATATTTCAGATCAGCAAGAAGTGAGACCAGAAGAACAAACGGGTGGGGGGGGGAGCTGAGAGCTGAGAGGGGAAGGTTTTGCAGTGTTCGAATGTGAGAGGCCTGGAACCACTGATTATGTGAGAGGTTCTGGAACCTCTCACAAAGTCAGTGGTTCCAGAACCTCTCACATAGCCAGCGGTTCTACAACTCTACAACCGCTCTCTAAGCAAGCGGTTTGAGCCTTTGAAACCGCTCCCCCTGTGAGCGGTATAGACAGATTTCAAATTCCACACCCAGATTGTATAGATTGTTAAATAAAAAATCAATTTTGTATATTTATAAAAATTTCGGCGAATAGCACATCAAGTGTTGTTTTAAAACATTTCGTAATTTTCTATGTTTTCACATGTGTCCCGATATTGTACATGTTTAGTTAAAAGTGTGCGGTGCTGAAACATGTTGAAATTGTACAGCATGGAAGTAACATGCACGTCACGTCAAACACGTGCAATCGTTTGTGGGTGTTATGCAAAATACTCGTAGATGTTGTATCATGGAAGTGTCATTATTTCAATTTTAAATATCTAATATTTCATTCTCTATTTTTGTCATTTGTATTGTACTATTGTGTATGGTTTTTATATTATTTGTTAAAAAAAATAATCCAGTTGGAATTTTCTGTTTATAATTTTCAAAATTGATTTGTATTAGTAATATGTAGTTTGTATGATTTTTTTCTCACACTTCATTGATTTTACAAATGCTTCCATCATTCCATCAAGCTTGTTATGTTAGGAAAAATAGTATGATGGATTTCTGTTATTTCATAGTTATATTTAATTATTTTTAATTAGACTATTTTGAATAAACTAACTCGTGTAATAACAATTACAATTTTATTATGCCAAGTAAAGCTTACATGCACTATATTGTTTAGTGAGTATAACTGTATAACTCCAAAATCTGTCGGATTGATTTTAAATGACGAATTCATGCTGTTGAAAATCAATTTACTTCACGAGTGATACGTGTACATGTAAAATTTTCAAAATTTCAAATTCATTTATTACAAAATCTAGCTTATTTTTGTGACTTTAAACGTACATTTTGTAAATTTCACAGTCCCATCATTATTTTAGAAACAGGTCGGGTTTCAAAGATCCGTTAATTAATACTTGGTGAATTTAAAATTGCAAATTTTGCTACAGTGTTGGTCCCGTGGGCTCCGTTGGTCAGTGACCAGTGGATGAGAAATCCGCATCCTCTGCTGCACTTTTATTTCACAGCATCCTGCTGCACTTTTAATCTGGTCCATTCGTTTTTTATCGGACGGACGAATTAAGATTTTGGCACGAATTTAAAGCAAATTAATACTGCCTCTCCATCATCCGAGTACTCACCGGCTGAGATTAAATCTGAACCTTCCGAAAGTGCAACAGAATGCTGTGAAATAAGAGTACAGCAGAGGATGCGGTTCCATTGGATAAGAGAGCGTTGCTATTAAAAGAAAATTCACCGATATGGTCAAAGAACACCGAAAACAGTTTCTAATTTTCTTATGTACGCATTAAATAAGAGGGGACACTGTAATTAAATTGCTTGAAGATAATATCTAAGTATACGCATTAAATTACAACGCATGCATGGTTGTCGTATTTACCCTAATAATGTTCATTGCAAAAGTTGTATCATTTGTATCCAACATTCATACACATACTATTATGCATTTATAAATGATCAATGAATGAATGAATGTACGCGGACAAAGAGGAAGGACCGCACCGTGTCGGGCGCAAGACAAGGAATACATTAATACTATGGTGCGATTGAAGTATAGATGGGGGACATTAATGCGTGGGATCCGAATGGGAAAACAGTACGTTGAGACATATCATTTATCGATTTTTATAAAAAAAAGACATGTCATTTATAAATATTTATCAATATATTTTAGAACGAATTAATAATGCATTGAATCGTCATAAGTAAATAAAAATTGATTAATAGATTGTCAGAACCTATTCAATTTCTAGTGCACAGTTCAGTCATTTCTATATCCAAATTTTTTATTTATATCATATTAAAAAAAAAACCATTTCGCCATTTTTCTGGAGAATTCCATATATATCACGTGCGCCAATTCAATTGGCGGACGTGGTAGGTTTTTAATTCTCCAGTAACTCATCATAACACATTGAATCATCGCAACTAAATAAAAAATGATACATTGATTTTTGATATGAATTCAATTTCTTAGGATAAAATGCAGTCGCTGTATTTGTTCTTCTCTTTGTAATAGAGGATTTAATATATTGCTCAATTTTTCACAACATTTTTATTTCTTAAAGATAGAATAAAGATTTTTTTTTCAGATAATTCTTAAATTTTATATTATTTCGTAATTAAAGAGAGATTCTAAAAAATGAAAGCATATTCCTGTAATTCGGATTCATGATTTGTTTGAATGCTCGAAAATGTTTTTTTTTTTTTAACATTCCTAGTCGTCTTGTGTGCATTTTTTATGATTTTTTTTTTGCAACGGATTACTTTGTTTTTATAAAATGGAATTGATTATAATTACAGATAATATTAGATGATTCAGCATTTTTGATTAGTTTCAAAGAATGAGCACATATCCTTTCTCTTTGAATAGGAATCAATATCTACTGTAAACAACTAATAATAACTTTATTCATTTGTTTAAAGTTTTCCTTTTTCTTTCTATTTTCTCTTATTCTCTGTTTCTTTGTTCTATTTAACCTTTTCTTTCAATGTTTAACATGAGATAAGAAGCAATTAGTTGTTATAGGAATAAACAAAAATGAAACAATAAAATAAGAAATACTAAAACAGTAAAATGTATATAAAAGAAGCAAGGAGAGACAAGCATTGTTTTTCGTTGACTAAAGTATTGTTCTTTGTTTGAAAAGCGAATATTAAACATTTATTGAACTTAATTTAGAGTAACTTAAGAATTCGACTATTATTTAATTCTAATAATAAGCCTGCTAGAGGATAAATAAAGAACTGATCGAACAAGCTAGCAGTAATCTTCAGAATTTTTATTTGTAGAAATGTATTAAATTTTTTTATTAAGAATCAGGAAAAAAAATTGAATTAATGATTCGGTTTTTTCTATGCATCGAAAAATAATTATGCTACCAATAATTAAAATTTGCGTACAAACTCTATAAAATTGAATCAATAATTTAGCTCCTTAGAAACAAATTTGAAAATTAACTATCGAAAAACAGTGTCTAAGGCTCAACTCCAGAAAAAGGTACGCGGAGGAGGGCAAGAGAGCGGAGGTGAAATGGCATGTGACCGCATCTATTTGTGATCGTTCTCTTGCTTTAAAACTGTCAAATTTAGAAGTTAGCAGAGGGGATAAAAGAGGAACAGAGATAAACCTGCACAAAATCCAAAAGAAAAATTTAGGCATCATTTCACCTACAAATCAGAGTGTCGAGCAGGTAAAATGGTTGGTATTTTCTTTCCTTTTCATTAATGTCATTTCACTTTCAAATTGGAAAGCATACCTAAATTAATTGTTTGAAGCACACCTAAAGTAACCGAAATAATTATTAGACTTTTTCTATGGCAACAAAATTAGTCTTTGTCTCTACTTCCCTACAAAATATGTAATTTTTTTTTTTTTGCAAAAGTGGAATTCCACCTGTTTCATTATATAAACAATGTCCATATAAAACTGTGTAAAGTATGAATATCCAATTATTCTAAACTAAATGAGCAACATCCAACTAGAGCAAAAATCTACAAAACAAGGTAACAAAATAAAATCCACTAATATCAATCACTAATAGCAATCACACTAGGAGAAGAGGAGAATCCAGTATCTACTAAAGACGAATTAGGAGATAACAATCCAGCTGTCTCATCAATGGTCTCAGATATCTCTCTATCATCAGGCTCGGCGAACCCAAGAGTAGGGACCATGCCGGTATCCATACTGGCCTATGAATCCGAATCCGAGAGTATTATCAAGAAACCTAGCTGAGTTAAACAAAGAACATCTAAAAATATAATTAATGATAAGTTAAAATATAAACCATATTTTAATATATATCATATTAAAAATTGTGTGTAATCTATGAGCCATGTCACTGTTGAAAAAGCAACTGTCATTTAAGTAGTCATATCTCCATTGGAAAATGGAACTTAACAGTGCTCTCTAATTACTTTCTGAACAATTATTACCTTTCCATGTCGATCTTTCACTTTCACCTCCGGAGTCCGGAGTGCGAATTACGCATCGGGCGTTAAGTTATTTTCAATTTTTCATTCATGGGTCAGAATTAAGGAGTTATGGATCATAAATAGGCCCGAACTCAAATAAATAAAAAGTATAATGATTCGTAAGCCTTAATTTATGTCTTTTGATTTCTTTGAGGCCTGTATTTGTTACAGGTAAAAGAAAAGCCCATTCGTTACCAACCAAGAGCACTAAATTACATAAGGCCTGGTAAAATATTGAACTAGGTCTTTAAATTCTGAACATTTTTTCTTGGAATGGGTCCGGTCTGATGTTTGGCCAGATCCATCCGATCCGCATCAAGATTCGTGCACACTCGATCCAAGAGAATTATGAAAAATTCGGATGGACGGCTCTGATATTTCATTGTACCGTTCCTGATTCCCTAGTCTTTAGGTCGGGTCCTGGAGCGTTACTATGGATTATAAAAATATTTTACAGTAGAGAAACTAAAGTAGATTTATCAAAAGTTATTCTGTAAATTTTGTTCATAAACTAAATCTGTTCCGCGAGGACTAGTTGATTATATAATTTAATTCATTATGTAATCGTTTCATAGATGACTTGCAGGAGTTACAATGAGGAAACATCGATCAGCAAACCTTTAATCACATTAGTCGTAGTTCATTTTCTTGATTGTGCAGAGATCTATTTCATTGTACACTATTAGTTTGTTCATTGACAGGATTCCGATCCGTGCATGCCACCTTTGAATTACACTTACTAATGTAAATGCCAACAAAAGACACCTTAATGTTTGTTGTTAAGGTAGCTACCATTGTTCTTATCCTTGAATAATAACATTAATTAATATATAGTGTTAGATCCTCAAGCCTTAAATAAATACCGATGATGATAATACTTGTATAATTCTAATGGTAGCAGGATTTCCAGGCCACATATTGCAGCCTTTCAGGCTTTAAAGCCCATTAATATATGCGCAACGGGCTAAGGATTTTATTCAGAACCAAGCAACGGTTGGATGACCATTACAAATTTACAATGTAAAAATTTAATTAGCATTCAGCTTGGTCAAGGTTTTAGAATTTAAGAATACTATTTTTCAATAAAATAAATAAATAATTCAACAAAATGTTAGTGGTCGCGTTCCACATATCAAGTACGGTACATATATATATGTAGCATTAAACCTTGACGGTAGCTATGAAGTATGCATATAAATGTTGATTTTTTACCATGAGAAGAAATTGAAAAAAAATAATAATAATTCTAGTGTAGAGCAGATTGTATATTTATATACTTACAATGTTCCCCATAGATGGTAATGTGTCTTAGTCATTTCACTAGATATGATCCTCGAAACTATTTTTTATTAATTGTACAAAATTGTATTTTGTCAAACTGCTAGAAAAAGAAAAGAAAAAACAGTATATACTTATAAGACTTGACCTTTGACCTTTCACTTGCAACATAGGAAACAATTGTTGTCAATATCGTCGCCATGGCCAATTTGTGGTCCCTAGATGGAAATGAAAGATCTATATAGGTGGCTTAATTTTGGCAGATTCAAAATATCAGTTGAAGTAAATTTATAATTGAAAAATCTCATGTATATTTTAAATCTTTCCTCTTTTTACATAATCCCATAAGTTTCTGATCATGCTTTGCTTCTTCTATGACCAAAGAGAAAAAAGAAAAAGAAATATTAACAGAGCTATTTTGACTTCACACAACACATCAGGCATATATTTTTTTATTTTATCTCTAATGATCGTGTACTACGTGAAGCTAAAATGCCTCTGTTAATCTGTTTAATCAGAAAAATGTTGCATAAATAAGAAGGCCATGAAGACACAGAAGGAAGGCATATATTCATGTACAGAGAGGATCTGTATAAAAGCTAGGCATGCTTTAAAATTCCAAGGTCAACACTTGAAAGGTGGCTTAAAGTTGACTAGTAGATGAACTATCTCCATCAATTTATATGTAACTAGTTTTTTTTTTTCCCCCTTTTTTTTTTCCCATGGAATCAGATGTTTTAAGAAAAGATAAACTTGGATTCTCTATATCTTTTCTGATGGAGAGAGACCGTAGAACCTAAAAGGTAATGCTAAAAAAAGCATCTCCCTCCTATTTTGTCCTTATTTGCTTTTCTTTTTTTATGGATAATGAATTTAATTTTCGGAGCCAATTGCTGACATTTCGTTCAAATATTCCCTCTTTCTTTTCAAAATAATAATAATCAAGTGAACTTTACAGGACTGTTTCAAGCGAAAAAAATATATGTAATGATAGTGGGCTCCAGTAGCGTAAAATTGAAGAAAAATTTAAGACTAATGTGGGTTAATTTAGGCCTGTTTAGGCTAGACTAAATTTAAAACTATTTCATATTAAGTCAATCAATTTAAATCATGTTTGGTGGAATAACAGTGGTCTAAAATATTTATTCCACCTTTGGTCCACAACCAAAAATGGAGATAAAGCAGTAAAGTTTTTACATATAACATGCACACCTATTCAAATGGCCGGAAGTAATTATGTTATTTTATAGCTCAAGTGTTTAACAGCAATTCATATTTAAAAATTGAACGTCAATATGACGGTACAAGGACAAAAACTCTTCGTTATATATTAAAAAAAAAGTATTTCACAATTTTGATGGTTGATATGATCCATGGTCATCCGGCTATGCATGTACAAATAATATAATGACTTATTTCGCACATAAAGAAATAGAAGAAAAATTGAAAATAGAAGAGTCCTGTAGTCCATATCCTCTGAGGTAACCTAATATTTCTGTTTAGATCCACACCATCCGATCAAAATCTAGGCTAATCTGATTCGAGATAAAATGGACGAGGCTCTTTTAATATTCGTGTAGATTTTGAACAGTGTTTTAATATTCATGCAGATTACTTTTCCCACGTTAACAGTGTTTTTCAGTTCAATTTTTGTGCCCATGCCCAAATCCATGTGTCCGCCAAACATACAGAAATTGGTTTGTTCCGCCCTTACAGAAATACTCTTTTTATATTCCATTTTTTTTCAAGGATTTAGGATAGATTAAAGTGCATAAACGATAGATTTGACAGAAAATTTTGAGAGCTGATATTCAAACAATAATTTTTATTATTAACAAAATATTAATTAATTTTTAAGTTTGTGAATGATTATATTCATACTTAGTTATGTTATATCTCTTTAAAATCGAAAATAATTTTTTGTTCGAAATCAGGATTTTTTTTTTAAATCATCTTAATTTAGAAACTTTTCATCTTTAAATTCTACTTTCAATAAGCTATATATTCCTCACTTAATTATTTAAATATGAACAATTATATATAACCCCCCATTCTCATTCCCCCTTCATTCCCGCAGCCTCTAAAAAAGAAAGTCGCTACCTAATCTAATTTTTTTTGTCTTTTAGTGAGATATATGGGGGAACAACATTTTTCGCTATTGGACGCCAATGATTAATACTACAATGAACAAAGTTAAATACTAGATCGATGAACGGTAAATACACTAAAGACTGAAGTTAAATATTGCAGGAAATTAAATATCTGTAGTTAAATACTGACATTTCTAAAGTTAAATACTAATGTGTATAAAGTTAAATACTAAGATATAGGATGCTAAATAGAATCCATGTAACTTATTTATAATTTTAGAGATTAATACTTTTGACTTTAAAGATAAATACTAACGTTTATAATGTTAAATACTAACATTCCTAAAGTTAAATACTGATGTGCGGGACGCGGAGACGATACCAAATTAGTTTGTCATTTTTGCAGGGACAGATTGTGTTGCTGTTGGACGCGGACGGTTAAATACTCCAATGAATAGAGTTAAATACTTGTTCGATGCACTATTAATACACTAAAGGTTGAAGTTAAATACTGTAGGAAATTTAAACCATCAATGTCGGAATCTAATTTTTTTGTCTTTTAGTGCGGGGATGCGGGGACAGATATGTTAAATTTTTGTGGGGACAGATATTGTTTCGCTGTTGGGCAGATAATACTCCAATGAATAGTGTTAAATACTACGCGGAACCAGATTTTTTTTGTCTTTTAGTGCAGATTTTTTTGTCTTTTAGTGCGGGGATAGAGGGGGGATGGAGATGCGGAGACAGTTATCTGGGTCCTTTAAATATACACTAAAGTATAAATATTAAACTATATTTGGAATATACTAAATTAATGCTTTCAAAATTTTATTTCAAAAAATCCAGAGTATAGTTGTTATTTTTTTAACTGAGAGTACTAAAAAAAATTGGTTTATTTTCCTTTCGTCGACATAAGTCATTTTGTATATGTTGACTCATATACTTGATCATAAAAAGATAAACAAAAGACAGCCATAAAAAATATTTCAATATAAATGCTTCAGTAATGTTTTATTTTATGATTTGTGTGTGATAAAAAAAATATAATATTTTCTGATGTCATCGATCTATGTCTTTCTCTTATAATGTATCGCTATGTATTTTTTTTTTTGTAAGTCATTCTCTTATTTCTAAAGCATCTAGAGGTTGTACATGTATTTATCTAAAACATCTCTCAGACGAGATTAGAGCAAGGAATAAGGCAAAAGACGATATTTTTACTTAGAAGGCGAAAAATAATGATAAAACTTCAAACGGCCATAAAACGACACTTGAGTGTACGATTTTAGCAAATGACCACTTTTCGAAAAACTTACGAGAAGATACATGCGTTGGTGACACTACATCATTTTTCAAAAATTTAGAATTGCAAAAAAAGAAAAGAGGCTCAAAACTTAAGTTGTAGTCTCAGATCTAGAGTTTTTTTGTTCAGATCTAGAGCCTCAAAATTTAGAATTGCGTTGGTGACACTACATCGTTTTATTTCGATTTTTTTGTTCTTGACGATACTTTTTCTTAGACATTGTTCATGTAAATGTATGGAGTATCATATCTAGAGTTGTTTTGTTATATTTTTAATTTATTTAGTTAAAATGTTATTCGTGTAACTAGTAATATGTGATATTCTTTCTTAGACATTGTTCATTTGATCTATGTATAAAGTATCAAATCTAGAGTTATTTGTTGTATTTTTATTCTTTTTAAAATGAGTTTTTATATAAAATACAATAAATAAGTTACGTTGTGAGTTTTTTAAATTTAGAAGGAATAATATGGTATTATGAATTTTAGAGAGAAATACATAATTTTGAAATTTTTTAGAAGTTACCTGAAATTTTCCCTTAAAGAAATTGATTAATGTTGTGTTAATAATAAAAATTGTTGTGTAAATATCAGCTTCCCAAATTTTATTAGAATTTCACTTTTCAAATGTCTATATCTCTTAATCAATTCAAATCCGTCGATATCAAATCCATTTACACCCTTAAAATGTAGTTACCTTAATAATTAATATGATCCCCGGGTCAAATTGTGGGCCATAACAGTAAGGATTTGAGTAAGCGGATAGCAGATATTTACTTTCATAGCGGATATGATTTTCAACTAACATTTTGTATTTAGCAGATCATATGTTTTTCTTTTTCTTTAAACTCTATATAAACATTCGTATCACAATATCAAATCATGACTTTTAAGTACCACTAATAGAAAATTTTACAAGTTAAAATGAATATTACTGAAAAAACATTACGATTTCTTAAGCATGAAATTAAAGCGCTTCAAAACTAAGTAATTTAATAAAAAAATAAATTGTATTTTATCATCCATATTGTTTTATAATAATCATAGCCATAATTCACTTCAAAGTAAAGTATGGGCTTAGGCATAAAAATATTTAAATAAAGGAAGATTTTCAAAAGTGTCGTCGATCAACTTAGCACAAAAGTTCGTTACATCTGCTAAAGTATCATCCTCTAATTAATAGTCCATTATAATGCTAAAGTTTCGCAATTATAATAAATTATAATTAGCAACATAATAAATAAATATCAATTAAATCATTACTAAACCAGCAGTTATGATCTATATCTATTGAAAGAGATAGGAGTAGGTCTGATGGGCATCGGACCTACTTTTAGGTTCAATTAGCTCTAGAACCGTATGATTAGTATTAAAATTTGTGTGCACAGATATTAATATATTTAGCACGGATCTTGATGCAATCGAATGGTCATTTCACCATCGAACCAAAGTAGGTCCGATGGGCATCGGACCTACTCTGAATTCCCATTGAAATGAATGATCCCAACCAATCTCCATTAATGGAACACAATGGACGCCTGCTGTCTGTCTCCATCATCTATGACAGAGTAGTGACAAAGATTAGGTATTTAATTACGTACTTCACCAAGAGAACCAGAGTCCACGGATGTTGCATAATCAAAGTTGAGCATAAAGTGAAATCGATCAACCTAAACAGGAGTTTTTTAAATTTTATAATCGATCTTCGTCATCCTCAGAGTCTCAGACATTATTTTTTAAGGCTAAAAACATCATATTGCAAATTGGTTAAATGTATTGATCGACCTATTTTAGTTACACGCAGCAGCGTACAATTAATAGAGATAAGATGAAAAAAAACTATATGACTGATATGTTGTATGAAGTCAAACAAACTTTGTTAATATCTTTATCCTGCAAACTTTCGAATTAGAACCTCCATCCAGTCCGTTATATAACTATGGTGCGAATTTCAAAAAGGACTCCCTATATTTACAATAGGGGAGAGGGACCTGTCCAATGCCCATCGGACCAAAGTCTGTTCGATGGGCGTTTCTTACCGTCCGATCCACTTTAAGATCTGTGCATATCACTTTAATATCCGTGTCATATCTGTGCGCACAGATCTTGAAGTGAATCGGACGTTACAAACCGCTAATCGAACAAACTTTGGTCCGATGGGCATCGGACACCCTCCTCTCCCTTACAATAGATGCCGAATCTCTCTTGACCCGATTGAGAATTCAAACCGTTCTTTTACTACAATAGAGTACGATACCTCACAAAGTATTAATATGATGTTATCAGTAAAAATATTGACAATTCTGTTTGACTTCATACAATTTACAAACAATAGAGTCAAAATAAAAATAAAAAAATATGACTCGTACATTGCATGAAGCCAAAACAACGTTGTTAGTATCTCTTCTGATTTTATACCAATATATATATATATTTTGGTAATAGTTAATTTACATGCTAGTTAACCTTAATTAATTTAAAATCGACTCAAAGCTAGATAATATGTAGTTAACTTTGGCAAGTCTACATTCTTAAGTTGTAGATTTGTAGTCCTTGAACTATAGTGCTCGATGTGGTTAAAATATTTGGTGTGGCGGCTGTTGGGATTTGGGAATGTCTAGCTATTAGGTCAGTCCTCTGCTCAATTTGAAGCGAGATGCTGATGCTATATGTAATATGTGTCTCTGTCTCTCTGATTATGCACCTAATGCGTTACCTAAAAGTCGGAAATTAATTTAATTTTATGATGAATTAAAGATCATTAATTTCGGACTATTGAAATGTAGTGAAACATACACCAAATTCATAATATTAGATCATGTCTATAATATTGGATTTCAAATTTAAGTTTTGTTTTTTTAATATTGTAAAAATATCTCTTTGAAGTATAATATCCGACGAGACTGAGAAGAAAATTCAAAGGAGGTAAAATTAAAGTATATGCGGAACTGTGGAGAAGAACAATGAAAGATTTAAACAAATTATTTGAGGGTTCAAATATTTTTATTTTTTTGTCTTTATTATGTCTTTATTTTTAAACAACAATTATTTAAAATTTAAAATCTGAATGTCAAAATAAAATCATTAGATATGATCTATATTATTTTCTTTATGCACACATAAAAGATCATGAGATTTTGATTTTGTTTTAATTAATATCAAGAGCTTGTAAAAACTGATAATTTCTATATGCATGCACGGAAAATAATGTAGATGATATCTAACGATTGTATTATGACCTTTAAATTTTTAGAATTATTGTTAAATAGAAAATTAGAAAGTGAAGATATTATAGAGGCACAAAAATAAAAGCATTTTAACCATCTCAATCAATTTACCCTATAAAAAAATCAGGAACTTTAAACAACAATAAAATACAGGTATATCACAATCTGATTATTTATTTATATTTCAATTTTGAAACTCAAATATGGAATCCAAACAGTTGATCATGTTTATTTCCATAAGGAATACATACACGTAGATTTTAGTAAAATTTGAAACTTATTTCATACTTGATCAAGACGTTAAAAATAATTAATATATTAAAATAAATCAATCATAGTAACTACAACATTCATTCAATTTTATCACTTGGCATAATATAAAATGAACTCAAAAAATTATTAGCATTTATGTTAATGCATCTCTCATGAAAATGAACAAAATAAATAGTTCGAATTTAAAATTTTAAAACATAAATCTATGACCAAATTTTTTTTTATGGCATAAGACTGATAAATCTTTCATCGGCTAATTAAATTCTAGAAGCTCACAAAAAAGTGAACTTGGGATCTCGTCTAATTGGAGCTCACAAATATTCCCTAATATTAATTAATCTTTGCAACGGCAGTTGTATCCTACTCTTTAACTAACACTGTCTTTTGTAAGCTTTAGTAAAGAGATAAATAACCACACTTATGTCATGTGCTTTGTCTTACCCTAATTGGAATTGACTTGATTATTTGTCAAACATGAAATTACTAGAATTCTCTCGTTTGTAATTTGAATTAATTAACTAGAGTTGGTAGCTTTACGAACATTTTTAAAGAGCTTCTCCTGACATTTCCATTTTTAAAGATATTAACAGAGCTAGTTTGACTTTATACAGCGTACAATCCATAGATATAAATACAAAGTATATGTATGATGTGCGTTGCATAAAGTCAAATCAACTATGTCAATATCTTTACCCATGAAATGCGGCGACTGTTCCAAAATTTTATGGAAATTTTGATGAGAGGATAAAACACGGAGATGAAGATTATTTATGTACATAAATTGTGTTCTTATACAGTATTTTTCTAGATAAAATATCTATAATTAATGTCTAACATTCGGACCAAACGCGATATGAAAAAACAAATCTTATATTATTATTATTATTTTGTCTTCCATAAAAAATATTTCTTATGTATGCGAAAAACTTATTCTCTCTGTTTAAGTTATATATTAAATCTTCAACGTATTCACAAGAATAAAAAGTAACTATTATTGAGAGGAAGCCAATTGAGGGTATCACTATTACTGACAGCAATATCGATCCGCGACGATATTAACAGCAAAATTTCTTTTATTCTCACAAATAGTGACAGAGTCTTGTAGTATATTATACATATTCAGTTTGTTTGTGAAACTTTGTTACTCTTGATAAAAGAATCAAATAAAATTATAATCATCCGATAAATTCAATATGGACCATCAAATATACTCAGAGCATATTATGCAGTACATTAATTTTATGCAGTACATTTGGCATCAATACTCAGAGCATATTATGCAGTACATTTGGCTCTTTTTGTTTAGAAAACGTTTCCTAAAGTTAATTAAATATAGAATAAATTGATATCCAAATCATTTCTTATTATACAATTTGTTGTAAGAAAAGAAATTATTTCTTCTATATTCTCTCTCTCTCTCTCTCTCACACACACACACACAAAACAGACAGAGAATATTTTTCTTGAGTCTTTCCTAAGCTTAAGCCCAATCATTTCAATTCTATTTTTTCATATATATTAAGTTTACTTTAGGTTCACTTATTCCACCCCAAAAGGAATGTTAGAAGAAATAATAATGAACATCTCCAGCGAATTCATAATTGAGTTCCTATAAACGGACCACGTACCGCTAGGTTATATTATTATAATCTTTCATGTCCTATAGATTGTATAATTGGGATTGTAATTTTACTTTCATAATCTTCCTTCTCCTATGATTGTAATTATTGAATTCTTTTAGAATATTTTATCTCAAAAAACTGTATATTAATAGCCTGATAATTGTCGATTAAAAAAAAAATGAACCATGTATATAATATGAATTCCGGACATATTCGGAAATTATTTATATTATTTTCTTTTTTTCCGCAGCCGGTTTTATTTGAGTCCAATTCATCTGCATTACCTCACAGATTCCGAATCATCCAATCAGAATTCGAATCAATTCAGTTCAAATTTGATAATTGAAATATACAATATATATTTAAGATTTATGTCAGTATATAATGTACAGGAGGAGGGATCAAGTTACACCTTTTTTTTTGACACATTTTGACACCTACCATTTTCAAAGTCCAAATAGTCGATCCAAACCGTTCAACATGATTGATATACTAAAATGTGCTTGGAGATCAAATTTTACATTTTTTTGAATTTTTTTACTATTTATTAAGATGGTTACAAAATCGTTGTTTTCAGATCATTGAAAAACAGTGATTTTGTAACCATTTTAATAAATAGTAAAAAAAATTCAAAAAAATATAAAATTTGATCTCCAAGCACATTTTAGTATATCAATCATGTTGAACGGTTTGGATCGACTATTTGGATTTTGAAATCGCAAAATTAAACTATAAAAAAAACAATGTCATGATGTGTCAAAAAAAGAGGATGTAATTGAATCTCTCCTCAATGTACAGACCGGATTCAAACTCAAACGGTGAAATACCTTAGATATATTTGTATCTATCATCTTCTACTTCCATTTTTCTTTTCCTTCGCCTCAAAACAGAGGATCTGCAACTGTTCTAATTTCCTTGAGATGGTAACTTGATGTAAAAACTAAAAAAAATGGGCCTATCCAGGTACACCATTACTCTTGTGACGCATGTAAGCGATGTTTCTTTTTTCACTTTCACTTTACTTTTTTTTTTTGAGAAAACTGATAGTAGCTATCACTATCAGCTAGAATATTTTTTTTTTACTTTGAATCTATTCGACAACGTGTGGAATAGTAAAAAAAAAAAAAAAACAGTGATGGCTCTCATTATTCTGGAAAGAATTTAGTTAGTGCAGTTAGTTTACCATTAAAATTTTAAATAAGCCGATCTTCTCAATTAGTGTGGTTGATTTACCACTAAAATCTTAAATCAGTCGTTTCGGGATAATGAGAATAACTTTAAGACACGTTAAGAACTTATTAATATTATTTGAAAATGAACATCGACAGGATCGAATTGGTCCATCTGATCGGAGCCGTTCGATTCATATCGAAATTCATACATATTTGATCCCCATGAATTATTATTATCTGTGTACATTTTGACATGAATCCAACGATTTCAACTTCAGTATCGATATAACTTTGATCCGATCCGATGCGCCCCCCCCCAAAATTCCACTGAGTAAGACACGTCTATCTTTCTACCAAGTCATTAATTGGCTTTCTCTTTGAGAATCAGAATCCGCTGCTCGTTAAATTGGCAAATAGGATCCTGTTTTTTCAAATCAAACCATTAATCTGTATTGAGATTCGTACATAAAAAATTCAACGGTTTGATTTAGCAAAACAAAATTCTACTAGCCAAATTTGCGAGCAGCAGAGTCGGATCTTCCCCTTGAAAACTAGTAGTGTCCGTAGTTTTGAAGATCTCATGATGAAACTCAAACATTCATTTACTAGTGGGTGGTTCCATGCATGGAAGATATTTTCTTATTTTGTGGAGACAGGTGTCAATCCAAGAGTCCTTTTGGCAGACAAAAACATTTGGGTGCTTTATAATTAAGGTAAAGGTCAACACTCAACAATACAAGTAGACATCTCAAAGACTAAATAATCGGTTACTCCATGGACTACGTGTCAACGTCAACGTGTCAACTTGTCATGAACGTGTAAAAGATATCTGATTTGACACTAATTGTCCCCAATATCCTTTCTCAGTTTTGTCTTCTCTTCTGATAGTGTGTTAAGATCGCACCTACGAGTAAGTACATCCAATATTATTCTAATAATTAACATAACTTACCCTTCCATTTTTTTCACATATGCACCATATAAATTATTTATATATATATATAAAAAAAAAATCAGACGAATTGAAAACAGGTATTTGTTACCATAGTTAAGAATTCCTATTATAAGGTTATGTAAGAACTCAACAAAGCTCAAATTAAGATCCTATATATAGATCAAAGACCTGCTCAAGAATAAAGAAACATTTAGATAATCACTTCAATTACTGTCAAGAACCAACATTTTATTTTATTTTTATTGAAAACTCGTAGGCAGTAGCTATCAAGAATCAAATTTGCCTACACCTTATAGGCAAATTCGACTCAGATGCAGGTAAATTTATTTACTTGATAAACAAATTTATTTACTTCTTTTTTTCTAACTCATTTTATTTTCAGTCCAACTCAATCTTTTTTTTTTCTATTCTTGACTCAATTCTTGAATCCGCTCTGAACCTGTCATTTATTTCTTGTATATTTTGACTTCCTCTCTTCTATAACACAACAGAAGACATTCAAAAGATTTTTAACTATAAAAAATAGATACTAAAAAATGAGAAACACTACAATGTAAAAAAAAAAAAAAAAAATTCACGCATGCAATAGAAAGACATTAGATTTTTCTTTATCGTCTGGAAGTTGCTAGAGTTGCTGCCATTTTAAGAGTCGAAAGTGATTCCCACTAACCCTCCTCCTCCCTCCACCCACTCACTTACGGAGCAGATGATATTCCCCTTCTCGCCACCTTGTCTCTGTTGAGCGGACGCTTCCACTTTGAATCTGATTGCCGCTCTCCACCATTTCATCTCCATTCAATCGGCGCTACTATTTTGAATCTGGTCACCAACTACTACCCGCTTCCGTCAAGTCGGCGCTTCCACTTCAGATCTAGTCGCAACTCATTCACTCCGCCTCATTTGCTCCATCATCCCGCCTCGAGTTGTGCTGCTCGGGTAGCTTTAGAGTTTGGTATGCTCCCTCGTTAATATCAACAAAGGCGACAATTAGGCGATAAGGAGTTTGTGGTCCACCACCCTATCTCGACTCATCCGCCTTGTGTTCTTCATCTTGTCTCAATTCAACGATTTTGGATAGAGGTGTTGTAAATTCACCCCATCTCTACTGTAGTATCAATTATATCTACGTATAAATAATTAAGGTATGGTTATGATTAATAATGATGATGATGCACTGACCTCTTTCCTCCTCCTCCCTCTCTTCTTCTCCTTCATTCTTCCTATCTTCTTTCTATGTGTTTCTTTTTAAAAAACTCAGGTACGAACTTCATCTAAGCACGAAGGCTCTCTTGAATATTCCGGTCTTGTCTTGATTACAACAGCACTACTTTGTGCTAACGACAAGAAATTACGCATGCTCGCAATCTACTAATCTAAGCATGAGCACAAAAAATCTTACATATTCACTATCTATTAATCCGAGTATGGCTGAGTATGTAGAGTATGTAACTGATCAGAGTATGGCTGAGAGTGAGACATCGGACAATCCAATTATTTTGCTATTTAGTATTTAACTTTGTATAAAATTAACCAAAAAAAAGTTATGTACACGATTTTATTCATAAAAATAAACAAGTTCAATTATTTCTATTCAACATTTCACTTCTAAATTTTAAAATACACAAAGAAATTTGTGGTATTTTGCAATACAAAATTTTATGATATTGAAATCCTCTTCCTCCTTCAGATTGATCTTGAAGATTACTTCAAACTATTAGAATTGATGGATTAAATTTTGAGTGGAAAAAAAACCAAGTCAGCAGAGTTTTTACGTTTGGATGAGGCAAAAAAAAACAATTCAACTAGAGACTATTCTTTGTTTGTCTTGTGTAAATTAGCATGCTATTTAACCTAGAAACAATTCTGTCCATGCTATTTAATTGCCACTCAGAGTGCAGCAATTAAGGGTTATTGTGATGCAATATATTTAGAGTGTGTATATGTAATTTATTATTATAAAACATTTATGAAAATATATTTAGAGTGTGTATATGTAATTTAAATTTGAAATGGGAAAAATGATCTAATATGAATAAATATTAAAAGTTTACTGACTAAATCAGATAAATTAAATTAAGTTCAGTGATTTGATTTCATTTGAAAAGACAGAGAATAAGTTCAGCAAGGGCAAAGGGAAGGGAATACAGGGAGAATGAGCCAAAATGAAATTGGAAAGTAATATTGTCCTCTTTACATCTTACCAATTTTACAAAATAAAAATGCTTCATAGTCCTCTCATTAAAATTTATACATAAGTGACGAGAGCCAAGTTTTGTTCCGATAAAGATATTAACAGTATTATTTTAATTTCATACAACGTTTATATGTTTTTTATTTATTTATTATATGTGTGCTGTTTAAAGCCAAAATAAAGTTGTTAATATTCATCCGTTCATCCCCGTAAAATTCATGATCCAATTAGAACCTTCCAATATCATTTTATCCAAAAATAATGCTACAGTTTTATATTCAGCCTCTCTTCATATTGATTTTCTAATTAACAGCACCCTTAAAAATTGAATGACGTCCCAATATTACATTTACTGAATATTATAACTCATGTGACTCCAATGAATTGCAACGACTTATGTTATTACGAATAATTAATTACTGATCATTTATATATCAAAAACTGCAAGTCAATTTCATGCGCATTACAAAACTATATATATTTGTTTACGAGGAGGGTTCCAATGAACCCAAAATTATATGCTTTCATTTACACCCAATTATTTATCTCCTTTATCTTTATTTTCAAAGTCCGAACAGTCGATCCGAACTGATCAACATGACCTTCATAATAAAATATGCTTGGAGACCAAATTTTATATTTTTTAGATTTTCTTACTATTTTTTAAGATAGATACAAAATCATTGTTTTAAGAAGATCATGGACTATCTGATTTTGTATCTATCTTAAAATATAGTAAAAAAAATTCTAAAAATTCTAAAATTTGGTCTCCAAGCATATTTTATTATGAAGGTCATGTTGATCGGTTCGGATCAACTGTTCGGACTTTGAAAATGATGATAAAGAATTGGGTGCAAATGAGAGTATAAAATTTTTGGTGCATTGGAACTCTCCTCTTTGTTTACATACAAGTAAAAATAAATTTTGAATAAATATGAAAAGTCGTTGCAAGAACGGTCAAGAATGATTTCACAAGCTGGTTTTCGGCCGGATAGAGAAATAAGTTGAATGGCGTATCACAACATCAGGACAAAATCTGTAATTTTTAGCTAATAAAATCTTTTTTCTTTTTTTCTTTTTATATTGTGTCATTTCTATTTTTCAAATTCTTTGTAATTTTACCTGGCACCACTGATGTCCATCTAATGGAATCTGGGAGCGTGAGTTTCACATTTCTTTTTAAAAAAAAATGAAAAGTCATATCTAATATAAATATATAACTAAAACAATATCTTTTACGATCACAAATTTGAAACTTAACGCCAACTAAAATTTATATATACAAAGTTAGAGCATGATCTCTTCTTTACCAAAAAAAGAACTAATTAATTAATAAATATACTTTCACATGATGTAGTTAAAAGCATAAATTAACAACTTTTTCGACCAAAACATCGATATCTCCTCGAATAAGTCGTACACTCGTATATGTTTTTTAATTAGCAGTCCATTGACTCAATGAAGGACCAAGTGCAAATGAGATTTTTTTTATTTTTTTAATTTCTTTCTATTGCCTTCTCTGTAGTAGAGGTCAAATAACAAGCCAAGCCACCAATTCCACCATTTTCCTATAACTAAACTGTAATCTACTCCCACAAACCATCCATATAAATATAACAAGAGAAGACTTCACCACAACCAAAGACCAGGATAATTAAGAAAAGATAGAGAACCAAAAAAGAAAAAAGATATACAGAAAATTAAATCAAACCACAGTGAAGAGCGATGGCAGATAACTATCGCTCAGAGATATGTAGCACAGGATCAGGGGGAAGCTGGTGGAACCCTAAACGAAGCAGTAGTGCTGGTGGAGGTACCAGGATTGAGGAGACTACTGCTGTTTCATGCTCCACCGCCATCACAGACCTCGAGGCAAAGTCCGGATCGTATGTTGATTCACCTGCCTCGGATATCGGTTCGTCTATATCTGATTCAACCTTACAGTTGCCTCTTTTCGGACACTCTTCATCACCAATTGATTGGTCTCAGACTCTATTGTGCGTTTCTTCTTCTTCTCTTTCTTTGTTTAATTTCTTTTCTTATTGCACCAAATTTCTAAATAAAAAGGTTTTTGCCCTTTTGTATCATACTTGTTGAGTTACTTAATTTATTTATTTGATGTTGTAGGAGGGGTGGTGAAAAGGCCGTCACAAATTTAAACCAGATGTCTTATTTTCGTAACGACCAACAATCCCTCGATTCAAATCAAGTTCACGGAGCCACTGAAGAATCCGGCGTGAACCCGTTCAATCAAAGTTTCATTCTAGACCAGTCCCGAGTCGGCTCATGCCCTGACTTGACTCGTGAAGGTGTTGAAACAAATTATGACGGTGCTCTAGGCCCAGTTTCATACAACTACCCTTCATCCATGGTTCTGGGTTTGTTAGAAACAAGTACAAAGACACAACCATCAATTTACAACGAACAATCTAATACTACAAGTTATTCACAGTTGCTTCAACCTTCATGGAGTAAATTGCCTCATGAATTTTTGCACTCTCCATCTTCAAAGCAAAGCAACCAATTGCAGCTCTCCAATGACACGCCCTTTTGGAATGCCTCCATCCCATCTCAGTTTGTTGCACAAATTCATGAGCCAAAATCATCTAGTTCTAACCTAATAGAAAGGGTAAGGTTTGAAGATGCATACAGACTATTATTCTTCTTTATTTTTTTTATGATTTTTCCTTTTGCTTCCTATATAGCTTATTCTTTTTTCTTTTCTTTTATGACACAGTTGAGTCGAGATGGTGCGCATCAAGAATCATGCTCTTCTGTTTGCAATAAAAGTGATTACGAGACTGGATTTAAAAAACCCCGAATCGAGACACCATCTCCATTGCCAACCTTTAAAGTATATATGCTGTGATCTGTTTGGATTTAATCCGATAACACACTTTCGAAACATTCAGTATTCGACTTTTTCTCCAAGCTTTCTTGATTGCTTTAAGTTTACAAATTTTGCAGGTGAGAAAAGAGAAGCTTGGAGACAGAATCACTGCTCTACAGCAGCTAGTCTCACCTTTTGGAAAGGTAAATTCATTTTATCAGGATTTAACGCTCTAAAAAGAGAAAAAGTAATCACTTTGATTAATTTGTATTTCATTCAACTTTTTTTGTATCTGAAGACTGATACTGCATCAGTTCTACATGAGGCAATAGAATACATCAAATTCTTGCATGAACAAGTTGCTGTAAGTATTATCAAACATTATTATTATTAGCTTTTTTTTTCTTTTAATTAACTTGGTCTTTAATAACAGAATAAGTCTATTGTGCTAAAATAAAAGGTCTGAAATTCACAAGCAGTGTACAACACGGCATTTAGGCCAGTATCTATTGTAAAACAGCTGTGCATTTTTTGAATGACTCAAATACTGAATCAAGTTAGTGTAACTACTAGGTTTTGAGCACACCATATTTGAAGAACGACAACCCCAACCCCATGCAACAGCAGCAACAGGTACTCACATTATCTCTACATACAGATTCGCATGCATGTATAATTAATGATATTTTGATTATTCATATGAATTTTGATAACAAGGAATGTTGTTTTATTACTATGTATCAAGCATATACATACAAGTGATTTATATATTGTGCATCGATTTCTATTATACTTTTAAGTATATATCTAACAGGCACTATATATCCGCACACATAAGTGATTTTGTACTTTTGTATCTGTAATATTTTCTTTGATTTTTTTAAGGTGTATGATCACATTATATTATTGCACCTAAGGATATTCTGCTTGAGTTATATATCAAACTAATAGATATATATGTTAAATAAGATATTGCATTTTTGGTTTTCCTTTCATAGGTTTCCGGCATATCAAATGAAAGCGAGGGGCCAAAACAAGATCTAAGAAATCGAGGCTTATGTCTTGTGCCAATTGCAAACACATATCCAGTTGCCAGTGAAACAACAACCGATTTTTGGCATCCTACATTTGGTGGTACCTTTAGGTAGATATATAGGAAATTAAGGCTTTTGTGTTAAAAGAGGACAAGACTAATTAATGGATTGTATTTTAAGAAATTAAAGAGAATGATGTATAACATGCAAATGCTTAATTTTATATATATAATGTAACGAAATTGTAATTAAAACATGTAATGTTGGGACAGCTCCATGAAGAGTTATGTTAGGCTGGCCAAATTAAGTATACAAATCTTTTGTGAGGAATAATCTAATGTACTACTTTATCTAATTATTTGAAGATGTGGGGTATGGGAATGGGAACAGGTGCCAAATTTGGCATGAAGTGCGGGATTAGTTTGGAGAGGTTGGTTCTTGTAAATAATTTCAATCTTAGAATTTACTCAAAAAATTTTAATCTTAGAATTATAATTTAAGATATGCTGACTTAGGTTGTCAAAATATAAATGTAACGGTTTATAATTCTCTGATCATGCTTACAACACAAATGATAACAAAATATATCATATTATATGATGGTATCGTGTTCTAGCCAGAATCGTTGCTTTTAAAAATAAAAAAAAAACCTTGTGCAGTCTTTCCAACACACGAATGATCATGTTAAAATAATTTTCCATTATTGCATTATTTTTCGACTTAGAAACAAGAATAATATCTGTTAGATGTGGCTTACACGGTAAAATAAAATTCTTTTCATCAAAAGAATTAAAGTGAGGGGATGTAAAATATTGTAACAATTAATTAATTTTTAAATTTCAGTATAGTACGTGCACTGCTGCGTAAAATATGTCGATTCGCATTACTCCATATATAAAACAAATGATAATATTTCATGAGGTTCAGTTGTTTAGAATTGAAATTGGGAAAGTTTTAAAGTGGAAAAGAATGGTGGGGTTGGTTCCTGATAGATGTGCGGTGCAATAGGGTTGGCATTTGGCACCACCACCTTCTTCCTTTTTATATGTATTTCCCCCTCTATACATTTTTCTTTGTTTCTTCAAGAAGCGTAATGATAAGTAATTATTGAAACACCAGGATAGGACCAAGTTGGTGATCCTTTTCGGGTCGGAGAGGATCTTTCTTTTGTGAGATTTCTTTTGTGATTTATATGTGTGAATATATCAGAATTCGTGGGTGTTAGTGGAGTCAGACCCGGACCCACTCCCATGGCCTCTCTCTCTCTCTCTCTCTCTCTCTCTCTCTCTCATCAAGCATGCTGAAGTCAAAAGAAGTCTTCTGATCTGGCTTGCTGTTTTTCAGGGCATTTGCTAATTAATTATAAGTAGGGAAGGAAAAATGTGGTGGCGTGGCGCGACTTGAGTAATATATCGTGATTTGATCATTTCATGTCACAATATGTAATTAAAGGAGATTCACGTGATGTGACGTGACTAAAATGTTGGAGGATAGTCACGTCGTGATCACGTGATATAATCAAATTTGACATGATTTGTCATGTTTAATTTTTTCGAATTTGAAGTTAGTTTATAGAAAAATAAATAAATAAAATGCTACAATTAACAAACTATTGTAAGATAAATTAAAAATAGAAACATTGTTGAAAAATTGATCACGTGGCTTAGCATAAGAATGTCAGTTTGCATGACATGTCATTTCGAGTCAAAAACAGTACATCATGCGATATATGAGTCATGTCACATGATCGACATGTGTTTTGTAATGTATTTATAAGGACCCTAATAACAACTTCAGTTAGTTATATGGTTTGCAGTTTGAATTCGTTTATAAGATGCACTTCAAGTGAAAGTTCAATGACATGAATACAGATGCATCTTGACATATAAACTTCTCTAGTTCAGGTTCTAAAGTCCAAATGTTTTGAAATCGAGAATGACCGGAGTGCGTCGTGCTGATTGCAAATCAATGGATATAATATAGAAAATCTTGAAAGTTCTTATTATTATTAGCCCACGAAATCCCAAACTACATTTAAGCGTTGGATAAAAAGGAATACTTATTACTCGAGCAAAATAACTAATATGTGATAAGTTATTCCTTTGTCCCTGTATGTCCTTCGTTTGTACGTATATTAAATCTGAATATCTGAAACAGTGAGATATGGGCTATAAGCTAGCAGCTTGGGTTGAAATTACAATCATAGGGTACACTGTTAGCAAATTAGTACACATTCTGGGCCTCAATTGGGCTCATGAACATAAACACGAACTTTTCACAAAAATGTTGTAATATATTCAACTTATTTTGGGCCTTGGCATAGTTACTGCCAATGAATCGGATTAAAGATATTTCCAACTGGTGTACAAGTTACAACTAAACAAGAATTCTACAATAATAAGGCAAATTTTCAAGCAGCAAAAAGAGAGGAAAGAAGTATTTGCTCACAAAATTATATTCATTTTCATAAGTCACAAAACAATACTAAACATATCAAAACCACCATAAGAAACCAACAATTGTATAGCAAACCAATGCACAGAGGGAGACATCAGCATAAACTCAACATTTGAAACAAACATTAGGACACTTATTACTAAGAAAATGCTAATGTCTCTAGCATGAACTTGTTATCAATCAAATCAGGCTGAAGAAACCTTGAGCTTTTTGGCAATACTGGCAAAATATTGCCCTTGGTGGAAGGCCTGCTCAAGCTCGACAGTGGTGGGCCACCTGGTGCCGTCACCAGCAAATGTGCCGGACCCGTACGGGCTTCCAGCCTTCACGTTATCCATCTCAAACATCTTTGCACCAAATGTGTACCCCACAGGTACGAAAAGCATACCGTGATGGGTCAGCTGAGTGATAGCTGTCAATCTGATTGATTAACAATAAACATTACATCAATTTAGAATGAAGATACCTTTCCAGGCTATGACCCTAACTTACAGTAATTGTGAATTAATGGCTAATAGTTTTATAATTGTTGCCAATAACACCCAATTGTTAAATTAAGATGCCTAGAAAAAAAAATACTGAGTTAAATTCTGACATTTTTTCACTCAAAAAATGAATCACAATTATTGTAGAATTACCTCCTTATAAACTTACAATAATGTCAGGGGCAATTTGGTCAATAATGTTGCTTAACAGAACCTTGGTTCTATGATCTTATCTATCAGATGTGCATGTTGAAAACAAAGGAGAGTGTCAAGTGGTTCTAATTAGGGGTGTTCATTGGGTCCGGTTTAATCGGTTTTAAACCGAACCGATTTAGATTGGACTAAACGGTTCGGTTTTTTCGGTTTATTGGATCGGTTTGGTTTACTTTCTAGAACCGATTTAATACTTTGGTTCAGTTCGGTTTGAAAATTTTCAAAACCGTTTGTACTGAACCGACCGAACAATCTATTCAGTTCATCCCAGTAGGCAGCGTGATTGAATAAAACCCAAGTACCCAACCCGACTTCTCCAGTTCTTCTCTCACTCAGCACACGCGACTAGGGTCTAGCCTTATAGGGTTTCACGCACGACGCCTTCACCCACTCCTCCTGTCTTGTCGCACCTCACACGGCTTCACGCCTTCACCCATCTCGAGTCCTCTGACGTCAAATCGCCGAATCCTCTTGCACGGCAGCTAAGGCCTAACGCTTCAACTGTCACCCCTAACCCTAGGTACGATTTCTCCTTCTCTCTCTCTCAGTCTCTCTTAAATCTTAATCTCTTGCTCTTGCGCAACAAACTAGTTGAAACAATTTTCCGAGTTTCCTCTTTTCTTCTCTCATTGTACGAGTTTTTTTTATTTCCTTGAACAATAATGGGTTTCCTTCTCTTTGACTCTTTGTTACCCTTTTGTTGTTTTGCCTTGCTTAGTTACTCTCTCAGTTGGAGAATCGAATTAGTTATTAAGCAATCTTGTCAGCACCTAGCAATATTTCGTGAGTATGCAATTGAGGCAACAATGAGGGTTGAATTTGCAAATTTGAACAAGGCCTTGTCAGGAAGTATGTAATTTTTTTTGGAGTGCTTGAGAGCTTTTACAGATCAACAATGGCCTTCACCTGATGACAAATGAGATATTTTGTTTTATTTTCGGTTTTTCTTAATTTTAGTATTGATAAGTGATTAAGTGTTGTTAGGAGATGGCAATGTAGTTGGAATTGTAATAGAACTTCAGTTAAACAGGTTTTGTATTATCTTTGAATTCGTCTTTGTGGTGTAAATCTCACTGTCAAGCAAATATATTCTTTTGTTTTCTTTGTTTGTTTGTTTGTTTTATCGTTTCAAATGATTAGTTTATCTTTCTTCTAAATAATTAATTTACTTCGGTTTAAACCGAAAAAACCGAACAAACCGAAATAAAATTTCGGTTCGGTTTGGTTCGGTTGATAGGCTAAAATAGTTCGGTTCGGTTCTATTTTTAAAACCGGAATAAAAGTTTGGTTTGCCTAGTTCGGTTCGGTTTCAACCGAACCGAACCGATGAACACCCCTAGTTCTAATAGGAGAATTTAAGGAGTCATTTGCAACTATGGCAAAGATATTTGGGGGTGATTTGTTAAATTTGTAAATATAGACTCTCAGTAAAAGAAATAGAAATGAAAAAATGAAAAGGAGGTAGCAGTACTTACGGGGTGGTCTCCTGGCCACCGCCTTGGGTGCCAGTGCTGTAAAAAATCCCAGCAGGCTTGCCAGCAAGTGTTTGCTCACGCCAGAGGCCCCCGGTAGAGTCAAAGAAGGCCTTCATCTGTGCGCACATCATCCCGAAGCGGGTTGGGAACCCAAACAGAATCCCGTCTGCCTCCGCTAGGTCATTGGGAGTGATAATCGGCACTTCCGTTTTTGGCGGTGCCCCCATCTTGCCTAGAACGTCCTCTGCCAGAGTCTCTGGTACCTGTTTCACATCCAAAAAATGCTCAAGAAAAGATGCAAGTAATATGAAAGCTTTATTTTCTGTCTTTTGCAGAGAAAACCATTTTATCCTTATTTGAATAACAAGTGAACATTTCCAATTGCAGAAAAGCACGTCAACATCAGAATGGGATGTACTAAAGATAAGCAGATTTTGTCTGTAGAATTATTCTTTTTCTTGCAGAGATTTGCTCATATTATTATCTCTGAGATAACCATTCGAGGTAAAACTATGTTAAATACTTGAAAGACTGTAAATGGCCCTTCATGTTTTTTCCCTGATGGGCTTACAGAGATAATGTAACTAAACAAAATTTGGATGTTTTTGCAAATGCAGATATAAGTTTGGTTTCTTTTTCGAAATATTTTGTTGTATATGTAGGAATAATGAAATTTTAAGTAGTGGAATTCAGTTTTTGACCACAGTATGAGGTGTAAATATGTCAAACCATTGAAGACTGTAAAATTAAGCACAAGGTCCGTCATGCTCTTTTTCCTTAATTGACTTAAGGATATAGTGCAACTATGCAAAATGTGTATCTTTTCTGCAAATCCAGATAAAAAAGTTGATTTCATTTTCCCCAAAACACAGTTATTCTATATGTTGGTTGCTACTGACAAGTAGAAGATTTTAGAAAATATCTTACTGGTGTTCCAAATAACAACTTTACTAGTTGGCATAACATGTGGGGGAAGGGGGGTTGAAATGCAAGTATATTGGATGAAACAAATGTAAAGAAGAGAGACCTGCCACAGTTTAACTTCAACTCCTCCAATTGACGAAGCACCTTTCTGAATCTCCTCCGCTAGCTTTCCAACATGTCCATACATGGAGTAGTACCTGTTTATAACCATTTATTAAGTAGTGTTACTACCAGTTTTTGTTTTTCTACTTTTTGTCAATTATTTAATATGAGCTATTTTTCCCTATATGCCCATGTGAATTTCAGAAAAAACCTCCCTATTATTTTTTGGTTCACAAAAAAATAGGAATCAGGAATAAATATATTCAATTCAATAGTTGGTCAAATAAAAGTTAAAAGAATTTTTCAGGGGTAAAACAGGAAATTACCTTCCAAAGAATATAAACTATATGGAGTATATGTGAAGCAAAATGAAGGTTATCCAAGCCAACATAATTATGACCCCTTTATCCCTCTTTGATCAAACATGGATGTTCAACAAAGCACAAACAAGAGGTGGTGGCACATATGATCAGAACCTTGTGCAACCATCATTATTGTAGCATGCAGGAAGTAAATATGAAATAAATTGTTTTGCTACTTCTAATATTTTATTTTTAGTTTGATAAAACTAAACAATAATACTTTACGAGAATTGAAGGCCGAAACGTAAAGCAAAGGAATAATGAATAAGCGGACATATGTTTGAAACAAGAAATGTACTCCATAATTGTCCTGCTTCGCCACTTTATTATATCAATTAAGCTCGTATGTTAAGTTATACTACACAGAAATCAATAGCTTTACATTAATTTCCACCTTTTTTTCAGAATAAAATGATTTTAGCATTTTAGAATCAATCCTCACAAATTAGAATTTGGTGAGTCACAATTATAAATATAACTAGATAATAAAGCTTCTTTGGTACGGTAATTAGGCCAGAAAAAACTCTTCAGTTAAACAAATAACAGAAAGAAACTATATTTGATGATAAATCCCACTTTATCCAAATAAAAAAAAGACTACAAATCAAAGTTAGAAAAGCACAAAGCAGAGCCAACAGTGTCGGGTAACGAAAGCTATGCAAGAAAGGGACTTATATGCTATTTGACCCACTCACCAATTAACTCACTAAAGTCATCTAGAAACCCTACAATGCACACCTAACATTGTGATATAGACCTTCATGTCTAAGAATATTAAGTCCAGATACTATTAATTTGTTTGGATAAATAATTCAGATCATAATAATTAGCTCACACCATTGTCCAGTTACATTGAACATTTTTATTCTTTCAATTGTAGAGGATTTTGTATCTTACGATATTGCAACCGAAATAATTGAATCGTTCATATACAGAAGCAAACAGTAGCTCGAAAATTACAAAATCCAGAATACATTTCCTTTGTTTCCGTTGTGGTTGTTTATTCTTCGAGCTCTAATGCCCTCAATCTTTCGTGCGACTACAATTAGATCGTTTTGTAATAAAATTGATCAGAAATTCCAGCCAGTCAGCCTAGTTTTTATAACAAGCGTGCGTTTCCAAGGATAAGAATGAGAAGGCCAGATTCTTTTTGTGAAAGGTAGCAGTAAAACATTGAATCATTTCTAGTTGCTACCAAATTCGTTAAAATTCGAACAAAAAACTGAACTAAATCAGGATCAGATCGAAGGAGATCGAGAGAATGATATACACGATGTAATCAATAAATGACATATACGGATTAAACATATGGAGTAATTGAGATGCTTACACTATGTAGACCTTGGTCGCCATGGTAGCCTCAGTTCGAATCTTGGATTGCTTATGAGAAATTGAAAGTGAAAGTTTTCCTTAATTTGTTTCCGAAACAGTTGCGCGAGATTCGGTGAGGTTTGGTATTTATAGAGAAGGAGAAGGTTTGACCCGGAGAACACAGAAAGGTTCAACCGATCGGTTAAAACTTAAAAGTAAGAAAGTATTTGATTGGGTTTTAGTCTTTGATTAGGATTACTTAATAGGAGGTTAGCCAAGATAAATTACAATATTACTTGATTTTTGTTATTATCTCCGGTCGATAGGCATCAGTATGACGACCTTTTTTGTCAATACTGTAGAACCCAGCGTTTTAAAATGCAGTTTTCATGTAGAAAGTTACTGTATATCATATATATTGATCACATATGCGGATTTTTATACGAATTGCAAATTTTTTTTATTATATATTTAATATTAAAAGGTCGCTATGAGCATTTAATATTAGAGATGTATTGGATTTGCTTATGTATTGTAATTTGCAAACAATCAGTCCAATCATCTCATGTATTACAAATTTAAAATCGTTTATAATTTGCAAAAATAAAATTCTCAATCATTCCGTGTGAATCCTCACAGCAAAAGAAAGGTTAACCCTCACAGCCCAATCTCCTCACGTGTGAATCCTCACAGCAATAGCTTAGTGCCCCAGCCAACTGGAAGCTGTCCAGCACCTCAGCATTCCGGTTTGTAGTCTCACAATCATTAAGAAGGGTATAGGTGCTTTAAGATTCGGACAGGAGATTAAGATCCGGATAAAAAGAGGCTAAAGGAGGTGTTCTTAATTCGCTAAGGAATTGGTATTCGGCAGGATTAAGCGGCTAAGGAAGCTAAAAAAAGCGAATTAAGTCTTAAGAAGACTTAATCCATGCTTGTTAAACGGCCCCAATAAGATATGGCAGGTCTGAAACTCATTTAATGAGTTATGGATTCGGGTCTGGAACTCTTTTAATGGGTTTTGAATATTTTTATTTTTTTAAAGCATGGACTCAATATGCGGTCCAAATAGCTATATTTTATGCGGCCGAACACTGAATAAGAATATGTAACCGTATATACGCCGCATAGAACCGAATTTTAAAATATTGATAGTACCCATGTTTATGGCAGTTTTGCAAAACTGGAGAAAATCTGTATGAAAGTCTAAAAGAACTTCAATTTTAATTGTAAGCTCAATATTTTTTGCAGCATTGTTTGTATTATTCTTTTTTTTATTCCCTATTTTCATATTTGATCAGATGAAAAGTATAATTAAAATGTCTCATTTTTTCATGTTTCAATTATGTTTCACATGCTTATTTTTATTTTTAAAGTTAAAATAGTTGATCTAACTGTTGATCTTCATATAAAAATATGTTTAGAAAACAAATGTTATATTAAAAATATAATAACTTTAGATACTCAAAAAATTTATGTTTTTGGATCATCTATAATCTTATAAAAAAAAACTATGATTTGTATCTATCTAAAAGTTAGTAAAAAAATACTAAAAATATATAAAATTTGATTTCTTGGTATATTTAATATGAAAATTATGTTGAACGGTTCAGATAGATTGTTTAGATTTTGAAAATGAAGATAATAAAGTGAGATATAATTGAGACACAAAAATAATGAGTTATGAAAAATCATGAAATATAGTAGGCAACTTGAAAATAAAAAAATTAATGCTTATGTTCGTTCGTACAATCACATTTATGGGCAACATCTCCGTATCTAGGGCTGTTCAAACGGTTCGGTTTATTTGGTTTTTAACCGAACCGGAAAAGTTTGGACTAAACGGTTCGGTTTTTCGGTTTAAATGGATCGGTTCGGTTCAATATTTGGTGTTATTCGGTTTTTCTAGTTTGGTTCGGTTTAGAATTTCTGAAAACCGAACTAATTGAACCGACCGAATTTAAAGAGTCATATCGGTGAAACCCTAAATTCAAATTTCCAACTCCCAGCCGCTCTCTCTCTCTTTCGCGAATCCCAACTCTTTCCCATTAAAAAAATAAAAGGAATCCCAGTCCCTAGGCTCTCTCTCTCTCTGTCTTCGTGCTTCCCTTCCCAAATTCGTCTGTTAAATTCTTCGCCGTGTAAAGATGAACAATCGTCTTCTTCCTTCGCCATGTAAAGATGATATTCTCTCTTAAATTCTTTTCTTTTTTCCCTTCCTCTTTTATTTACGACTTTAGCAACGTTTGGATGGAAAACTTCGATTTGTTTACTGATTATCTGAATTTGTGGTAAAAGTTTCTTTGTTTTTTGCTGTTTTAGGTTCACTTGTGCAAAAATTTCATAAAATTTGCTCTTATTTCAACAATTTTGGTAGAATGATCCTACATTTCAACATTTTTTGTATCAATAGTTTTAGTTCGGTTTGAACCAAATAAACCGAAATTTACTTCGGTTGTTCGGTTCGGTTCTTAATCGGTTTATAAGTTTAATCGGTTCGGTTCGGTTCTATTTTTTAAAACCGAATTTTTTTTTGGTTTGCCTATTTTAGTTCGGTTTCAACCGAACCGACCGTTCGTATCATGTGGTTTTTGGCCTTCTTTTACATGTATTATTTCAACGATTGAACGCGGTTACCAACTTGACCCCGTGATCTGACTAATTTTAGTTGTTAATTTATCATTTATAATGTAGGGAAGAAGTTTTGGTTATCGGAGATTTCGTTTAATTGGGACAAACTGCGAAGGTCTCGTGCAATGTGTCGGTACAATTTTGATTATGAAAAAGATAAACTATATAAAATGTGAAGAGTAAATGCTGTATATATATGTGTGTATTTTTTTCTTTCTTTTTTTAGTTGAATGTCCGTGGAAGATTTTATTGATATAAAGAGTTACAAACTAATTGTTACGTAAGATGAGATAATGAGTGTCTTAATTATATTTCATTGTTGCATGAGATGAGATAACGAGTGAGATGCATCATGTGGATATAAATTTGTTCATTCTTATTTTATCGTAATGATAGAAGTCTAGTAATTATTTCTTTTGTGTGAATAGTTGTTTTGTTCTTTCTGGCAAACTACATTGTAGAGGTACTAAATCAAACTAGGACAGAAACTGAATCAACCAGACCAGGACAATCACCACTCAGAAGTCCCAATGAAAGCACTGAATCAAACCGGACCAGGAACTGAATCAACCAAATCAGAACAGTCACCACTCAGAGGTCCAACAGTCACCACTCAGAGGTCCCAATAGAGAACCACTGATGTAGAGAGAAAGAGAATAGAGAGGAGGAGAGGCAGAGAGAGAACAGAAGAGGAGGCAGAAGGAGAGCAGTAGCAACAGCAGCAGCAGCAACAATAACAAAAGTACTATACAAATAGAAAAAATAATATAGACAGTGCGTACCGACGGCTCGTACCTCGCTCTACCATTGCCATGCAACAGAGAGGAGAAGAACCAGTGCGCAGAACCTCAAACAACTCTCAAAACGGTAGCTTTTTTCTTTTTCTTTTGATTTTTGCCTGAATTTCCTCTTGAATTTCGCAACTTATGTCTAAGGCCAAAATGTTGTATGTGTTCTAATGCAAAATATGATGAACGTCTTAATGAGAGGGGTAGTTTTCGCAGAATGTTCATTTCCAACTCTGAAATTTTTATTTTTATTTTTATTTTTACCGTTCAAAAAAACATATAATCAAATAAACTACAAATTTGTAGAAATTTTATTTTTGACACGGACACAACTTGAAATTACGAATAAAAATAAAGTGTCTGTAATTTCAAATTGCGGACAATAAGATCTTAAGAAAGGGGTGGGGTTGTTAGTACAATGAGTCCGCCTTGTTAAGCCCTAAAAATCTTATTTAGAGTATCAACCACTAAATCAAATAAGGGAGGAGACATTGGATCCTTTGTCTAAGGTCCTTTCTACAAGGAAAATATGAACTGAGGGTACCATTAATGGATACACAAGTTCGCTATTAATATTTCAAATAATTTAATCCTCAAAGAGTTTTAGCGAAAAAGTACGCTTACTTTTTCAATAATATAGAAACCGTATTGAATTGTCTGAGGAAAAGTTCGTAGTTCTCTGTTGCTGAAGAAAAATTAACTAATAATATATACTAACACAACAAAATACCACACGAATATAAACTCATCCAACCAGAGGCAGGTGGTGACAAATATCTCTCCTTGGTGGCGTGCCCTGATTGGGCTGAGCAAAGCCCGTGTGGCCACAGGAATTCGCATCCTCTGAGATATCTCAAACTTTGCGTGACTTTTTGGAATATCTCAATCGTTGAAATACGTTCTCCACGAATCTCAAAGCTAAAATAATACTGGCCCCCTACGTTTCCCCGATTAGACACCGGACACGTCGGTCACGTAAAAATTGAGATATCTCATAGAAAACGCACTCATCGTTCAAATACGTTCTCCGCGTGTTTGCTCTAGGTCTTCTCATTGTTGATTGCACGCGGCTCTATTGTAGAGCATTTTGAGTGCAACTAAATTTCCTGCCCCTTAATATCTTTATATTTTCCGCAACATGTTTGCGCGCACAGTTTTCAAATCAGAACATCCTTAACAGAAAAATCTTAGAAAATTCAATAAAAAAAATAGCAGAAAAGAGAAGCTAGTCCAATTATGCTAATTATGCTACCCACAAATTACTGAACTAATCCAATTATCCCACTCTACACCAAAGTGATACCTCGATTTCAATTATTCCATGGGGGGAAAAGGTTTCGGTATTTATTAAAAGTTAATGTGACAGCGTCATCATCAACTATTATAGAACCTACAACTAGAAAAAAAAAAATGGATTTGATATTTTATAGCTAGGAATTTATTAACAAAAAAAGTAGATGATGCATCCAATATGGATGGATCATCATGATGCATTAATATTAGACTATGATTCTCTACTCTTAACTCTAAAATATATCAGATTAACTTCAAACGACGAATCTAAACCGTTGAAATCATTCTATCTTACGAGTGATGCGCCTACATGTGAAAATTTTAAATTTTTGAATTAATTTAGTATAAAATCAAGTTGTCAAAATTAGAAAGTTTCTAAATTAATTTTAATACATTCATTTTTTGAAAACTTTTTGACTACTTGACTTTATACTAAATTAATCCGAAACTTTAAAAATTTTAAATGTAAACGCATCACTCGTAAGATAAATGAATTTCAACCACTTGGATTCATCATTCGAAGTTAGTCCGATAAATTTTAGAGTTAAGAGTACAAAAAGACTTGGTACTCCTAAGAGCACCCTAGTTCTACTCTTGAATTTCAACCACAAGCCTCTTGTCAAAAAAAAAATTGAAAATCTTGTCAAAAAACCACAAGCCTAGAACACAATTTCCTGATATGAATGGAGACATCCAGTTAACATGACCGGAGAATATACAGTCCTCTACTCCTCTCGGCTGCTAAAGGAACAAAGCAATCAGCTGCTAACACGGCGTGAGTATCGCATCAAAGAACGCATATCAGAAGATGCCATGTAATTACGGGTTTGACACTAATAGCACACGCATGCTACAGCAATACATGACGAAGGCACCGGTGCATTAATTAATGCATTGGTTTTGGTCCATTTAGTAAATACAGAAATAAATTCAGCCGAGAATAAAGTCAAAACACTTCCCCTCTGGTGGGAATATAGAACTGTGGCCTATGGGCCCCCAAATAATAATGCACTTTCAATCAAAATATAAACTTCCTTAAAATCTATTTTGATAGTTTAGTGCAACTATGAACTAGCATTCTTGTCAGTCCAACAACTTTGTAAAATTACGCAAATATCCCGACATAATCAATGTTCAGTTTGCGTTTCACAGTACTCTCTTTTCTTTTGCTCATGACTGTTTTATCTATGTTGTTGCTTGAAGAAGAAAATAGGCGTTGAATGATTAACAAAAAAAGGTGCAACAATAGCAAAACAAATTAAGTGTTCATTTTGAGTGCCCAAATCAACCCAAATTCGGAACCAAATCTATTTGTTCTATTACATCCCAATCATTAATATACTTTCAACAGTCCAAATTTATTTGTTCTATTACATCTGAATAGAAAGAGAACAAGAAATAAGAAATCTAAACTGTTGGAATGAAAAAAAAAAGAAGCTAGTTTCTACTTTTCCTGAAGAAGAAGAGCAGTTCAGACTTCAATCCCACAAATCCTGCTTGTTTGTTTTCTGTCTAAAAGATATGTGATACCTAACCGGGCCAAAACTTATTCAACTACTCGGTACCACCCTCGGACCAATAAGCTGAGACTAATTATCAGCCAAGCAATTAAAATTCGATGCCTATTTAAACATAAGATGTCCATTTTTGAGATTCGTGTCACAATTAAAAAATGATCTAGTAATTCTACATACGGTATTGAGGGTGATCCGAATTCGGAAAACAAGAGGTAACAACATATGCTTATCACAGAGAGTATTGTCAATGACCTAAGAGAAATTTTATACATTTTAAGGGACATTTTTCAACAAAATGCAATAAATAAAAACTTTGACAGTTCCATATGATGATGCCAATAATGGGTGCTACACAGTGAGCAAGTTTGCATAGCATTGAAATGTCAATATCATCACAAAAGTAAATAGATATCCAAAAAGATATTTCAAAATAACAAAAAGGAAAGTACGGAGGCCTTTCTTTCTAAACCTGTCTATGTGAGCATCTTTGAATCGACCAACAAAGAAATTCAATTAACCAATATAACAAAATAAATAATTACAGCTAGCTCAAAAAGAAAACATCTCAAACCTATTTGATTAGCATGAGTAACCAAACTATCCGTAAGGTTGTCATGGCAAATTAAACCATGAACAAACTTCCAAAGAAAAAAAAGAAAAAAATAAATAAAAAATGTGAAGTTAGTGATAAGACACCGTGTGCTACCTCCTGTAATCATCCTTTAAGAAATTCTCGCATGCGGTTCCTTTTAAGGCACGGAAGACGTCACCCCAATTTTCTACTTGGCGCGATAAAGGTTTTGTGTGGATTTTCACATGCCGGCTTGATAATTTTTTCTTGGGCAATTGTAGAAAATCAAGTACATCCATCAATTTCTGAACAAGAAAAAAAATGCATCAATTTTAGTCTCATATAATTTGCAGCATGTCAGGTATAACCCTGCAATACATTAGATATCCCATTTTCATTTAAGTTCCCAAAGTACCCCCTTTGATTGACAGATAAATGTTGGTTAATTGGAATATATTCTTCTAGAACTTATAAAACACACGTGTACCAATACAAATGAGATAAACCACTGGGCCCCCTAAAAACTATTAGAGGTATCATTCTACCCATTTAGACCAACTTCCAAATTACTTTTTAAGTAATCTCCAAATTAGAAATGTTTTTGGGCACCAGCTTCTAAACAAGTTGGAACCTGATGGGAATAAATTTTATTTTTCATGTTTTATAGGGTTGTAAAAGACTTATTGCTTTGCATGAGCACACATGGAATTATTTCAAACTAAAAGAGCTCACAGTGTGGTTGCTGACAAGGTCCTCATAGTAGAGAAGTAAGTGGCGGGTGCTCTCAAAATGCTTCAATGCATCTTTACCCATTTTATCAGCTCGCCTCAGCTCGGGCATCAGCAGTGTTGTATTTATTGTTGGCTTAAACTTAGCTAGTACATCAGCCTATATCAATTTAAGAATCTTCTGTTAGCAAAAACTAATTTCATAAGTACTATTTAATCTTCTGTTGGCCAATCTTATAAGCAATTGCACTACACCTTACATATCTCCAAGGTCACTTTACGATTATACCAAGCTAATTTGAAAAACTTTCCTCAAGTTTTTGACATAAATTCAACACAAGTATGCCTAGGAAGCAAGAGGGCATTTTTACTACTTCCAGTTTAATTTGAAAAAACCAGAGTTCATATATAGAACTACTACTCACATTAATAAATTTCAGAACCTTCAATTGAATTTTGATCGCCACATATTCTTATGGAAAAAAAAATATTTAGAGGGGGCAAATTTTTAAAAACTTAATATGAGTTGCCAGTCTTCGATCGAACTGAACTAATACTTGCTACTGTTATAAAAAAAAATGAGATTAGAAAATGTGTACTTTGGATGCAAATAAGTAAAGGGATTATTTGCAACAACCCCCAATTTTCACAAGACATGGCAAAAGGAAAAAAGAAAACCTCAGCTCTTGAATGGACATGAGCCTTGTGGGTCCCGTTTAATTGCTTGACTTCACGATCATGAGCATTAGAAAGAATTGAAACCATTCGCCGCAGAAGGTTTCTTCTGAAGAGGAAAATTACAGACACACCTCTCTGGTTAAAATAATCAGCTATCTGCAAGTGATTTTGTAACAAACCCTGTAGGGCCCAAAAAAAGAACAAAGTCAGCAATTTTCAGCTCAAAGTAGTAATTTAATTTATCATGTGTTATCTACCTGATGTTTTTACATGATCTGAGAGGGGAATAAAGAGCAAAATTCCAGATAGACCTCTGAAAGTATTGAATATAATTTGCAACTTTCCAGAAAAATAAAATATCATACATAGACATGAAATTGCAAAATCTAAAGATCTTCTTTCTCATTGCTTATTTCTGCACAAATTATGCATAAGAAAATTTGTCTACTTTTTTTTATAATTTCTGTCATCTGTTCCCATTTCTCAAGGTTTTCATAGAATTTGATAATTTTCAACCTTCCAGTGGCACAATATAAAATAATATTGTTCGGAAAGTGAGAAAAGAAACAGTGAGAAAAGTACACCAAATATGTTTCACCTGATTAAGCATCCACTTTAGCCCAACAGCTGCAGTACACTCATTTTTTGCAGCACTACTGTACCAGTCAAGATTGTACAGCCGGTTGAGTGTCCTCGTGATAGAGGTCATGTTACTACGCCTAGGTTTTACCGAGAAGATCTCTCCATTTGAGCTTATGTTAGTGTGGCTGTTTAATAAAGTCTCAAACCAGCCACTTCCTGACCGCTGCATCGATAAAATTGCAAAGAACCGCACTGGAGTGCATGCACATTCTTTCCTATCAAACAAAGAAGAAACATGTCATGTACCACGACAAAATTTTATCTAGTAACAACATTCCTGCCAGAACATACCAAATACTCGGTGATACGGTGCATGTGACCAGTTGCATCAGTTAGTCTAATTAAGCTCAACTAAACCTCAATAATAGGAAATAACATCTTAGCACTCTCCCATGACATAGAGTTAAACTTCTATCAAGAATACAGTAAGCCGCAAATTAATCTAAGTGCTCAAATTCATATTAGGAGAATGTTAGGTCATATGAAGACAAGGTATCAATCAAAGCAATGAGAACGAAGAAAAAAACAAAAAGTTTATCATGGAGCAATATTATCTGTCAGGTACAAGACACATAACTGTTACAGTACCAGATTCCCCGTACTTACAATTATGCATAAACAACCCTAACTTACTGCGATGGCACCTATAAAATGCATATAATGCTCATTCTATGTAAACAGTTGTATGCATAGTAATTTACCAGACCAATATAGTATTATTTTCCCAAATTGGCTTGATTAATGTCAATTTAACCTCAACTGTGAACAGATGCATATAGGAGGGAGCTCTTTATACATGAGATACGAATACCAATAAAATATCAAAAGAAAATGCAATACCTATCATAAGTGACAGGGTTAGGGAAGTGAAGGAAAGGGGCATCAGAGTGGGAGACAGCCTGCATATGACACATAGGTGCTTTTCTGGTAGTTATAAGGTTACCCGTAGAAATTACACCATATTGCTGGAGGCACACATACATCATGTACACCGCGAAGAAGAGAATCAGTACCAACACAAATTTCCATGAAGAGAGAGGCATTTTCTTTGGAGGCTTAGTAATAGATGCATCCTACATAAAGAAGGAAATGAATCAAGACCAAAATAGGCACATCAAATACCCCCAGCATATCTTTTTTCTTCCATAATGCCTTTTTGGCATCAAATAGTCAAAATGGCTCTGCGTTGACTCTTTCTCGCTATCCATAAGATGATAATATTATAATAATAATAATAAAATGTTGTTTATGGAATTAATTTTGTCTAGCAAAGCCTTGTTTATACCAAGTATACTTTATTTCTAATTTCAGCAGTTCTTTATTTACCAGCAGATACATAGTGAGATGATAGATATGGACAAGTTGCATGCATATCTTATGGAACTTCAACATTAATGGGAAACTTCGGCACTCATTATCATACTCCCTCCCTTCCGCCAATTTTCGAAAAGATACTGAACTATCCTGCTTACACTGTTTTTAGGCATAGCAAAATAATGTAGATGTGTGCACTTTGGTTGCTGTTATGATATGGACGCAATGGGCACTATAGCACATTTTGAGGGTTTTTTAGGTTCAACCAACTTCATGTTGACAATTTCTGTATCAAATTTTCTTTGAAAAAAAAAACCAATGGTAAGATTTTTTTTCTTTTAGGTATACATGAAGGTGTGATATAGGCTCTAAGAAAATGGTACCAACAATTTTTGACAGTTTCAAAGACAAATGCATGATAAAAAGCAATGATTACCACAAATTATAAAGGAGGACCAAGTAAAAGAACTGACGAGCTAAGTATAGTCCACCTATAGCTCCAGTAGAGGTAAAAAGCTCAAAAAGGCTAATTTCTCTGAAGGAAGATAAAACTGGACTGCTCAAAAAGGCTAATTTCCCGTGCACCCTCTAATACTTACTAAGTTTCTTATTTGTCCCTCGAGACTTCAATATGTTATTTTACCCTTCAACTCTTCCAATTTTATTATTTACCCTTACAGCTAGTTCACATGCCTTAAAATTTATGTTTCCTGTTATATCCCTGTATTTCCTTTCTCTCTTTGTGTATCTTTCTTGATTCTTTCTCATAGAATAACAAAGAATTTTATAACAAAACTTGAGAGAACAAGGGCTGCTACAACTTATAAAAGTTTGTGTGATTTGTATCAATGATTTAAGCAATGACCATAGTCAGAAAACATAGAAAAACACACCGCTACATGTATTGCAATTGCTTTATGCTTACTGTACATTCAGACAGTAAAGATATCAACAGCGCACTCCAAATTTCAGTGGGTAACTGATGACATTAGAATCCATGAAGATTCTAGAAGTCCAGCTTTATGTTATTTGAGATTGGAATATTCACCTTACAGATTACATACAAATTGGAAGAAACGAGGAGGGGTTTTCTTGGAGAGGATTGAGGGTTTTCTTGGAGAAAAGGATCGTGAGAAAGACCAGAAATTCGGTCAAGTCAAGGGGCAGTGCTTTGAAATAAGAGACGATGAGTAGCAATCCAAACCGTTGGTTGGAATGAACTGGACGTTGGAGATTGAAGAAAAGTAGGACCAAAGAAAGAAAAAACGAAGTTACGAAGTTACGAAGGACAGCTTTTATCTTTTATTTTCAAAGCATAAGTAAACTAAGAAAAAATTTCATAATTTAACATGAAGGGCGAAAGAGGTAAATAAGACAAATTACAAAACTTGAGAGATAAATAAGAAATCGTAAAAAATTAACCCTTTTTATACTAACTAGATAGGTTTTAAACTTGCTTTCTTTCATCCATGACCATGAACCAACAATGGCTGATGATTTTTCTTGTTAAAATCAGTAGCATGAACCAACAATGGCTGGTGCGATTCACTTTATTAATGTGAGCACCAACTGTGTGTTTTAGTTTGAAGTTAACCACCGAACAAGTTCTACAGGGAGAAAGGAACCCAGCTTTTTCAAACCCGCCAATATTTTGAAATTTGGATTTTGCTTATGTGTGGCGAGAACTAAAATAAGCACAGAAAATTATACATTAATCGAAAAAAATCAGGTAACATTACCTTATTGGAGGAGTTCTGCGCTTCTTTCATCCTCTCCTTCTCCTCTTTCCCTTTCCCTTCCATCAAATCACCATTCGTATAAATTATTCCAACCCAAATTAGATTTGGGTCTTATCTTTGCCCAAAAGGCGCCTCCTTTTCTTCCCCTTTGGTTCGATAAATAGCAAAGCTTCAAAAGTAAACAAAAGGCAGAGTCAATGATCGAGCTTGTATCGTTAACCCAGGCAATCTACCAGAGACGAAGCACGAAGAACAAAAAATGAATGCCCTTTTTACGCCTCGTCAAAGAAAATGAGAGAGGAAAGAAAAATCGAATAGAAAGCCCGCGAGAAATATGTCGAGAGACGGGGAAGGGAGAGAGCGAGAATAGTTACAAACACAGCTGTCGGATCGGGATATGGGAATTGATTGTTTTTCACGAAGGGCATTTCTGAGTGCGTATCTTCTCTGATATCTCGAACTTTTGCGTGACCGACGTGTCCGGTGCCTATTCGGGGAGAGAGCAGGGGCCAGTATTATTTGTGCTTTGAGATTCGCTCATAATTATTTGAATGGTATTGATTTTTCATAAAAACACGCAAAAGTTGAGATATCTCAGAGGATGCGAATTCATTTCTGAAGGGATGCCGCTTTGACTGTATTTAGTTATTAGCGTAATCTTTTTAGTAGCTTTAGTACGGATGCTCTGTTCTTCTGTGGTATTTCCCTGTCGTGTTTTATGCGTCTCCGAAAGGTAAAGCAATTAGCAAAGGCGGAGCCGCGGAAGTTCGGAACAATCCTCATTGCAGATGCAATTCCAAAGTTAGAATCCTTTTTGGTATATCAAGGGTTGGTCTTGTTTTATTTCATCTAAAATTTGAGTTAAAAAATAGAAAAGACAATCATATTTTTTAGAAAAAAATATACCTCGTTAGTTATAAACTTTATTATAATAACTTTGCATGTCGGGGAGTATCTATATGTATGCGTGCTAAACCATCTTTGTGCTTTTAAATTGTTTTAATCATTTATATTAAAATTTAATTAATTTTTTGTTTTTTAATTATTATATAATCTAGTCCTCCTAATAAATATAATTAACTTTAATTTTTTTTATTGTAGTACAGTGGTTGGAGTTTATTACAATATTCTCTAACGACACTTAAAAGGGGTTAATATGGTGACTTAATATTTAAAAAACCTTTTCAATTTAACTATTAAAAACTGAAAATTAAATCGTAGTAGAAAACAAAGTAAATAATAATAGAGAGAGAGATATAGCATGATATGATTACAGAGTTCAGCACTAACACCTACATCTCTGAAGTTTTGCAACCTCTTCTCGAGGGGTGCCTTTCTTTTACCCAGTGAGAAAGGAATACAAGGTGAAACCAGTTAGCCCTTACAAACTCAAGAAAGTCAACGCAGTCCAACAAGTGAGCACTAAGGCTCTAATGCAAAGACGAGCACTCAAGACTCTAGTGTTCAAATATTCAAGAGATCTCATAGAGATCACTCTAATCATAATCTATTGAGAGATTGAGGAAGTAGATTTGAGGTTGTTGAATGAGTATTGAGGTTTAAAGAACAAACAACAGTGGCAGCTTTCCTCAGAGAAAGAAAATGAATTTTTGAAGTGTTTGGCAGCTGGGAACATCTATAGAACCATATCCAGTGTTTCTATTTATACCAAGAGAAACAAATCTAGATTTTTGGTGACAATCGTCACAACATTTATAATTGTTGTGAAATGCTGAATGTAACGGTTGTTCTCTGGTTTTTTCAGCCTCAAATTTATCAATCGTTGTGACAATTGTTACAACGTTTATAAATGCTGTGGGATTTTTTAGGACTTCAAACTGTTGAACCTCGACGCTCGAGTATTCGATTTCAGTATATGACCATTTTTCAGAAAGCTTGCAAGGAGAAGATATTGATTTTGAACTTTTACCATTCATAGAGACAATAGTGTAGTCAAATATCTCAAAGACAAGGGAAGCCTCAACAACCTTGACAGCCAATGTTGCAATTTTGAATCTTATGAAACAAAAAAATACCCAACTCAAGGAAATTGTTAAATTCAATAATTATATATTTTGCAAATTAGTCAAATAGAACATTAGAGTGTTGCTTACAATAACACGATTGACCCGAGCTACGGACATATATTTCTATTTTCAAAGTTTAAACAGTCGATCTGAACCGTTAAACATGATCTCCATATGAAGATGTACTTGAAGACCAAATTTATATTTTTTTTTGGAAATTTTTATTATTTTTTAGACAAGTAAAATATCACTGCTTTTGCTTTTAGATGGTATATACTTTTCAAATTAGGTTATTTTCTATCTATCTATAAAATAAAATAGTAAACTAAATCTAAAAAATGTAAAATTTGACGTAGCAAGTATATTTTCATATAAAAATTATATTGAAACAATTGTTCTCTGACTTTTTCAGCCTCAAATTTATCAATCGTTGTAACAAATGTTACAACTTACAACGTTTATAAATGTTGTGGAATTTTTTAGGACTTCAGACTGGTGTACCTCAACACTCGAGTATTTGATTTCAGTATATGACCATTTTTTAGAAAGCTTGCAAGGAGAATATATTGATTTTGAACTTTTACCATTCATTGAGACAACAGTGTAGTCAAATATCTCAAAAACAAAGGAAGCCTCAATAGCCTTGACAGTCAATGTTGCAATTCTGAATCTTATGAAACTACAAATATCTCCACTCAAGGAAATTGTTAAATTCAATAATTATATGTTTTACAAATTAGTCAAATAGAGAATTAGAGTGTTGCTTACAACAACACGATTCAAAGTTCAAACAGTCGATCCGAACCGTTAAACATGATCTCCATATGAAAATATACTTGAAGACCAAATTTATATTTTTTTTTTGAAATTTTTTACTATTTTTTAGACAGGTAAAAAATCACTGCTTTTGCTTTTAGATGGTCTATACTTTTCAAATTAGGTTATTTTCTATCTATCTATAAAATAAAATAGTAAACTAAATCTAAAAAATGTAAAATTTGATTTAGCAAGTATATTTTTATATAAAAATTATATTGAATAGTTCACATCGACTATTTAAACTTTAAAATACGAAAATATGAGTCTATAGTACGAACATCGTGTAATAAGCTTATTATCAAAATAACACGAATAATGCTAATTGGAAAATAAGAGAATAATAAATGATAATGACAAAAAGAATAAACAATAAAATTTGATGAAACTGATCATACTAAATAAAAGGGCACAAATAGCTATTTTTTTTTAATTAATGACCGACTAGGGTCCCTACAAACGGATTTTTTTTATTTAACACTCCAAAAAATCGGAATTAAATAAAAACCACTCTGTTTGGGGTTCTATCACAAATACCACCCCCGCACAAGCCTTGTGCGCACCCGAAAACACGGAAACGCACAAGGGTTGTGCGCACCAGAAATTTTTTTTTTTTTTTTTTTTGAAATATTGGTAGAAGCTACTAAAGTACCACCCGACAAAACTAGGAACGCACAGTGCTTGTGCGCACCCGACCGGATCCGCACAATGGTTGTGCGAACCCGTTTGAAACCGCAATTTCTCCGTGGATCGTCGGGTGCGCGAATTCTTTGTGCGGATCCGTTTTTCGGGTGCGCACAAGGCTTGTGCGGGGGTGATATTTGTGATAGAACTCCAAACAGAGTGCTTTTTATTTAATTCCAATTTTTTGGGGTGTTAAATAAAAAAAAATCCGCCCTACAAAGTGTCAAACTTCCCCTTGCAGACAGACGCACCGATGTACGCACCTGAAAAACCTCAAAGCTGTCATGTAAAATCCAATGGAAGAATTTGATACCCACAAAAGGGAATTTAGTTTACGCAATTATTTTGCCCTTTCTGTTTATTTGCTCGGTTCATTTGTTGACAACAGCACGAGGGGTACAAATGCAAATGGGTGGCAGCTGGACTGATCACTTCACTGCCATGCTGCCGCGGCCTGCTTTGTGGGTCCCAGTCTGACCCAGATGACACAGTCACACAGATACACACAAGTCCAGTCCAAAGTTAGGTACTTAGGGAGAGGAGGGTGTCTCATGCCCATCGGATCAGAACAGTGTTTGATAGGTGGTTTGTACTGTCTGATTTACTTTAAAATCTGTGCGCACAGATATTAAAGCAAACAGTACGGATGTTAAAGTGATGCGCACAGATCTTGAAGTGAATCAGACAGTAGAAACCACCCATCGAACAGACTCTAGTCCGATGGGCATCGGACACCCCTCTCTCCCAGGTACTTAGTTCCAGAATCATTTGCTTTTCTAAATTGTGCGTTGGTTTCTTCTCGAACAAAATTGTAATGTTTTGCTTTGTGATTTATTGTGAATTAAGTTCGTTCTTTCAGCATAATTAAATTTGGACAAATAAACTAGGACTGCGTATGAATTTATCTTAATAAAACTTAATACATTTAGGTCCTGGAATTAAATTTTATAGAAATTGTGTTGTACACTTGACTTGTACGTGGTAAAAATAATAATGAAGTCATATTAGTTTTTTTTTTTTCCATGAACAAAAATATCGAATTCGTTAGAATAAACAGAAACATTTTTCAAATTTGACAGAACAAGATGCGCCGAACAAATCTTCAGAAAACCTTTTCACTTACAATAAAAACATAAAATCCCCGTCAAGTTTGCTAGGGGTGCAAACGGATCGGATAATATCCGACTGTATCCGGATCCGTATCCGTATCCGAAAATTTGATATGGATATTCGATATCCGAATATCCGTGCGGATACGGATACGAATATAGTTTTGAATTTTAATTATCCGTATCCGAATAGTAGATATATATCATATAGTTTAATGTATATTATAAATATATTTACGGATATCCGATATCCGATCCGTATCAGCATGTATCCGTCTAATATCTGATCTGTATCCGTATCCGAAAAATAAAAACGGATACGAATATGATTTTACCACTATCCGATCCGTATCCGATCCGTTTGCACCCCTAAGTTTGCACAAAGAAGAATGCTTCCGGGCTATAATTAGTAATTTATGAGAGCTTTGTTGATATCTCCGATTTGCTTGGCATGTGTTCGAATGATGATAGAGTGCATGAACTGAGTATACAAACTTGTGACTTACGGTGAGTTGTTTCAAAGAAAGAAACCATATTTTATCTGGCACCGTTGGAGTATGAATTCAGATCAAGTGCAAATACCTGAACGTGTAGAATAAGATACGAGTAGTTCGTTTTATTTTGCCATGAATTTTAAAGTTGATTTTTATATTTAAATAGGCACCAAATTAATTTTGAGTTGATTGTGATTATTTTATGCGGACATATGTTGTAGGCCAAACTCAGGAACAAATATTTTTTTTCAGTAATGATTGGAAATCAAGTCATCTAATTATTTAATATTCATAAGAGATTTTTTTATCTGAATTTCGAATCTGCAATTTCTCATGCGAAAAGTATTACCTTTGCCACTATGTCATTATAAACTTCGACATTTATTTTCTTCGAATGTTTTTAGCAAAACTGAATTTACATCTTTTCATAAATATGCGAGATTTATCATTATCTATGTTAGAAGCACGAGTCACAATTAACTTAATTTCAACATCAAATTATACCTGACAACTATTTTGATAGCCAGCATATTTATAAAGTTCCTAATATTATTTCCAATACTGTTAGTTTACTAACCTGCTTAGATGTCGCCTAGAGATGTAAACAAATTCGCTGATATTATAGTATCTACAAATCCAGATAATTAAATATATTTAACGGATATAAATATTATTTTGAAGCATATATAAATATGACTTTTAATTGAAAAAAAATAAATATTGTTAAGAATGATTATACAAATTCAAATTCTCTAATATTAAAATATTTATTTCAGATATGCATGTATTAAATATCATTTGTATTCGGTAACATTCTGCTGTTAATTACAGGAACCTGTTATTCTGATCTTAATTGATTTTTGTTGAAATTCTCACATGAATTTTTTTTCCGTTGAGACTCACATTTAAAAAAAATTGTATGGTTGAGATCGGAAGAGCAGGTTATTTTGTTTCCAACATTTTATGAGTGTTTGACTATTTGTATTTAATTGAAAACAAAAACCAAAACATCTGTCATGAGTCCTGCCATGTCGCATGATTGGTACGTACTTGGTAGTTGGTAGTAGATTGGTAGTGGTAATACAAATTGTAGCACATCTGATTTAGAAATAGGCAAATCATGTGATGTTGTCAGGACATTAGCTGTACAAGGTGTGGTTGTATAGGTTGTATATTATCTTATGTTGTAGCTGATGTTGACGAGTCCGCATCTGCTGCGATTCTTCGCTCATGAACAGTGACCTGCGATTCCTGTTTTTCCAAATTCAACTGTTGAATTGTTTCGAGATTTGTATAAGAAAAAATCAGCTGCTTTGAGATACGTGCACAAAATTATTGGACAGTCAGATTTGAAAAAGCAGGAATTTTAGAGTTACTATTGACCCTTTTAGAATCGCAGCAGATGTGATTTCGATGATGACAGGGGTGGCAAAAAAAGTCAGCTCCTACTAGCTCGGTATGGAAACAAATCTGCTGTGATTCTTACGGATCGCAGGATTCTGCTTTTCTATATTCAATTTTTAATTTTTTTGGAATTCACAAATTTCGAAAGAAGCTGATTTTTATACACGGATCTCAAAAATAATTAAATGTTGGATATGGAAAAACAGATTCTTGCGATTTCTTCGAGAATCGCAGCAGATTTAATTTCGCTCGGTATAGGAATTTGTGAATTTGTATGAATTTGTGTGCATTTTATATCGTATGGCTTAGTTCAGCTCGATCCAAAAAGTCTATAGAATTTATTTTCTTCTTAAAACAATATCAATCAAACCCAGCGAGCTAGCTTGAGCTGGCTTGTTACGATTTCAAGCTGCGGTTTTAACTTGGATGCTCTAGGTCCAGTTCGTTCGGCTGTAGCTCGGTCTGAATTAACAAGCTGAGTTAGGGCCTAGCTTGGACCGAGCCAGCTTGTTGACACCCCTAGATGTGTATCACTGGAATTCAAAACAAAATTATTGCAATTATTATTTAACAGAATAAAGTCGGAAACTAAACATTATATTCCTTCTGATTTTCACATTATCTCCCTTTTCATTTTTTTTTTTCTAAAAAGTGTCAGTAGGCACTTTTCATTCATAATACTTGAGTAGACTGGGAATAGATATGCACTTCCAGTTATTTTTGGAATAAAGCTAATCAGCGATTCAGCATTATATATAATAATTCTTTATAGGTTTTGGTAGCGATAGGCGATAGGCGATAGCCACTAATTTAGTGTCATTTTGTTCCAACAACTAAACAATTGATTGCCTGTTAATTTTAAAGGTTGTCCTTGTTAGCCTGCAATTATATCAGTGTTAAAATCCTCAAAACATGCCGCATTACATTTTTTTTTTCTCAAGTATGCGACTATGCAATTTCTTCTACTTAGAACATAATATTGAGACAAAAAGTTAAAGACGGCAGTGCAGGACTTTACCTTCGTTTATATTTTTTTTTTCAAATTAAATTAAACTAAAATGCCTCGTATGAAATAAAGATGTCATACTTTTTCTATTTTCTTAAAAAAAATGAGTAAAAAGGTACAAGGTCTGGTTTCATTGCTGAAACATGGTAAGTTACATTTTCTTAAAATTTTAAAACAGTAATAATTTGTTTTCTATTTGAAGTTCAAATTAAATAACATGAAAGGATGTCATACTTTTTCCTTTTCTTAAAACCTGGCAGGAAATCAAATGATATCCAACTCCAACTTTCGTCATTATTTTTTTTAAAACCTGGCAGTGAAGTGACAAGATTAACGAATAATTCCCGAATTATTCACGAATTATTCGGTTTTTTGGTGATGCCGAATCGAATGCCGAATTATTTGGTTGACCGAACTTTGACTGAATAATTCCTGAATTTTACGAATTATTCCCGAATTTTACGAATTTTTTCCGAATTTTTTCCAGAATTTTATTTTTCTGTTATTTTTTTGTTTTTGCCCCCTTACAGAACTGAGATCTTTGATCCGAATAATATCAAATCATTTTCGAATTATACCTGAATTATTCCCGAATCACGAATTTTTGACCTCACTGAACCGAACCGAATAATTGATTTGTCACTGTGGCAGTGACTACCAAAACAACTTTCGTCATTATTTAACGAAACCTTTTAATGCTTGCTTATGCTTTACGTTTTTTAGTTATTAATTACAACTGTAAAGCAGAGTTGGCACAAATCATTGACCTTTTCCTGCAAAGCTCACTTTCGCTCGGATAAAGTTTTAACCATGCAATTTTTTATTTTTAAAATGGTACAGTATGTGTACTGGTGCCACTTTTAACGGGTTATTTTCTAGTTAATTATTTTCTGTGGATTAAAGTGCACTACAAATTATCAACAATCATACAGAATAATGAACTTCAAGACGGCTTGAAACTAACAACTATTCATGCACTGCTAAACTATACACAACTTGAATAAAATTTGATAGGCAGGATATCTGTTCATCCTACAGTGTACTTGAAATAATGGATCTAGATCAAATTAGAAGGTTTATAAATTAATTTTAATGTATTTATTTGATTTTTTTTTATTATTTGACTCTATACAAAATTAGTCAAAAAGTTTAAAATTTTCACATGTAGACAAATCATTTGTGAGACTAGGTTTTAATAATTTGTTTTGTCATTTAAAACTAATCTGATAAATTTTAGAACTGAGTTCACAAAAAAGTCTGATGAATTTTAAAATTCGAGTGCTGCTCTAATGTACTGTATCAAATTATTTTCATTTGAAATTTTTTCTAGCCTGTGTTTGTCTCACATGTAGTATTAGTCATTTCTTTTAAACAAGTCATCGATAAAAATGTGAGAATTATGTACCTCAGATAAGGTACTTGATTTCGTCAAGTTAGACCCGAACCATCCAGAATAACTTTGCACAAATCTTAAGGCGAGCTCTCCAATGTATTAAATAGGCTTCAAAATCATAATATCCGATCCGTATGAAAATTTAAATGTGAATATCCGATGTCCGAATATCCGTATGGATAAGGATATTGATATGATTTTACAATTTAATTATATGTATCCAGATAGTAGAATATATCATATATTTCAATATATATTATGAAAAAAATTATGTTATCCACCATTATAATTAGATAAATATTATGAACTTTAATATTTTTTAATATTATTTTAATAAATATCTAATCTGATCTGGATCCGTATTTGTATCTATTTGATATGTCTGATATCTTTGATATCCGCTCTGTAGTTGTATCCGGAAAATGAAAAAAGAAATATAGATACGGTTTTACCGCTCCGTTTTCACCTCTTGTAGCAGATTTATGTTATTAGACAGCTCTGTTTGCTCGGAGAGACGGAGAATCAAACAGTAGGGATATCAGGTCTGGGGTTGCACAAAAAATTCGTAGTTCGTGATTCGATTCGAGTTTGATTCGAAAAAGTTCATAAAAAGTTCGATTCGAAATTAATTCAAACCAAACTCAAACTGGACCTAGTTCGTTCGAAATAGGTTCGCAAACTATTCAGGTTCGAATCTCAAAGTAACGTGAACTGTTGATTTCCGTTGATAACTTATGTTCGCTGATGACTTAAAAGTTAAAACATAAGGCCGACCTACTATAAGTCATAACTTGTAAGTTGTAACTCTCGCTCTCCATTATGAAATCCTAGATGACTTTCACCTCTCGCTTTCAGTGACTTTTCTTGTCGTAAAAAGTTCATAAAAGATTCGAAATTGAGTTCGTAAAAAGTACAATTCGAAATTAATTCAAACCAAAATCAAACTGAGGTAAGTTCGATTCGGTTCGATTCGTTTGCAGCCCTAATCAGGTCTATATCAAACCAGTGCGTGCAAGACATAACAGTTTCTAACAGGCAGTTAATGCAATCAGAAGGAAACGAATTATTTTTAATCCGATAGTTCGGCTACACTAATTGCTTTAACATATTATTAGTGTATCTGCAAACAGTTTATGTCACTGGACTTTACCAGAAGAACTAAGCCCTTCCAACTACTATAATCCTTTGAAAATTTTAGAAGAATAAATTTCAGTTAATTCCATTTCTGATGCTTGTAGAATTATAGACCGTTTAACTTAGTGGGCTAACCAATTGGCATTAAATGAACCAAGGCCTGTTGAAGATAAAACAATATGGGCCTGGATTCAATATTTCAATTAATTCACCGCATGAAAGTACCGATAACACGGTATAAATTGAATAGTTGAATCCAAATGAATTGAATGCTGTTTTGCACAGCGGATCACAAATTTTGTAATTCACGTACCATACTAATATCTTGTGAAACTCGAGGAAATTAATAAAAGTAGTTGAGGTGAGAGGTGGAGAAAGCATAAAAGTAGATTTCACTTTCATTAACAGGCTATCAATTCTCACATTTTCTTTTTCTTTTTTCTTTTTTTTTTGAAACCTTCGCTCCGTGATCAGAAAAATTAATGTTGAATTAATCTTTATTGATGACACAAATTATTTATATTTTCTATATTTTTATTCAATCTAAGAAAAAAGATACTAAAAGATTGATAACTGTGAAATCTAATCAAAATAGGATTTATTACGCTCACAGTGACGAGACACATATTCTAAAAATAGTGTTAAGTTAATTAATCTAAAATTTAGACCGAGCATGTATACATCTAAAATATTAGAATTGTGCTATACTGATTTATTTTGAAATTGGCAACTTTGGTTGTTTCAATTTAGCTATTATTGTGGTAATTTTTCAGAAATTCACGGAACATTCAAATTGGAAAGTGCAACAAAGATGTGCCCTGTATGCTTTAGGATAGTGTGATCGTTTATTCTTTAGGCTGTGCTTCAGAAATCGTGCACGGAGAGGAAGGAGAAGGAACGGAGAGAAATGTCATCAGCGATCGTTCACCTTTAAACAATATTTATTACACTCCGATTTGGGAGTAACAAAATTCAGCAAATTACACACAGCGTTCAGCGTTCATCTCGGAACAGTAGTAGTTTTCTTCCATTCCTCTCCGCTCCCTCGTCGCTTCTCGGCTTATGGAGCAGGTGACAGAGTTCGGGCACCTCACAGACGGGTCGTTTTTCATCTCCTCTCCCTTTCCTTCCCTTTAATGAGAGTCTTTTCCTCTTTATTGGAGCACAGCCTTAATGTACTAAGAAATTTACATGATTTCACAACGTTGATTGAAAGAAATACCATAGATAGCAAAGATGAGGCTTCTCCTGACTTAACCAGATGCGCCATAACTATCAGTTATCCTTAACGGATCAAAATCTGCTCCTCTTCTTGAGAAAAGGAGCACCCACATTTTCTTCCATCCGGATCATTCAAAATTCATCGTACGGCTTCAATTAAATATGAATCATTTTAATAGATTGAATTGATTTAGAATTAAAAAGTGATCGAGACCGTACGATGAATTTTGAACGATTCAGATTTGAGAAAAGGAGGAGAGTCGGTTCCATCCTTAACAGAGGGAAAACCTAATTCAATGAAGAAATTTTGATAGGTGTGATGTGCTTCAATGCTTCATTACTCAGTATAAAAGTGCTAAATAAATTGTACCAATAGTGAAACTATTTCGCCTAATTTGTATGATAAAATGATTTAGAATTATTGGGTTACAAATCGATAATATCAATTGTTAGAAAGGATATGGTCAATTTTGAAAAATTAGAGAGAGGATCATACCGAATATTTAATACGAGTATCATATAATAGAATTGGCTATTTCGTATATACTGCAATCAAATGATCACATTACATATACCATGTATCGATGATTTTTTTAAATTAATTTTTAAGATCTAATGTGCATGTTATTTTGTGATGTAATTAAATTATGAGTAGGGTTAAAATGTATAATTGGTTTTGTTTTCCAACTATACCTCACATTTATATTTATGTTTTCAAAATTCAAATAGTCAATTCGAACCGTTCAACAAGATATCCATATTAAAATGTGCTTGGAGACCAATTATTATTATTATTATTTGCAAAATTATTACTATTATTTTATATAGGTACAAATCATTATTTTTGGATAATTCAGAAACAGTAATTTTGTATCTATTTAAAAAATAGTAAAATATTTCTAAAAAATATAAAATTTGATCTCTAAGCACATTTTAATATGGAGATTATGTTAAGTGATTCAGATCGACTATTTGAACTTTAAGAACATATATATGATTGAAGTACAAAATTAATGACACATTTTAATCCTACTATTAAATTATTAAATTATTGTGTCGCCGAACATATTCTTAGAAAAGTTTGCTCTACATGAATTAAGTTCATGATTGCCTCTGATACACAAGTAGAGAATAATTAGTAAGGGCGGAGTTAAACTTTTGAATTATGAAGGTCAAATATATATTGACGGTTAATCATATAAAATTTTCCTACATAAAATAGCCGAATTTTTTTTTTAGTTACCACCCTAACATGTCTAATTAACACATTACCACCGAAAAATGAAAAATTCAATTTTTACCAGGGCACCAACCCAATTTGGTGCACAAGCTCAGCTTGCGCATCAATTTTATTTTTAAGTTTTGTTATGTTGTATTTGAAATTTTTGTACTAATTTTTTATTATATTTTGTTGTGTTTTGTAGTATTTAGAATTATATGTTCACCAAGGGCGGATCCAGGATTTTCGTCGTCGGAGGGGACAGGGGACAAAATAATATCGAATTGGGTTTAAACCCATTAATTAAATGGGCACTCAATAAAAAATATTCTTTGAATTATACTTTCTAATGCTCTCATTTGTAATTTATACTGCTCTAACTTATAATTTTAATTACCAATCATAATTCAAGAAATTTATATTAATTTTAACCCTAAATTTAATCCGAATTACAAATCAAACATCCAGAGAGGGGCAAAATTTTTTTCAGAGGGAGACAAAGTCGATCGGAAGCGATAAATTTCCACAAAAACTCAAAATCCAAGGGTAGGCGATACCCCCTTCCGGAACCATGTGGGTTTGTCCCTGATGTTCACATCAAGTTAGACGGAGAAATTGTAGAAAATTAAACACATATATTTAACAAATAAACGTTTATACTAAGTTTGAACTAAAACTTACTAAACACATACGCACAATCTGAGCAGCGTTTTCACTAAGTAAGTTGGTGCCCAAATTTGATTAGATAAATCTATATAGCTAATAAAATTTATAACCCAATTTCCTACACCAGTCGGATTACAAGCGCATAATCCTATCGAGTAGTATAATTGAGTATCGATATGTAGGGAATTATTATTTAGGTCTTGAGCGATGAGATATCAACCTTTCGCAAGGCTATACACAATCTGGAATTTAGAGTTGTTGCTCTGATCTTTAGAATTACTAAAAATACTAAAAGCAAGTAATTAGAAATAAGATGATAGAGTGAACTTCTAGGGTTTTAGTTTCCTAATGTTACTCAATCCATTTTAATAAGGTTTCATTACGTATTTGGGTTTTAGATGTTGTTTGCTACCGCTCTCGCAATGACATAGTCGCTCTATCTTAAAGAGTCCGGCTAAAGTTTGTCTTATAGGTCCAAATTAAGAGTTATGTGATTGGTCCAAAGATCCCTAATGTTATTGAATGTCTTCGTAGCAGTGTTGTAAAATGCGCTTCATGCGGCCGCATATGCTTATGTAGTCCGATTCCGCATAAAAATTTTCATGCAGTCTCAAATATGTTGTTTCGCATATGTGGCCGCATATTAGGCTGCATATGTGCGAATTTATTGTTTGAATAATTTTAATGATAATATATTGCATGTTTTTAGTGAAAATAAATTAATATATAGTTTAAAATCCACATATATAAGTCCGCATGAAATTCCGCATATGCGACCGCATATTGCATATGCAGTATGCAGTGGTCTTCCACATGCATGAACAAAACTGCATTTTGCAACATTGCTTCGTAGTAAGACAACAATGAGATATTTATCTGTGAAAGCCGAGACCCATGCAATTGCCTAAATATCATTTTAAGTACACGGAATCTGGTGACTTTGTTTTAAAAGTAGACGATGCCTTTAGTTACTTTAGGTTAGTGCTTTCACACGAGAAATGAATGCTTTCTTAGTTATTGGTATATATGTTCGTCATTGATATTTTTTTTATCAATTAAGTTTCTGTGACATTTATTATTTAAAGCATTTTTCACGGATTAGAACAGTCTTACGGGTTTAGCGATAAGTAAAAGGAAAACAAGGCCATTTTCGCACCTCCATTCAATGTCAAACTAAGAATTCACAATTTTAAATAAAAGGCGGCGATCTGTAACAGCTCCTTATTCACACGGTTTCGTATTATTCACAATGTTTTTGTATTATCCGTTTTCGTTTTAAATTCCCCGACAGGCCGACAAGCAATTTTTTTTATTTAATAATTCCGTGTTAATTTCGTCAGTCAAAGCCTAGAAAGTTTATCCTAAATTTCCTTCTGCCTTCGTGCAGGAAAGAAGATTAGCAAGGTATTATGTGCTAATGCTTCTGGGGTGTTGTATGTAGCGTGCGATCTTGAACTGGGTTCTTATCCTCTACAGCAAAGTATGCATACATCACTGTTGTAAAATGCAGTCCATGCAGCCGCATATGCGTATGCAGTTTGATTCCGCATAAAAATTTACATACGGTCTCAAATATGCGGTTTTGCATATGCGGCCGCATATTGGGCCGCATAATTCCGCATATTGGTCTGCATATGTGCGATTGAGCCGCATATGTCCGCATATTGGTCCGCATATGTGCGAATTTATTGTTTGAATGATTTTAATGGGAATATATTGCATGTTTTGAGTAGAAATAAATTAATATATAGTTTAAAATCCGCATATATGAGTCCGCATGAAATTCCGCATATGCGGTATGCTATGCGGTATGCAGTGGCCTTCCGCATGCATGAACAAAACTGCATTTTACAATATTGACATACATGCAGATCGAAGAGAAATATAGTTAGGGGCGGAATTAAAAAAACTTAGATTAGGGGCTGAAAAAATAAAATGCATAATATGAACATGTGATCACTAGAATTTGAATCAAATATATTTTATGAAATCCACATCCTCTGAGGAAATATCCAGATCGTCCAATTAGAATCTGGGTCAATCCGGATCAAGATGAAATGCACGATGTCTTTTTAATATTCATGTGAATTTTGATCAAACGGTTTAAATCTAAATAGAAATATTCAGTTATCTTAGGTTATATGAATTTTATGAAGGAGACTGAAGTATATGAAAACATTTAAAAAAATTAAATTTTAATGTACATAATTAAAATTTTAAAATTGTGAGGTGATGTTGAGAACTTCATGTCTGACTTTAGTTTTGTCCTTGAATTTCAGAAGCTAAAACCAAGATGGCGTAACCAGTAAGTACATAAATTTAAACTTAAATGAAACAGTACTATGTTTTCTAGGAGGTGAGGTCGGTCTATAACCCAATCAGTTCACCGATTAGTCACCTGACTAACAGCCTAACAGGCAGGTCAATGTATACACAAATTGCATTCTTGAAATTAGTAAGGACTAACGTGCAAAATGTACCGCAACCGAGTCAAAAAAAAAAAAAAAAAAAGTTTGCTCCGTCAGGACCAATCATATAAATCCACAAAGTACCATGCAACTTCTTAGAAACCAAACTGGAATATCTAACATGCTTCTTTATTCAGCCAGCCTGATCTCTTCGTTGAATCCACGCGCGAAAATTATCCATTTATACTCTGTCAATTTAAGATATCTCTAATAATTTCCGAGAAACCTTCAACAATACATATCTATATAAGAACAATATCCATTAACATCACAACAACCCAATTCAATTCAATCAAACTCGCTCTCAACTCAAAAAGTATACAAATGGCTCCAACAAATGATTCATTAGGTTTCGAAGACTTCCTCCCTTCTATGGCCGAAAAGCTGGGTCCCGATGGCCTGATCCAAGAGCTATGCAAAGGGTTCGAATTGTTAATGGACAGCAAGAGAGGCCTGATTACACTGGATAGCTTGAAAAGGAATGCACAGAGATTAGGAATGGAGAGGTTGGGAGACGATGAGCTTGTAGAAATGGTGAGGAAGGGGGACTTGGATGGAGATGGCGCACTGGACCAAACCGAGTTTTGTATACTAATGGTTCGGATGAGCCCCGAGCTGATGGAGAGCTCTGCGAGATTATTAGATTTTCTTGGGGTGTAATTATGTGAAACAGTATGTATGTTTTGCTCTTACACAGACGTACACATTCTTTTTTATTCCCTGAATTGCTTTCAGTTGGAAATAATACACCATTTATTGGGCATTCCTGCTCTTGTTTTACATCTCATGTACTTTGCCTCCACTGATTCTGTGTGTGTGTGTTTGTGTGTTACTACATTTCCAGCACCAGTTCAAGAATAAAAACTGGCCAAGTACAGTGACACCTTAATCCAAAGCTCTAAACCAGCACACCGGGTAAATGAACCAACTATAAAATAACCAACTTTGAATGGAAAACAGTGATAATTTCAAGTACTACAAGAAGTCAAGAACCACAGCCAATATATATATTGAACTTCTAGTAAGAGCACACTAAATGGAAATAAAAATTGTATAATTGAATAATCACATCATGTTCCATAAACAGGCAAAATTTTATGTCGTATTATTCTCATTACAGTCTTCTACCAAAAACTTCTAATTTATTGAACGACGATTTTGAAACAAGCTGTTTGATTATAATTCAAAACAGCCTCATCCCAATCTACAACTAAGGATCCATTTCTTACAATCATGAAAGATCAATGGGCTCACCACAGAGCTCCCGCAATTCCTCTTCAAGAAGTTTTGTTAGGTTTGATTTAGTTCTTCTATATACCCATGCACTTACACTTGCATCCCAATCAAACCTAGAAGGCCCACTGCACGCAATTGATGAACATATCATCGTTAAATGAGAGAATAACCAAACTTCTACAAAAATGAATGAATTCAGGTAGATCACATGAGGCTGGTACATGCTGATAAAACACACCTGACTTTTAATTGGTATGCCTAGTGAGAGAGCAGAAGTTGCTTAATTAAAGTTTTAATCATTCTAGGTCAAACAGAGAGCACAAATAAGCAATAACTAAACCAACAAAATCAACAAAGCATAAATTGATGAATAAATGAAACTACAATAAAAATGCTCAAGTTAGTTGTGCTGCTAAGAGAAAGACACAAATTACTGCAGGAGTAACTAATAAACCTGACAGGAGAAGAGAGCCAGATCTGTCGATTTGGTGTCTGCTTGTTTATTACATATGTGCCTAGATCCCCAAGCTTCAATGTCAGGACTTGGTTCTGAAATAATTATACTCTCCGGTCACATCAACAGAGAAAACATCATAACAATAATAATAAAAAAGATGGATGTACTTACCCCATAGTCTACGTCAAACCCATCTAGCTGTAGGGAATCACCATATTCCTATATATAAAGATCTTACAAGTCAAATGTATGGATAAGTTTTACTTGAAATCAATTTTGGAATTGCAAGCAGTAAAGCTGATAACTTAAGAGGTATACTTAAAAAAAAGTACCTCCAGCTTTTCTTGTAAATTATGAATTGTCTCATCTGCCATCTGATGAAACTCCTCCTCTGTCAATGTCGACCTATTATTAATTAAATAAGATAAACAGAAGCAATTTTATGATTTATATGCTATTAAAGATTGCATCATTTATCAAGTTCAATACAGATGAAATTTATATAAATTTTTTCAAACAATCTAATAAAAATGGTACAGCACGATTTAGGAACATTATTTCTGTACATACCTAAAAGACCTAGACAGTTTAGGACCTAATAAAAGCAGTGCATAGGACTCAATTTATCTCTACAGTTCATCTGCTATCCAAGTTATCCACAAAGAAGGTACATGAAGCAATATTTCAATAAGAATGATGCATTTCAGATATTCAAATCTCAATCAATGCTGTTTTGCATCTTCAAATTGATCTAGCACCTTAAAATCTCCCACAAGTCCTACAATGCTTTCAGTAAGATTTTGCATGGATTTCTCCATTTGGCATTTACCAATCATACCAACAAGCAATCGGCTGCATGTTCTACTGTTCCTTCTGAACTATCCAGTATAACTCAATATAATCTTTACATTTTCGAATAAATTATTGGGCATGGAGCTGTTTCAACTGACATGAAGGATGCCAATAATTTTAGCACGAGCGATGCCAATAATTTTAGCATGAGCTGACACCTTATCCATTGATATTCCACATTAAAACTCCTTAGACTTAGAATTGGGGAGCGGGAGCATCACCCAATTTTCTATTTTCTTTTGTCTAATAATGCTTCAAAGACCGAATCATGTCGGAGGGGCGATTGATTTTGCATGAAATCTCACCAGTGATCTGCTTAATTGACTTGAGACAAATTTCTAGCAGTCTTTCTTACATGACAGGTTAAACTACTCTTGAAATTTGACATTCTTCTAGCTCCTGAGCGTGCAAGGGAAAGAGAGAGAGTTTCATGGAACACCTTGTATTGATATAATCAATGGGACAGACAAGGACGTCAGATAGCAGAGGCCTTATACACTCAACTACTCTTACTTTTAGAGAGCAAGCGCGAATAATTTTACATGGGTACAACTGCAAACAAAGAAAAATCAAAATGCAAAAGAAAGAATACCTATGATCGACTGCAGCGGGGCCCGGCATCTCTTCTGCATGCGAAGGCCGGGAGGAGAAGAAGGGTCTGGTGATGAGACACGGAGAAAATAGAGGGGGCAAAGTGCGAAATCCATCGGACAGCGCCGGTGCGATGGAAGATTCTAGAAGGGACGAAGATAATGGAAGGAGAGGAGCGCAAGGGATCGGTGTCTTGGATTTGAACAAGCGCTTGAGGAAGAGCTTGGAATAGAGCGAGGATGCCATCGCTATGGCGAGGTTTTTGGAGAGACTAGGCTGCGGTGGAATGGGAGCAGCGAGTAGGCAGCTCCATGAGAATTCATATTAACTTAGGTAACTCAAATTTTGAGTTCAGATCTAGACCGTTCAATCTGATATAGCACGAATATTAATGAGACTCCTGTATTCCATATCGAACCGGATTGTCACGAAATCTGATCAGACAGTCTATAAATATAGACCCAAAATTTAAGTTACCTCAGAGATCGGTACTCGTTTTGGTTTAGTCTAATGAGTTCGAACTTCGAATGGGCCTGAATGCCTAATCGGCTAAACGGTCTGACCAAGTCTGATCTTAAACCAATGGGCTCGGATCACGGTATCCTTGTAGACCGGCTTGGCAATCTTAGAATAGTGGGGACAAAATGTTATTTTAGCAGAAAATTTATTATCAAATAACAGATTAAAGAGTTCGTGTTAGAATCGATCAATTTATTATTATAATAAATAGATCAGCAAGGTACGAAATAACAATTATTATTATTTTATACATTACCTTATTATAATAATAATAATATAATAATGCTACTAGTATATTATTATTAACATAAATCATGATCATAACAAATCATTATTATCATACTTATATTATTTTGATTATTATAATATTATTCCGTTGTTGTGATAACTATCAATATTATATTATTGTTGTTGCTGTTGTTAAACAATCTAATATACTACTTCAAATAATATTATATTAAAGAACAATTCACTCTAACAATAGTACAAAAATAGTAATTTTCTAATTATATCCGAATAACACTATTTACCCACTATTTTACTTATATTATATAAATAATATGATTTCATAATTTGTCAATTAAACTCGTAGTTATTTATAAATTTTAAGAGTTTTATCAAGTCAAATGTATCTCTGAGTATATATTCTCTCGAGTTACCTAATTGATACTTGATACTGTCTGTCAAAATTAGCCACGTGAGGAGGATGAAGTCTTGTCAATTTAGTAAAAAAATAGTAAATTTTTCTTCCTTTAAGAAGGACAATTGAGGATTTAGTCGTTGATTTTGTCTCTATTTTATCGTTCCTCTCTACCAGTTCATTATCTTTCATTATTAGTTAGTTTTTTTATGGAGTGTTTTAATCCAAAAAATATATTACTATGGTGAAACTTTTCACAGCACTGGCACCTTTACTTTGGCGAAAATTTCTATTCAATAATAATAATCATGTATTTTTAAGCATCAAATGAAATAAATAATCATGAATTTAATTGTACATTGCACGATTATTATTTTTTGAAGCACTGGCACCTTTAAATCGACACATTGCATCGTTATAAAAAATAAAATAAATTAATGTAATTAGTGAAAAGTTAAATGATGTACAAGAAAAATAAATTAACTTGCATAGTTACAATAATAATAAGAGAAAATTATCTCAATTCCGTAACATTTTGTCCCCATTTGTCCTCAAATATGCTAACTATTAAAGATTTTGAAAAAATGGTCGGCTCTCTCCCACTTTGATTTCAATCTTTCTCAAAAAAGTTGGCTCTGTCTCTCTTCGAAACCCTCTCGCATTTGCCTCCCACACCGCACTCGTTCTCGCTCTTGTCTCGTTGCTGCTCCCACCTCCATCTCCTCCCTTCTCCTCGTCGTTCCTTCACTCCCTTTTCAACCGCCACGCCACCTACCTTCACCTTTTGCCTCTTCATGCTTGGCGATTTATGAGATGAAATAATAGTTGTTTATAAAAAAAAAAGGAGAGGGAGAAGGCGATGAAGACGAAGTTGGATTATTAATATATGTTTTAGTACACTGTTAAGATTAAAAAAACTATTAAATTTTTTTAAAGCAATATTGAGACATGAGAAGTCCAATGTTGCTTTTATAAAAGCACTATTAAGACTTGTTAGAATAACTATTAACATTTTACAAAAACACAATTAAGACTTGTGAGTAACACTATTGAGACTTATAATGTGAGGTATAACACAAATATAATTCAAGAGTACTTAATCATGGATCATATTTGAAATAAAAAATTGAATATAAGACATTAGTAGTTTTAGATTCACAAAATTTTTCGAAGATCGTCGAAAAGATTGACAAAAATGATCGGAGAAAAAAAAAGATAGTAGATGCAAGGAATCTTTTCTTTTTGAGCTTGGAGGCAATTTGAGAGAAAAAATAGTTGTCACTATTAAGAATTGACTAAAAAACTTTTAAGACTTCGGTAAAGTACTATTAAGACTTAAATTTATTTCCTTTAATTCAGTGGTAGCTGATTTTATTGAATACGGTGGGCATCAGAAGTTCTCTAACTATCAAAGTCTTTGATTTAGTCACAAAAACAATACTCTATATATTGAAAGTTATGAGTTAAAAATTCAAATAAAGAGTTTTTTTTTTATAAATATCAACTAAAATTTAAAAGACTAAATCTTCAATTTTTCTATCTCGACTTCAAACACGTCTTAATCGGATTCTCCAGCGAGCCTGACCTTATTCAATCTGTTTAGGCCGAAGGGACGTAATTCAAAGCAAATAAGAGAAAGGAGTAGGTCTGATGGGCATCGGACTTATTTTTAGGTTCAATTACCTCTAACGCCGTACAATTAGCATTAAGATATTTGCATCCGAAAATTGAAACAGACAAACACAGTGTTTAATGTACTTAGCACGAATCTTAATGCAATATAATGGTCATTATACCTATCGAACCAAGGTAGGTCCGATGATTGACTGGGAACTATTTATCCGATAATCTTGATAATGTTTAAAATAAGTTTTCCAATTTATAATTATTTTAAAGGACCGGGAATTAGTGAAGAAGATAATTACCATCTTATTATTCGAAATCCAGTTTAGAAAATAAATAATAAAATACGCTAGAATAACTCTATAAAGCAACAAAATAGTATTTCAACGAGACCTTAATAATATATATGTATAATCGTTCGTTGGCCAACCCCTTTTTATAATCACTTAAAAACCACTAGTCACGACACATAATAATATATTTGTGGAATCGTTGACGAAGATTTTTTTTTCTTCCAAATCTATGATTATTAACTAAAGACAAGGAATTAATAAAGAAGATAATTACCATCTTATTATTTGAAATCTAGTTAGAAAATAAAAAAAAAAATCAAATATGCTAGAATAACTCTACAAAGAAACAACTACAGAAAAAAGTGTATACGGACAGTTCATAAAAAAAAAAAAATACAAAAAAACAGTATTTCAACGATACCTTAATAATAAGATATATTTAGAATCATTGACCAACCCCTCTTTATAATCAGTTAATCAGGACAAACATATATATATATATATTAGAGGTTGACTAGAGTGCTTCATAGAGTAAAACACGTTTGTACTCCACGCTATATTTTCATTTTCAAAATTCAAATAGCCGATTCGAACCTTCCAACATGTTCTCCATATTGAAATGTGCTTAGATACAAAATTTTATATTTTTTATATTTTTTTTACTATTTATTAAGCCACTTTGAAAATCGTTGATCCACCGTGAACAGTAAAAAACAGTAAAAATTTCTAGACTATCGGATCAACGATTTTCAAAGTGGCTTAATAAATAGTAAAAAAATTCAAAAAAATGTAAAATTTTGTCTCCAAGCACATTTCAATATGGAGATCATGTTGAGTGGTTCGGATCGGTTGTTTGGATTTTCAAAATAAAAATATAGTGTCATGGAGTAAAAATTTGTTTTACTCCATGAAGCACCCTAGCCCAGCTCTATATAATATATGTATATATGTATATATATACATATATATGTGTGTATATATATATGTATATAGAGTAGAACTACGGTGCTCCTAAGTTCACCAAGTCTCTTTATAAACTCAAATCTAAAATCTATTGGATTGGCTTAAATAACAAATCTGAACCATTGAAACCCATCTACTTTACGAGTGATGCATCTACATGTGAAAATTTTAAATTTTCGAATTAATTTGGTATATAGTCAAGTGGTAAAAAAATTGTTTAAAAAATGAATACATTAAAATTAATTTACAAAACTTCTAATTCACCACTTGATTTTGTACTAAATTAATTTCAAAGTTCAAAATTCTTTACATGTAAACGCATCACTCGTAAGATATACGGGTTTCAACAGTTCGGATTCGTCATTTAAAACTAATCTGATATGTTTTAGAGTTAAGTTCACCAAGAGGCTTGATGAACTTAGGAACACCCTAGTCTCTCTCTCTCTCTCTCTCTCTCTCTCTATATATATATATATATGAGGAATCCACTTACACCATTTTTGAGTGACAAAAAATTACACCATACATTTTTGAAATTCAAACAATCAATCCAAACCGTTCAACATGTTGGATATATTAAAATATGCTTGCAGATCAAATTTTACTTTTTTTTTGAATTTTTATACTATTTATTAAGATGGGTACAAAAATTTAATAGTCTGAAAACAATAATTTTGTATAATACTTAATAAATAGTAAAAATAAAATAAAAAATAAAAAATTTGGTCTCCAAGCACATTTTAATATGGAGGTCATGTTGAACGGTTTGGATCGACTGTTTGGACTTTAAAAACTTTGAAAATGGATGGATGATGTAATTTTGTATCACCAAAAAATGGTGTGGGTGGATCCCTCCTCTCTCTCTCTCTCTCTATATATATATATATGGGTATCCGATTGAGTTTGGTTCGGTTGTGGGTTGGATAATTACAACAAACCTATATCATATCCGTTACAATATCAGTTCCGATTCGGATATTTAAATATTAGTTTTGTATTCGTATCTAAAATTTAACTGGTTATATATTTTAAAACCATGTCCTATTCAAATTAAATAGATCCAGATCGGTTCTAATTCGAATTCAGTTTGATACCGGATAATTAGATAAAAATAGTACATCTACTAAAGATACATATTCATATCCTTCTAGGTATAGGATCTCCCTCACTTTATAGTTCGAGACTAAATTTCAGCCGATTTGGAATTCGGGATAACCTAGGGCAGTATTATTGAACTTTGAGATTCATGCTAAGTTAAAAAGAACGGTCCAGATCAACCAATTGTAAAAATTCCCTTCTCAGATCACAGAGAGGATGTGAATTGCTAAAGATACCTCTTCACTCCGAAAAGTATATATTTATGAAACGGAATAAATTCTCATCTGCATTAAATTATAGACCGAGTCTAGAAACATTATAATATATTAACATCAGATGGGTGCCCTCGCCGGTGTGAATTCGTATCCTCTGCATTAACACAAAAAAGAATCTTTTGAGTTGATGCATCTGGACCGTAAGATTTACTTTAAGATATTGACAAATTAAATCCACACTAATATTGAAGGACCCCTACTTTATAGGTGGAAGCCGGATTGGCTCTGTTTAAAATCAGACGGTCGAGATGCATTAACTCAAAAGACGCTCTTTTTTTGAGTTAATGTAGACGATGCGGATTCCGCCGGTGCTGCATCTCTCCCCACCCCTCCCTATATATCACCTCCCGATCTTTTCTCCTTCTCTCATTTCAACACGCTTCTATCTTTTTTCCTCCACAAAACCTCTACAAATTCGACTCTTCTGACATACGTGCAAATCAATAATAGGCTAAGCTAATTTTAACAAGAAAGGTTCGTTTTCATCCCTTCTTTTTCCCCATTTTCTGTTAGTTCGTGAAAATCATCTAATTCCTTTGTTGTTTTATTGGATTCCGGAGCATGAAATGATATCTCTCCTGTAGAAATTTGGTCGAAATAGTAATGCTTGCAAAAAAGAATAAAAATGAGGGAAATTGGTCACCAATTTGTTCAAAATTATCCTAAGTTACGGTCTTGCTTGGTGTTTTGCTTTGTTGAACGGAGGATTTCTTTTTTAGTAGGCAACAGCCTATATAAATATTTGTTGAAGGAAGTTATGTGGATAATTAATGGTAGCGTGATTTTTAGTTTAGGTATTAGTGGTTCTCCGTTGAGGTCCGTCTATCGTTGTGCCATTAAAGAATTTCTCATCTCTGATAAAATTGGGTTCTACGTGAAGACAAAGCACGAATTGGGATTTGTTTTGCTAACCTTTACATTTATTATCTGTCCATCTCCAGGAATTTTTTTCTTTTTATTTCTTTAAAGTAATAACAATTTGCTAGTTATACAATTTTGATTTAGAGTAAAGTCATTATGGGTTGCCAAATTAATCAATTAACAAAGATTGCTGTCTAATACAAATAAAGCAAACAAATGCTGCATGCTTAGCTGGATTTAAGTATGGAATTACCATTTTGGAGTGAACTATACCATGAATTTACATCCTGGTTCAAGTTAGTAAATTACCTAAAGTTATAGAGGAGTTGTAGGTGTTTATTTGTAAATGCAAAATGCATTCAAAAAGCTTGAAATGTACTAGAAATGAACCAGTCCAAAGAGCTGGTATAATTAATTCTTAGAAAAACTATGTTTATTGTGACTTGGCACAATTAATTGAAATTATTTGTGTTTCCATTTAATTGCTAACAAATGAAATTTTAAGTGTCAAGTACTTTCTCTTTTGTTTTAAAGTTAAGTAGTTTCAGTTTGTCCTAGTTTTCTTTTTTGAATAATACCCATTGAAAAACCAAGTAATTGCATCATGTATTTAGAAAACAAAGACAAAAGAAAGATGCTTTTCTCTTTTATTTAAACGTGTTTGACTTTTCCTGGTGAAGTAGTCTGTGGTTAGGTGGATTGCATATCAATCCTGGTGAAGTAGTCTTATGGTTAGGTAGAGTGCATTCCATCTTGTTGCCTTATAAAAATAGTTGCAAATGTCTGTAATTTTTTTTTTCCATTGTACTTGATTTTCTTTCCAATGTTTGATTCATGTGTCTTCTTTGTTATTATTTAGGTTTGGATCCCCTCTGTGCTGCTTGGTTTGGGTTATTATTGACTAGTCAACAAAGCCTCCATTCACTCTGGCAGCTGAAAACGGGTTGAACCCGTCTCGCTCTTCTAAGCGGGTTGGGGTCTTCACCGTGGGTGCCAATCTGACCTACATTTGGCGACTCTGCCGAGCATCAGAGGGCCGTCCCCTTGATAACGGCTAACGATCCTTTTTTGCATACAGTATAGTTCACATGATTGACTAATTTATATTGTTCATTTCTCCAAGTTCATTTGCAAAAATTTTACAACGTTAGCCATGTGAACTCCTGTTTTTCTTTATCTTCAATTTCTGAAATTCATTGGACATTCTTTGCTTTCGAGATAGAAGAGACTTGATCAAAGGTATTCAACTTTCTTTTTCGCTATTTCTCTTTAGTTCTTTTTTCCTTGGTGAATAGTGGATTGACAATTTTTGTGTGTAGGTGGTAGGAAATTCGTCAAACAATGGAAAAGACAGAAAAAGTTATCGGAGATGACAACAAAGGCCTCACGGGTGTTGGAACCGAGCAAAATGATACGAGACTGTCTTCTGACGAAGAACATTTGAAATCCGAAAATGAATTCTTATTTGAAAGTGGTAACTCGAACAAAGCCGATGTCTGTTCTGATTCTCCAACTGAAAACTTGACCTCTGAGTTTTCAATTCAAAGGTCTCAGTCGTTGCATTCCATTGCTTCTTCAATTGAGATAATGGATAATCGATCGAGATCCTATGCTGATTTGCACTGCATGGATGATGGTGCTGTTGATTTCTCGGTCAAACAACATGGTTCAGATTCAGAGGGAAAGGTCTCTTCTGGACACAGGTCAGGTTCATCTGAAAAGGGTTCTCGTGAATACAGGTCGGGTTTGTACGAAGAGCAGTTTCCTGAACACGGGTTGGGTTTGTACGGACGAGGTTCACCTGAACATGGGTCAGGTTCATATGGAATATGCTCTCCTGAACACAGGTCAAGTTTATATGGAGAACGTTCTCCTGAACATGGGTCAGGCTCATGTGGAATACTTTCTCCTGAGCGTGGTTCAGGGTCAGACGGAAGAATCTCTCCGAAGCACACAAATGATGAAAATATAATTGAAAACTCTCCAACGTACAATGTGGACTCAAGAGAAGAGTTGGATCGAGAAATAATTGAAGAAGAGGATGATAATATAAAGAGAATTAAGGATTGGATTAATCAGATTGACATCAATTGTGACATGATTGTTGAGGATCCGGGGGAAAGTTCCGGATCAGGGGCTGGGACTGGACCTGTTTCTGATAAGATGACTCCAATCCAAGCTGTATGTGGCCCATCTGATCCGAAAACTAGTGTTGGAATGGCAATGGCATATAATTATATTTCAGCAATGAATCCTGTTACTGCATCAGCACAATTGTCTAATCTTGGCCTTGTTGCAGTACCAATTCTAAGTGCATTTGCTGGTCTAAGGGAGCTGAATTTATCTGGAAACAACATATGTATGTTTTCGGAATTTTCTTATAATTCAAATTTGGGTCATTGTACATCCTGTACCAGTATGTTTTCAAGACCCAGAGGACAAGTGGACATATAAAAATGAACTTCATTAGAATCTGTTGAGTTACATAGCTCAGGGCCCTCGACTAACCTAAATTGACGAGGCAATCATAAATAAAATGCAACAAAATAGGAATGATTTGGTAGCATACAGGATAGTAAATTTCATGCCAATGTGACTAAGAGTACATCCTTTGTTTTAATCTGTACCTCTCTAACTTTGTCTTGCTTGTTATTTTCCTTTTCAGTTCAAATAACAGCTGGAGCCATACCAAAGGGACTCCATGTGTTGAATCTGTCGAAGAACCACATCTCTGTGATTGAAGGTCTCAAAGATCTCACCAAGCTTCGTATTCTTGATCTGAGCCACAATCGCATTTCTCGGATCGGCCATGGTATTTCTCAATTAATTCTTTAATCTTCCTTATACGATTTTATTGTTTTATGAGTGTAATATTCTTTTGGAGGAGAGTTAGTAATGGATTATGATTGAGGTTATGGTACTACACATAACGCAGATTGATTCGTAGTATGGATCAATATCTTAATTTTCAAAGTTCAAATAGTTGATCTGAACCGTTCATCATGATCTCCATATAAAAATGTACCAGTGAACTAAATTTTACTTTTTTAGAATTTTTTTATTGTTGTTCTTTTAGATGTAGAAGAACACTACTTTTGAATGGTCTAGAATAGTTAGATGAAGTGATTTTCATATGGGGATCATGTTGAACGGTGATCGATTGTTTGGACTTTGAAAATGGAGATATTGATCCATAGTATGGATCAACCATGCTATGCATAGTACCATAGCCTCACTCAGGGATTATTATAAATTTATAATATTATTTTTAAATTTCAAGGCCTAGCAGCATGTTCTTCTATAAGGGAACTATACCTAGCTGCAAACAAGATAAGCGAGGTAGAAGGTCTACACCGACTACTGAAACTAAAGATCCTTGATTTGCGCAACAATAAGTTATCATCTGCAAAGGGGCTCGAACAATTGGCCGCAAATTATACCAGTTTAGAGGCCATAAGTCTAGATGGCAACCCTGCACAAAGGCATGTAGGCGACGACCACCTTAAGAAATACCTCCTTACTCTTATACCAAACCTTGTTTACTACAATCGGCACTCTGTCAAATCAAGGGGGAAGAAGGATGCAATTACTATGCCGTCTCATAAGCCCTCTCGTAGGATGGCTGGGGCCGGTGGGTCTGGTCTGAAGTCCCGTACCAGTAGCCGTAGTGGTACAAGTTATCTGATGATGGCTTCAAGAAACAGGAATATGCAGTTGCCCACTTCTAATTCGAGGTTTGCTGAGCTTGTCGGGGGTAATTTGGGAAGGCAGGTTTCAGGCATGAATCCATTAAGGCGGATTCAGAGTGAAGGTGCAATGGGAGACTAAGGTGTATTTTTTATTTCTATTTTTAAGAAATTTCCTGGTTGGTGAAAGTGTGCATGGTTGAGTTATTAGACCAAAATTTGTTTTGGGGGTTTAAATAAGAAAAACTTAGTTTCTTGACGAAATGGAGTATTGGCTATTAATATGTGCTTTTTGAATAAGAGGTGGTCCCGGACATGAATTTTCTGAATTTTCCCATTCCCTATTTTGTATTGTTGAATGCTGAATTAAAGCTTTTAATATATTCGTTCTATCAGATAATATATTCTGACATGTTCTTTATTTGTCTACTGGGTTTGAGTTTGATAGTTTATAGCATTTTTTTCAAAAAAGATATTTTATAGCAGTTATATCGCTTTATGCCAGTCCCTTGCTGATTGGCAAACCATAATTGATAAAATTGAAAAGAAATTGTAAGGTTGGAAAGGCAAATTATTGTCTATAGGAGGGAGAGTAACCCTCGTCAATTCTGTTCTATCCTCCATCCCTATTTATTGGTTACAGATGTTTAGATTACCCACTAAAGTTCGAATGCGAATAGATAAATTGAGGAGAAGATTCCTCTGGTACGGAGGAGACAAAAGTTAGGAAAAAAATATTGTTTGGTCTCATGAGATACTGTTTGTAAAAACAAATCTCAAGGAGGCTCAGGGGTGTTATATTTAGATAGGATGAATAAAGCTTTGCTTGGGAAATGGTGGGTCAGATTCCAAAACTCGCATGTGACTAATCTTTGGAAGTCATTGCTTATAGATAAATATGAATCTAATGGATTCTCTCTTGTTCTCCTTTTTGGAAAGGAGTACTCAAAGGGGCTGATACTGTTTCTTTTGGTTTGAATAAGCAGTTAGGCAATGGCTCTACTATCCTTTTTTGGAAGGATAGATGGATGTCAGATGTCCCTCTTAGCTTCTTATAACCTAATTTATTTCAGATTGCTACAAATCCTGATTTATTAGTAATTGAAGCTTTACAACCATCTGGTATACATGTTGTCTTTGTTAGACAACTTAAAGGTGTTTACCTTATCGAATGACAAACTTTACATACTAAAATTAGGGATCTCTCTCCTCTGATCCTACTTCCCTCGATTCTCTTCAGTGGAGATGGTCCAATACATGATCTTTTACTGTACATTTCTATTACAATTGGCTAGAGTATGGTGGCATAGTCAATCATGATTATGACTCCATTTGGGGTTCCAAATTACCTTGTAAAGTTTTTTTATGACTACTGAAACGGAATAAATTATTAACTATAGAGGTACCAAGTAAAAATGGGTGGCAGGGAGACACTAGATGTCCTTTCTGTGGCTATATCTTGAAACAACTACACATTTATTTGTTCAGTATTCTTTTGTTAGAAAGATATGGATTTGGATAGCTACTCATAATAATTTTGTTTTTGATGCATCAATTCCTCTAAAAGATAAGAGTAATGGTAGAGTTAGTTAGAGGCACAATTCTTTGGACTGTTTGGTTGGAGAGGAACAAGTTGTGCTTTCAAAACAACTCTATCCCCTCGGTTCAGTCTGTTGGTGTCAAGATTGTCTCACTAGTTTCATTTTGGTGTAAGACTTATGGTAGATAGTCAAATTCTTAAATTATCTTTATTAATGTCTATGGATATTCTTGATCTGCCTTGTTAGGATCTAGCACCTATGGAGGTATAGGAGGGGAAAGAAGCGGCAGCAGAGGAGTACCGGCAATGAGAGCTGAACGGAATCCTTTTGTCTGGTCTAGATCAACACCTTCTAGTTGATCTAGAAAAAGAACTAGTTTTCTTGAACTCATCTATATTTAGTTTTTAAAAAATAAGTTAATTAATGAGCTTAACTTCAAATATCAAATTCAAACTTTTAAAACTAATTTACTTTCTCAGTGATATGTTTACTGTAAAATTTAAAATTAAGTTAGTATAAAATACAGAGGTAAAAAAATCCGTATAAATTAATTTTAATAAATTCAATTTTTATTATTCTTTAACACCATACTTTGTACTAAATTAATTTGAATATTTATAAATTTTGTATGTAAATATATCACTCATGAAGTAAATCAGTTTTAACGGTTTGAATTCATCATTCAAAATCAATTCAATAAAATTTGAAGTTTAGCTCATGAAGAAACTTGGTGAGCTTCAAATACCCTAGTTTTGCTCTCTAGAATTGGGCAAAAGCTGCAGAAGTACTAAAAATGAGGAGGGTTCCAATGCACCCAAAATTCTATGCTCTCATTTGCACCCAATTATTTATCTTCATTTTCAAAATTCGAACAGTCGATCCGAACTGATCAACATGACATTCATAATAAAAATATGCTTGGAGACCAAATTTTATATTTTTTAGAATTTTTTTACTATTTTTTAAGATAGGTACAAAATCACTTTATCGGATGGTCCAGAATCTCTTTAAAACAATGATTTTATACCTATCTTAAAAAATAGTAAAAAAAATCTAAAAAATATAAAATTTGGTCTCCAGACATATTTTATTATGAAGATCATGTTGAGCGGTCCGGATCGACTATTCGGACTTTCAAAATAAAAATAAAGGAGATAAATAATTAGGTGCAAATGAGAGCATAGAATTTTAGATGCATTGGAACCCTCCTCACTCAAAATATACAGTGCAAATACTTCTGCTGACTAGAAATTGGGTAAAGGTACTTGTACAAAGTTTTGAGTGTATCTTCTTTTACAAATTTCAAATTGCGTTAAAAAATTTAGAATATTTCTCTATTTCATGCGGATGAAATAAGTTTTAACATTGAATACATCTTATTCACGTCTTCTGAAGTTTTTTTTCAACCTTTTTATTTTGGAACCCAAAAGTATGATGATTTTGTACAATAAATGAAAATTATTTCTAAATCCAGACCTGACCCGATTCGACAATTCTCTTGGGCCAGGCATGCTGACCTCGGACCATAAGGGTATGGAGAAGTATGGACAAACTAGCCAGGCCATACACTTTTTTACCATCCTAGATAACACCAGCAAGATGCATAGATAAAAACTGATCCAATACAATGCGGTTTATGCGAAATTATTTAAATACTTGAAAACACAAATCAAGCCAGCCTACAAGTTTTTACAAAGCAACATTACTTATAAAAAATGTGAGTTTCCTGTCACAAGGATAAACAGAATTAAAACAGTAAACAGTTACATCAATCACACATAAAACAAGGTTTACAAATACAACAAGAAATCCATACAGCTGAAGATGAGAAGCTGCTGGAAGAGTAAAGCTAACGAACTCAAAAAAGCAGAGAATCTTCAAAGAAAAAAGGAGAGGCAACTAACAATGTACACATGCATAACAAGTCTAAGCCACATAATACAAAGTGGAATTGCCTCAACTTATCTTCTTGTAACTTCAGTTGCTTTGTTCCGTTGCATATCCTGAAATGAGAACTAAATCAGTGCAATAAAACATAATAAAGTAACATTTACAGATTTCAAGATAGAAAAAAAAAATTATTGTCAAATCTTGCACTCTTGCTTACCTGAATTGAAACTAGTACATAAGAAACCAGAGTGCCTCAAACATCTGAAAAACATGCATATTCTATTAAATAAATATGAGAAACAAATAATTTCTAAAGTATGAGGAAAAAGGACATAATTTCTAAAGTTATCAAACAAAGAAAGAAAAAGCACAACACCCAAACCAAAATATATTATATTTAAGACTATTGCCGAAACTAGAGGGAAAAGGGCCTCTAGGCCACTGACCCTTCAAATCATCCAGAATATCAATCTAATAGAAAAGGCAAAGTATAAAATGATCTTATTACATGCCTACAATCCATACGACTGATAAAACCCCTGTTACAAGTCTCAGTTACAACTCACTGACCCATCAGTAACCTCAGAGGCTTGTGTATAAGAAAACCTGGGGACATGCATACAGCTAAAATTTCAAAGTTTCATGAATAGAGCATTTAATATCATGCATGCAAAACTTCCAAATCCCATGTATACCCATTTAATATCATGCATGCAAAATTTCCAAATCCTATGTATACCCGCAGCAAAACTTGAAAAATCTTATATTCTACCACATATCATATTGAAACATCAGCCATAGTCCAATCTCAATATCTTCAAAAGAAAAAGGAAGCCCAACTAAACCAATGCCCATATACATATGCAAAGAGATACGGTCGGAGTCTGGACATAGTTCAAGTGACCCAATCATGCGTTTAAGGGTTATGTGAGATACTCCTATCTTTAGTTTGAACCAAAATTCTGACTTGCAATGTTGTCCTAAGCAATCTAATATGTTTTTACAAAAAAGTGTCATTTGAAAGTATCTGTACAATTTCTCTGTAACTGTACAGTTCAAGTGATAATATCATGCAAAACCTTTCTGAACATAGTATATATTACCCTTGCGAAACATGAAATACATTCCCTAAATCCATCCCTTCCACAATCAATGCAAAAAAAAGTCCAAATAGCCCCTCCCAACATAATTTAACCATAATATGGAGTGACACATACATTATGTTCCATTGTTCTCCATGTTTTTGCAGGGTTCTGAGATATTTTCATCCTAAGCTAAATAACATCCAAAAAGGATACACCAGAAAGGGACACACATAATATAGTCTCATTTTACATGGATAACATAACTTCATAAGTAGTAGACAAACCTTTCTGCTCCTCTGCCGCATCATGATACTCGGGTTCTTCTGGCACAGGGTGCAGCTCTGGTTCCTTATCCTTCGCATTTATTACCTCCGTTGAACCAGCCGAGCCATCCTCAGGGAATCTGACGACCACAACAGGGCACACACAATGGTGTACACAGTAGTCGCTCACACTCCCTAGCCGTCCTTTGCTTGCCCGCCGTGATGCTCCAAAACCGCGGCTACCCATTATCATAGCACTCAAGCCCAACCTCTCGACCTGCCACACAGCACAGAAAATTTAATTTATTCATTTATTTACTCGTTAGAAGGAAAATTACCCAAATAAGTACCACGCTATGTAAGTGCCATACTTGGAATTTACCAGACCATACAATGAAATAATAATCTAAATGCAACTCGGGACTGCTTGGCTTTTCTCCCCCATCAAATTTCTTATTTATGTTGATCCAGTTATAATTGTCAGTTAGAAGTTGATCCAAGTTTACTAGGTTTACAATATGTTATGTTACAATTAAATAAAAATACAAAGCAAGGTGGTCATGTTTAATAAGAGGCTTTAATGTGGCACAATTTGGTTTGATAGCTGGATTTATTGATGTAGATTCATGAAGGGTCTTCCACGATGTTGTATCTGCGAATAACGAAATTTTGGAAAGAAAAAAATTACTTTAGTCAATTCCCTCTCTAAGTAGAAAAGACAGTCATAAAAAAAAAAACTTAATCTCTCTACTCAGAGTTATACTGGTTTAATGTACGGTAGTTGGGATATGGTGACAACGCCATGAAGCATTGTTAATCACACAATTGGTCAGCTGAAAAAACTATTTGGATTGATATATGTCATACAGAATATCAATTGTTGGCAAACAACTGAACAAGCAGTAATATTTGTTAATACGGCAAACTTCCATTAACTTCAACCAGATGTGGGACCTCCCAAATCATTTAGCGGAAATGAATTTTCCATTCCAATTTGCAATCCAGCTAAATTGAATTATTTTTCCTACCTCAAGGCAAAGCCTCTCCTTCATGTCGTGATCCTTCACGATATGGATCTTAAATGGGATATTCGCATCCACCAGCGGCTGTGCCAGATCTTGCGCTTTAATAGTCGTAAACGCATTGAAGTCATCTTCAAGCTTCTGTTGCGACTCCTCAGTCGCATCGTCCGTCGAAGAAAGAGACATGTCTATCGAGCCCCAGTCGGCGCCGTACAAGACCGAGGTCGGGCGAACGTGGAGGAGCACCACCGCATCGCCGGGACGGAGGTAGTTCTGTACAGCCCAGCGCACGGCGTGGGCACTTTCGTCGGACAGATCGACGGCGATTGCGACTCGGCGGGGAGAGGAATCGGAGAGGGAGGAGAAGAAGACACGAGGCGACTGGGCCAGGTGACCAATCGTGGGAGTCGGAGCTGGCGCCTTCACGGATGGAGGCGCCGCGGGGAGGTCTGGGGTGGTCTTGTTGTTCTCCATGGCGGAGAGAGCTAGGTTTTGGAAGGGTTTTTGGGGGTTGATCTCTTTAGTCTTGATTTTGAGAAATTAAGTCTACAAATGTCTTTTGTCTTTTGTTTTTTTTTGTTTCCTGGGAACTTGAGCTTCAACTGATGAGATGAGAGAGAGAGATAGAAATAGGAACCAAGAACAGAGAGGCGAGGTTTCTCGACGGACCGGGGGAACGAATTCACGTCACTGAGTTAAGTCAAAATTTTAGTTTAGATCTAGATCGTCTGATCGGTTTAAGCACGGATATTAAAGGTTTCCGTGGATTCCATTTCCGGACAGGATTGGCCCAGATTCTGATCGTACGGTCTTTATATAAAGAAAAAAATTTGAGTTACTTCAGAGAATACGGACCCGGGACGAATTCATGTGATGCGAGTAGAGTTCTCAAAACCGTGCCACCGTGGCCAAACACGGCACGAACGGCACGGCACGATAAGGACACGGCACGGCTAAGACACGGCACGGGACACGGCACGGTACTGTTCACGTGCCGTGCCTTAAGCGTGCCGTGCTTGGATTTCCTACTGTAGGGCACGGCACGGCACGGCACGTTTACGAGGAGAGGCACGGCACGGCACGGCACGGCACGGGACACGGCACGGCACGACACGGGAACACGATTAGACACGGCACATTTAGGCACGGCACGACGACACGACTAGGCACGCTAGGAACGACTGGGCACGACTAGGCACGACTAGGCACGACAGGCACGAAAGTTTAATTTTTTTATTTAGTAATTTATGATAAAATTAATTTATCCAACTTTTTATGTAGATTTTTAATTATTAATTTTTGGCAGAATTAATTTATACAATAATTTATCATTTCATTAAGTTAATAATTTATATATTTTAAAATAAATTAAAAATGAGATAGGTACATAATGTATTTAATGTATATGTTTACATTATAATATTAATTAATTAAATACATGGTATTTGGACGTTTGAATGCAAGAAAGGAAAACGAAAAAAAAAGTTTATTCTAATTAATACATTATAAATGGTAAGTTGTTCACGCTAAAACAAGAAAGGAAAACGAAAAAAAAAAGTTTTGAATTCTAAGAGGTTTGGAAGAAGTTTCCATTTATCAGGTTGTTTATTCTCTTTTAATGAGAAAGGAAGATCAAAGGTGCCTGACCTTAATATCTTATTACTATCTTGTTTATGAGACAACTCTAATTTTGAAGGTCATAATATTATTTTATTTTATTCTTTTGCTAATGTAAAAGTTAAATTTAATAAAACCTCAACATTTCAAGTACGTTCACTTTATTAATTACATAAACTGTTTTATTAAACTGAATTTCTATTTTAATATGTTTTATTATTTAAAAAAAAATATTTAAACTTTTCAATTTTCAACTTGTGTAACATGCAAGTTTCCTAGGGGTGTAAACGGATCTGGATTATCCGACGGATATCCGCTCCGAATCCGCTTATTATCTGAATCCGGATTAAACATATATAGATACTTTCGGATACGAATACAAATATTTCTGGTATATGGAAAAATAATCCAGATACGAATATGGATTATTATGTAAGGATATAAACGAAGCGGATATCTGTATATATCCGGATTTGAAATTTAATATTTGAATTGACATGCGGATTTTACTGGTATCGGTGTTAACCAAAACCAAACGCATAACAAAATGAATCGGAATCATATCCGAAATAATAACGGATTGGATATCCGGTACAATACGGCACCTAATTTCATTTGCTCATCTGGATTGAATGGGTCTAGTCAAGTGAATTTTTGAGGTAATCTCTGATTTCTTTTATAAACATCCTAGCACCTTCTTAATTTTGTTTTGATGAGTTGGGACTAAAGAACTCCGCCTATGTTAATATTTGAGGATTAAGGTATAATTTTCACTTCAATTTTAATATTTGAATTTAATTTTCTTAAACTATACTAACAAAAGAACTCCACCTATATTATTTCACATAGCTGGTCCCAAGCCCGGAATAAAGAAGGAGGGTAACTTTATTTTTCTTTCTTTTGCATTTATTAATTCTATTTTAAACTTTACAAATTTTAAAAAACAAATATATTTTTTTAAACTTTTTTTCCTTTCTTTTTTCTCCTATACATACGGCTATACGCCTATACCTTTCTATTTTTATGATTTTATTTAATTTTCCTCCTTTTTTCATTTTTTTTTATTTTTTTAAGAATTTGCAAAACATAATGCTGCACGAGGCTCAGAAAAAAGAATATTTAACTATTATTTTACTTGCTAATACTTGGATAGGGTAGGACTCACTGTCATCAACAAATCACATAATTTTTTAACTACATATTATTGCCATTCCTTTTTTTTTTGTCCGTTGGATAAGCCTTTTTAAATCTCAAAGGATGAAGATAAATATAATTTAAAGTTACAATTTAGTGGCAAGAATTTTAAGCGTTTTTGGTGGTCGGAAACTCGGAATCATAATGCAATGAGCATCTGGCTGGCGCATGCACAATCTATAAAATTTGAGAATTTTTTTTTTCATATTTTTATATTTTTGTAATTTTTTTTCTTATTTTTTGGATTTTTTTAATTTTCGGCACGATCAACACGAATAAGGCACGCCGTGCCAAAGCAACACGGCACGAACAGGCACGTCACGATTAGGCACGGCACGGTTAAGACACGGCACGTTTAGGCACGGCGTGCCTAAACGTGCCGTGTCTTAACCGTGCCGTGCCGACCTCTTCCAATTTTTGGCACGGCACGGCACGGCACGGTAAAAATAATAAAATAATAATCGTGCCGTGCCGTGCCGTGCCGTGCCAAGCCGTGTTTGGCACGACACGGCACGGCACGGCACGAATTTAGAACTCTAGATGCGAGGAGTCGGATCCGAGAAAATGGAGGGGAAAGGCTTTTATGGATGTGGCCTTTTACACCCGTGTTGAACTGTTGATCCGAAAAATGAGCTAGCTGCAGCCTGCTGTTGTAAGCAAAAATAAAAAAGAAAAAAGAAAAAGAAAGGAATAACATAATAATAAAATGTAATAAAATAATGTTCCGCGACTGTTACTTAAGAAAAAAATGTTAATGTCGTTTGAATACTATTTGAATATATTTTTCTCCGGAATAATATTGAGGCAATATTAGTAATATTACATTACTAACTCAGCATTTTGAGGCAATATTTTTCTCCGGAATAATATTGAGGCGATTTTGCCCAAATCCTCAACTCCACCCCTTCATCCGTATTCCTACTTTGTCTCCTCCGCTTTCATCTTTTGTTTACTTTATTTCTAAGCCGGTGCTTTCGCCTGATAGATCAATCTGGTCACTGTTTTTTATGCTTTTGCCTAACGAATCTGACTACTACTCTATGTTTCGTATTTATTCGAGTAGATGTTTCCGTTTAGTGGATCTGGTCACCATTTTTGGTGCTTCTAATTAGTGGATCTGGCCGCCGCTCTTCATTCTGAGAGTTTTTATTCTCCAAAATACAGTTTGTTTTTTCTTGTCCTCTTCTTCAATGCTCTTCTTCATTTCTTTGATAATAGAAGAGTAGGTAGAACGAGTTGTACATATAGTTACTTATATCATATGTTTGTTGTTGTTGATTGTTGGTTGTTTGCTATTACAACTATAGCAGTCATAGCTGAATTAACGTACTTATATCTCATAACTTAGTTTTTATGGTCTGAAAAAGCTATAACACAGCTATTTAGATCACTATTAAATATAGTCAAATCTATAAAACGTTTTATAGATTTTGATATACGGAAAAAGAGGCTTAATTTATTTACGTGACTAATTCGTAACCTTTTGGACCTAATTCATAATTTCATAAAATTTCTTATTTTTTGTTTGAGTTAAAAATTCGATTACAAAAAAAAAATCATCTAATGGCTTTAATAAAATACAACAAAAAATTGTACGAACCGTTAAACGTTATATATACGTATACTTGGAGATCAAATTATATATATATATTTTAACCATTTAATTGTTTTTTAAATAAATAGGAAATCAACTAATTTAAAGATTATATACGAATTATCTGACAATAGTGATTTTTATCTATCTAAAATATTTGCTAAATATTTTAACAAAAAAAGGATGATTTGATCTTTAAGTTTATTTTTCTATGAAAATTATGTCGAATGATACAAATCGAAAATCAAAATATACACATAACCGATATATAATATACACATATCCACTATTTAAACTTTACAATCAAAATATAAATTTATAGTACGAGTAGAACCGATAAGTAATATACATATAACCGTAGCATCACATGTATCAGTCAAGTTGCTTCGAATAAGAAGCTCAAAACTATTTATATATACATACAATGTTTAGAATGTGGTTTTGTTATGTAGAAGATCAGTGCATACTACATATATAGCATACAACTGCATATGAGAATGTTAATACGAACTTATATATGCAGATTTTAAAACAAACTGTCAATACTCACAATCAATTTCCACAGTCATGAGTCATGAGTCATGACTCATTATAAGCCAAAAAGATAACGCCCATGTAGTATATTATGCATCTGCATAAAGGTGTACGCAGTCGGCATATTCAAATCCGCACACACACACACACACACACATATGACAATATGACATTTTTAGTGTGACATCACAATTCATGCAGTCATATTTAAAAACAATGTATACATAATTATAAGTTAACTATCCTTTCTCATCTCATCCACTAACACCAAAAATGCTATATATATACATAACTGTAGTTTGAATTTATGTGAACGTTATATTTTATTCTCTATATATGTGACTGTATGACATTTTGAACACAACAACAAATTGCATACGCATTTGAGGCTGCATATACATATGCCAACTATCCCTTCCCATCTCATCCCACTAACACCACAAATGTAATATACATATCACCGTAGTCTGAATTTTATTCTCAATCAAGTTGCTTCAAATAATAAGCCCAAACATTACATATATATTCATAAGCCAACTATCCCTTCTTATCTCATTCACTACCACCAAAAATGGAACTCACCCTCTCTTCTCTTCCCTCTCTTCCCTGCCTACTGATTGCTATTTTCCTTCTCTTCTCCTTCCTGTTCCATCAAAGAAACAGACCTGAGTCCAAAAGAAAACTCCCTCCGGGTCCATCGACAATCCCGTTCTTTGGCAACCTGCACCATATAGTAATTTCCAGTTGTCCGCACCAAACTCTGCGTGACCTTGCCAGGTCACATGGACCTGTTATGCTCCTACGCACTGGTGATGTTAAACTCCTCGTTCTTTCTTCCCCTGATGCTGCAAAAGAGGTTTCCTTCACTTCCATGAAGTTCATGCATGCAATGCATATACTAATTAATACACCTAAAATTAATTAAAAAACAAGAACAAGCATGCATGTGTTACTATGTAACCGTTGTTGACTTATAAAATGCCCATAAGTTTGTGGGCCTTGTTAAGTGTTATTAATCTTTTTTGCTGCAACAACAACTTCATATGTTAATATGTTACGCACACATATACATTGTGCGTGTGTAATTCTAAGATTGATGACAATTGAATATATACTGATATACATATACAGGTGATGAAAGTACAAGATTCAAGATTTATTGATCGGCCTACATTGACTGCAATAAAAGGAATCATGTACGGGTGCACAGACATTGCATTTTCAGCTGGCCCATACTGGCGCCAGCTTCGTAAAATTTGTGTCACTGAGCTCCTCTCAGCAAAGCGGGTCAAATCTTTCTCCTGGATCCGGCAAGCAGAGATCCGTCGCATGCTTAAAACGCTCTCTACATTTTCTAATGACAACACGCCAGTCAATTTCGGTGAAATGGTTAGTGAGCTATCAAATAGTGTTGTTCTTCAGGCAGCATTTGGTGGCAAGTGTAAAAAGCAGAGCATGTTTTTGAAAATTATGAAGGAAGCAGTGGATGCATCCGCCTGGTTTTGTCCATCTGATGTATTCTCGTCTTTGGGCTGGTGGGATGTGAAGACAAAAAGAAAATTAGCGAGGATTCACAGGTAAGTATCAGATAATATTATGATCAGGATATATGTGGATAAGTGTTCACGGAATTTATTGACACATGCATGCATTGACATCCAAATATTGGTTTTAAATTTTGCAAAAAACAGATTAAGTTAATTGCATGCATACAATTGAAAGCCCTTAAGTAATAGATCAAAAGCCAATAAGAACTAAATTGTTAATTTTTCAATATACTCCATAGATAATTAATTAATTTTCAAATTTCAGTAATTTAATTACATATATGGTGTATTAACATGATAAAATTTGTACCTCTACTTTCATTAACAACGGATTAGTTTGACAACCTTGACCATTGTAACAAAATAAATCTAGGAATTGAAATGTAATCTACATTTTGTTCATATTATATAAATAAAATTTTATTCAAGTTTCACTGTTTATATAAAATGATATGAAATTTGCCACGGTCTATATTTAACGGTATTTTGTAAACATTTAAATTGCATGAAAATTGATGATAAGGGAAACAATATATATGTCTCTAATTGTATTCTTATTTTTAAAAACCATTTTGTCAAAGCGTTGACAAAATTGTTAAGATAAGTTAACATTAAGGGATTTTAACAGGGCTGAGATTTTCATCAATTTATTTATTTTGAAAGAAATGCATTTGGTCGTATTTAAGTGAATTTAAATAGAAGATATGGCGATGTAATTGAATTCTTTGAATCTGCAAAATGCTGGTCTCAGCTAATTACTGACTTGATAACTTCTCAAAAAAAAAATTCTGAAAGTTTTCTAATTTAGAAAAATTCCATGAAATCAAAACCAATATTTAAAATATGGAGAAGTTTCATTATTGCACGAAAGAATATCTTAACCCAAAATATATCTAATGAAAATGAATGTTCGGTTTGCCCACATAGAACGCATGATGTTGCCTCCTTGGAATGAAAATCATGCAACACCATAATACTGTAATGAAGCAACTAATAGAATCATGCTTATTTGCACACAAGACCATATTGTTTATTCTGTTACGCTCCTCTTTCTATTTCTTTTAAGAAATGCTAACCAGTTAATCTTTGAACTTTATCTTTATCCAAATTGTAATTTTGTAACTGCGAATTTTAGAAGCATCTTTTTAACTTTCCAGGTATTTCTTTCCAGAAAAAAAGAACAAATTGATATGGAAATATTATTTAATTATGCATATATATGTAGGGAGTTGGATATAATACTAGATGAGATACTACAGGAGCATTTGAAAAATCCAAAGGAACAGATACACGGAGGAGATGAAGAGAATGAATATGATTTGGTTGATATTCTGATAAAAGAAAAACAACATGGTGACTTAGAGGTGCCTATCACATGCGACAATATTAAAGCTGTCATCATGGTAAGCAATATAAGTTTTACCACAAATAAATACAGAATTTAATGTACAAATAGGTGGAAAGTAATAAATAAATTCAAGTTGATAAATATATATATGCATAGTCCATTAATCCATTAATTAGTATTTGCAAAAAAATGTGTCGTATTTGTTTGGGGAGTATCTTCTAAAAGAAAAGTAAATGAATATTTGACCAGATGATGTGTTGCTCTTTGTTCAGGATGTATTCACTGGAGGAACAGACACAGTATCAAATGCAATAGAATGGGCGATGTCTGAACTAATTAAGAACCCGGATATAATGGTGAAAGCACAGGCAGAAGTACGACAGGCTGAAAGTATAAACAAAAGGTTTGACGAAAATGCCCCCGTCGAACTCAATTACTTGAAATTAGTCATCAAAGAAACCCTGAGGATGCACCCACCTGCACCGCTGTTATTGCCACGCCATTGCAAGGAAACATGTCAGCTACTGGGCTATACAATTCCATCTGATACCATTATAGTAGTAAATGCATATGCACTAGGAAGAGACCATGAGTACTGGCATGATGCAGAGGAGTTCAAACCAGAGAGATTTGAAAATTGCACTGTTGATTTCAAGGGTAATAATTTCCAGCTCTTGCCGTTTGGAGCAGGAAGGCGGAGTTGTCCGGGAATTGGTTTCGGTATTGTGGTGGTAGAGTCGGCATTAGCTAAACTTTTGTTGCATTTTGATTGGAAATTACCTGATGGAATGAAGCCAGAGGAGTTAGACATGACAGAGGAATTCGGTGCTGTTACTGCTAGGAAGAAGCCTCTGTATGTCTTACCAGTACAACGTGTCCCTTTGCTGGATACTTAGTTGTTGAAGGAACTTTTCTTCATCTGATGAAAAAAAAATACCAAATTATCTTCAATAGTTATTAAAAGTTGTACTAATTAAGACATGCAATTAAGGTTAAAGTGCTTGTTAATTGGGATCAGTTAATGTCTTTTATTATAGTGAAGTAAATAAAAAGAAGAGGATATATATTAGATTGTGGTCGTTTTATCATTTTCATGAAAACGAATTACAGAATTAGACGGTGTCAATTCATTTGCGACCTGATCGTAGCGTAGAAATGGGCTTCTTATACTCAATGCAATTAATGGTGAACTAAATAGATGCCAAAATTACTTGTATAAAAGAGAATTGGTCAAGGAAAGCATCATCAGCGGTGCAAACTAGAAAGCTGATGGTCCAACCCATAACTTTTATAAAACTCAATTCACCAATCTAGATTTAGGAATTAAGACAAACAATTTCGGTGATAAGATGACTATAGTTAAGAGATTGTTATTATTGTTATTATTATCATCAGTCAGCCCTATTGATCAATTCACCTTATTGCTCACTAATTGAGTTTTCCCGAATATAATACTTAAAAAATAATTTTAAAATATTGAATTTCTTTTGAGTTATTTCTTTAAAAGGAATTTATTTACTTATAAAATAAAAATTCTGAAAACACTTACAAATCAACCCGGAACGTTAATATCGATTATGGGACGGAGTATGGATGTCAACAAGTGCAACTGTACGTCTCGCTTTTGTCAACTCAAGAATAAGTAAGAATATAATGCTGCTGATAACATCAAAGGTCCTATGGTCTAGTGGTTAGGACATTGGACTCTGAATCCAGTAACCCGAGTTCAAATCTCGGTAGGACCTTTTTTTTTTTGTATCTTTTCCATTATTCCAAATGGCTTAGTAATAAAGTTCAAAAATAAAGATAACAACAAAATCCAGCCACCTCGAAATACACGGGGGGCTAATATTCATACAAATTACCATTAAACGGCCTAAATCTAAATCTAAACATAAATATTATATATCTCTACGTGATATGAATTCGAGATCTGCGAGTTCACTATTAAAAAACTTTTTAGAAACATAATTACAGCTACGAATCTTGTTGAAAAAAATGTTTTCACTTTTTGTTATTGCTTTATCTTATAGCAAAAGTCTGCGAAAACAAGCCTTGTATATCAGAATACTAAGATTATTTGTATAAATTATGATCCTCATTCTAGACCAAATTCTTAACGAGATTGCCTGAATTTCATAAAAAGGCTTGATGATTCAGACTAATCAGATTGGGATGAAAATCCATCTTAAGGTTAATCAGATTCAAAAGAAAACATAAATAAACTTAATATCATATATCTCTACGTGATATGAATTCGAGGTCTACGAGTTCACGCATAGTTTATTTTGTATGGAGTTGAGAGTTGGTCAGAACAAGTAGTGAATTTGATGAACACTACAACAAAATTACGTGGCCTACGGCTATGTAATCACCGATTTTTTTACCATTAAAATAAATGAATCAAATAACTACAAATTTTGATAAATTACATTTTCTACATGCCACAGTATTAGATTGCAGACACTCTACAATCTTAAATGGCGGACAAATAATCTTTTTTTTTTTTTTTTTCTTTTTTCATAGAGATGGGACATTGCTGAAAGATTATGTGTCTGTCATTTAAGATTCCGGACACAGATTGGGTGTCCGCAATTAACGTTGTAGCCGTGTCAAAGATGAAATTCGGACCAAATCGTGGTTATTTGGTTTAATTTTTTTTTTAATGGAAAAAGTAAAAATTATCGTAGTTATTTGGTTTAATTTTTTTTAATGGTAAAAGTAAAAATTTCGGGTATAATCACAAAAAATAAAATAATATAAATAAAGTAGCTAGATGTGTTGATCTTTTTTATCGTTTGTATGCAAATAAAAAAAAATTCTCAGCATTTCTCCTCGAGAATTTATATGCCACTTCTATAATTTAGCTTGAATTTCCAATGTAAATTAGGACCAGAATAATGAATTGTAATAAGTGCGAACACACCTGTTGCCCTAAATTAACTCCAGGTTTTAAAAATTAAAATTTAGTTCTATTCGGAAATGATGCAGAAACTGTACTAGAATAGTCCGGGACCAGTATCCTCTGCAGAGTTTTCTCCCTGTGGAGCTGATTGGACGGCTCAAATTTAATCTCACCCGGTGAGTATTCAGATGATGGAGGGGTAGTATTAATTTTGCTTTAAAATTCGTGTCAAAATTTTATTTTGTCCGTCCGATAAAAAACGAACGGACCAGATTAAAAGAGCTCCGCAGGTTAAAACTCCGCAGAGGATGCGATTCATTCGCCCGCCAGGCCTAAATAATTTCCTTTCAATTTGCGCGCGCTCAGAAATTTTCATATTTCCGCACTCCCACCAGCCACACCCCCTTCCATAGTTCCATACTTCCATGTCTCGCTTTCCCTCTCCCGTGGGGGAAGGGTTAATTGCCGTGGACCGGTGGACCGAGCCCAGCCAGGCTTACTTCCTCACCCACCTGCACTCGGACCACACGCAAGGCCTCTCGGTTCACTGGTCACGCGGCCCCCTTTTCTGCTCTCCTATCACCGCCCGCTTACTCCTCTCCAAGTTCAAGGGGTTCGACGCCTCTCTGATCAGAGATCTAGAAGTGGAATCCACCCACAAACTCTCTCTCATCTCCCCGGCCACTGGTGGTGAGGTCGAGGTTTGTGTCACGCCAATCGATGCAAACCATTGTCCAGGTTCGTATTGCCTGGAAAGGCATTTCGTCGAACACACGTTAGGCATGCTATAGACTATGGAACTTGATCATGATCGAGATGGATTTAGCTTCCAGCGTCAAATAGAATGGACAGTTGACATAAATGGAAAATTCCTTATTTTGTTAATTAGGGGAGGATTTTAGCTATGTTCGCTAGTGCCTGATAAGGATTCAAAATAGGAATTTGAAAAATTCTGCAAATAATTGACGAATGATTTAATTATCAGAAAGTTCATAATATTACTCCTACAGTTATACCACTTACCCAAGGCAAGTACTGTACCAGACCTCACCTTGTGGTATATTACCAATTTATAGCTTTACCTTCTATTTCAAGATTTAGGAACATCATACTGATAAGTACAGTAACACCTTGCAATGTGCTTATATATTTTTTCTTTGTTCAAGTTTTGAAGATGAGAAAACATGTTTTTCTTTTTCCTAGTACATGAAATCAAGATAATATACTTGATTCTTTCAAATAAATAAACAAACAAGAAGATGTTACGTACTGCATTAACACCTTGCAATGCTGATTTCTATTATTCCAAGTTTATAAAAGTTAATTTGAGAGGAAACAATGTTTCTTTGGACAGGATCGGTGATGTACCTGTTCCAAGGTGATTTAGGATGTGTACTTTATACAGGCGATTTCCGCTGGGAAATAACATCTGAGAGGGCAAAATTATCAAAGAGCACGCTCCTTGATGCACTTAACGGAGAGAAAGTAGATATCCTTTACTTGGACAACACTTACTGCAATCCATCCTTCTCCTTTCCCTCTCGTAAAGATGCAGCTCAGCAGGTTCATTATATTTTGCAATGTAGTCCCTGAATTGTTCAAATTATCACTTCATACTGTAAACACTAAACTGTGATGTGATAGTGTAGGTGGTTGATATAATAGAAAAGCACCCTCACCATGAAGTTGTAATTGGAATTGACTCACTTGGCAAAGAGCATCTCTTGCTTCACATATCAGAATCTCTCAAAACCAAGGTTAAATTTGAAGTGAACTCATTTATTCTTTCTCAGTTAATGTCTGTAATTCCATTCTACCCACATTTCTCTTTCATACAGATTTGGGTCTGGCCAGAGCGTTTAGAAATATTAGATCTTCTTGGACTTGATGAAATATTTACAACTGACACAAGCCAAACTCGAATTCGAGCCGTTCCTCGATACAGTGTAACGCAGAATAACCTGGAATCTTTAAATACAGTGTACCCTACAATTGCAATAATGCCAACTGGCCTGCCTTGGTTCCAAGATTCCCCTGAGAAGGGTGCATACACTGTGCGATACACTGCTCATTCCAGCTACTCAGAATTAGAAGAGTTCATGAAGATTATAAGACCATCAATTGTTGTCGGTATTGTTTCTTCGTCCTTTTGCCTTATTAACCCAAAGCATCATTTTGAGGAGTTGTGTGATGATATCAGTTCTTCGACAAAAGGGCATAATGTGCATTTTAAAGTGATGAAGGGTTCACATGGATTCAAGGTGAGAAAGAAAGAAGGGAAAGGAAAGGTGCTTGCGAGTGTGCGAAGGAGTAGAGTTAATATTGTGAGAAGAGAGAGAAGGGGTGTGAAGATTGAGGAATGCGATGAAATTTGCACATCTGATTTTGAGGTACAAGTTGAGTCTGATTGGAGTTCATGAGACTGATTGTTCTTTGTGTTTAGTAATTGAATGATTTTTTTCTTTTTTCTTAGTAACTGATTGAAACATCATCTAAATTTTCAGTGTAACACATTTCTTGCAATTCTGTGGATAATAATTTTAGTTAGTGTGCTTTTCTCAATGTTATAACATATAATGAAGATAAAAATACTGATAAAGAATCAATTGTTATATCAGAGGTGGTAGGTACTGAAGGGGCTTATCATGTTATCGATATTTTCAAAAGACACCATGGGATTGAACTTACTTTTGAATGGGTTAAACAACAACCATACATGGATAGTACCTACTTGGGGTCCATAGGAAGCAACCATAAGCCCTACTATTTTTTTGGTTCGATCAGAATACAAAGTTTCATTGTTCATCTTGAGAACTTACCATTACTCATCTATAAGGGGAGAGCAGGTGCTATGTGACTTGTATATGCCGAGTCACCAAGCACTTGAATTACCTGACATGACAGGCTTTCAAAGCCCGGGATGTCCATTAACTCAGGTGGCATAAACTCCTTCAGAGTTATTGGAAACTTAGATACGCCATTCAATGTTCCAGTTATGAATTCTACAAAAAAGGAGGTATTATAACTAACATAGTCAAAGAGCATAAAGTAGATGCCACTGTCACACCAGATATACAATTTAAGATTTTAACATGACTCTAAATTCTATTTCTACACACTTAATCAGTGTACTGTTCCCTCAGTTGCGCAATCTGGTATTCCTTTCTTGGATTTGATGGTAATTTAAATTGAAATTCCAGATATACAAGTGAAATTTTTTTTCACTCTGTTAGTGCTAGAGCAAGTATGATTAATTTGTTTGGACCTACGCTATAGTTATATTGCGCGATGGATAATAAAAAGAAAAACTTTCAAGAGAACTTAGAGATAGTAGGCCGCTAAATTGTCCGGGTCATGAAGTGGTAATTTTAATACCGTTTGCAAATGATCAGAAAATTCTGGTCCAACTCACAATTTCATCTTAAATTAGAAAAAACAAGAGCAGAAAATTAAATGATCAGAAATTGAACTTTGCTTAGTCATCTAATGACCTCCTAATTAATGACATATTGCATATATACTAACCAAGGCATTACATCAAACACCACATGTGCATCCTTATACACTTGCAATGTGCATTTTGAACTAAACTACAATATGAAAAAATCATAAATCAACACTACAAAGAAAAATGAAATTCAACTCTCAATTTCGTTAATCTTAAATATCTAAACTTTGTCCATAAATGATATACGAAGTCTGAGCAATCTCTGTAGAATACATTTGGGAAGTTATAGTACAATCTAAGAGGCTTCCAACTTGATTCATGCATTGTTAAAATTGGACCTTATCGATGTTATGGAATGAAATTGAGATGAGGTCGTTATCTCTGAGTTATAATTATGGCTTATCTTCATGTAAACCCAAATCTTAAAACAAAATTTGAACCATATATTTTAGCATCTAATGAAGTAAACAAGGGATGTTGTTTGGGGAACGGTATGCATTTAAGGGAGGCCTTGTTTTTTTTAGCCAGTATGCACAAACTAATATGATAATAGAAAATTATATGAAAACTTAAACTCATTGCTAGTGCTCAAATAGTTTCCTGTACCACAAGACCTAGTGTATGGTTTCCTTGAGAACTTACCACCTTAAAAACGGTACCAACCCGACCCTTATTGTACCCTCAATCAAATCTACAATGTTAGGTGCTAGGAGCGTAATTGGGCCTATTTTGATTGACATTTGATCCCATATAGGCATATAGCTTTAATTGTAGCTCTATACTTATCAATTACACAACTATACTTAGTATAGAAATATGTTGATTTGATTTGCAGGCATTTTCCAAATTTATTTTTTATTGGATATGATCTATAGCTTTTTTTCATTGTGATTCTGGGGCATGTACAATTTAAGTACATTTCTTTTTGTCTGTTTGCTTGCTTTATTAAACATATAGTTAAATTAAATAGATTAAATTTGCTTTGGTTGGATAAAAAAAATCCAAAAGTCTCTCTCAATTAATTGGCTTATATATTTAAATCAGAACATATTCCAAATTATTTATCCGTTTCTAACATGTATGTAATATATATATATATATATATATAGGTAAAAAACATACACATTTAAGCTTGCACAAGAAATCAAAATAAAAAGGATGAATTTGTGACGTAGAAAACAAAGGTGCAATTGATTTCTTTTTTCCACAGATTTATTCAAAACACAACAAACGAGCACTGCGAATGGTGTTAAGATTCTCTCTCTCGGTTTCCTCGAGAATCCTCACTATTTCAGAGAAGGGGGGCCGCACGTCAGGCTCTGTGTCCCAGCAGCGCATCATGAGATTCGCAAGAGACGGGTGGCAGTCAGCAGGGATTGCCGGGCGGATTCCACGGTTTACTACAGCAAATGCCGCCTGTACAGCAGTCATGTTCTCAAATGGCACCCGCCCGGTAACGAGCTCCCAAAGCACTATGCCGAAACTATAGACATCTACCTTATGGGTGTATGGCTTATGTTGTATCATCTCCCTACAGACAGGAATACAAGAAACAATTATTTCATAAAATTCAAAATTCAAAAGACAAGTCTACATATACAGTATAGAGCTAATTAAGGTCAGCACCATGCTGCAACCATGTTAAAGGTCTAGAACATGTCAAAAGTTTAATTGGTAAATAAGTTTTTTAATTTTTTTGCCCCCCTCTGAATGTTTAATTGGTAATTCGGGTTAAATTTATAGTTAAAATTAAAATAAATTTCTTGAAATATGATTGGTAATTATAATTATAAGTCAGAATATCATAAATTACGAGTCAGAGCATTATAAAGTATAAGTTAAAGCATTATTTTTTATCAAATACCTAATTAGTTAATGGGTTTAAATCCGATTCGATATTTTTTTGTCCCCCCTGACGAAAATCCTGGATCCGCCCCTGCTATAATAAATATTTTACTCATATTAAGCCTTTGTTCTTAATCTTAGTACCAAACGAACAAGTGCTCCTTAATGAGGATTAAATATTTAATCCTTCCCCCTTAAGGAGCCCATGCCGAACACCCTCTTCATCATCTAACCTGACTTGAATCAGAAACCATCTCTATACAGCTGTTGCAACCTCTTTTTGGTCTTATCTTTACTAATTACATGTCCAAAAAGAGTAAATTTAGCAAATTGTTAATTCAGAGTTTATTGAACAGTTGTAATTGCTAAAATTGGCCAAATATAAACAAATAAAACAAGGCATGAATAAAAAAATAGAGGAGAGCAAAGAGCAAAGGAAACTCACGGCGCCATCCACCGGTAAGTGCCTGTCTCAGGTGTCATCCCCTCAGACCTCTCCTCAACCCTTGCAACGCCAAAACCCGCAATTTTAATGGATTTATCCCCAGCAATAAACAAATTATCAGATTTCAAATCCCGATGTATCAGCCCGAGCATGTGTATATACGCCATACCTCTTGCCACATCAAGCGCTTGCCTAACCACAAGCTTAAGTGGAACTCCTCGGTTGTGCTGGTGCTTCGTCAGAAATTGCCTCACTGATCCCCCTTTCTCATACCCTGTAACAATGCATAAAACTCTGTGTTTTTTGCACATGCCAATATACCTGACGATGTTGGGGTGACTGAGATTTGCAAGCATCTTGACTTCCTGGTGAAACTGTTGCTCCATCAGCAGTGATTTGTCTGTCGTTTCTTCCGCCAGCACCCTCTCCAGTAGCTTTATCGCCGCATCTTCTCCATTGTACGTGCCCTTATATATCTTACCAAAAGCTCCTTGCGCGAAGGCGCCACCTACGTGTAGCTTTGATGTGTTAATTGTCCACGCGTCATCGTAGTTCTCTACAGTTTCTGTTGGATATCGGTGATCCATTAGAGATCTGACAAGCAGGTCACCTTTTCCATATGGTAGTGCCTGGGTTGCACTTGCAGTTGCTGGTGCATGGTAATCGTTGTTCTCTGTATTGGATGCATCAGGTATGAATCGGTTACCAGGGTGATTGAGCATTTGGGTACCGGATGCATTTGGCCCTACACTGCTTATCATGTCAACTGACATTTGGGTTCCATTGAGGTCGGTTGCTGTTCTGTCTGTTGACATGTGGGTCCCTTCTGACAGCTTGTGGTACAGCATGGCATCGTGGAAATTGTTCGGGGAATTCCCATTGTCCATCATTTTCGGGTATTCTGGGCTTGTGTGTCAAGTTTCAATACTCTTTTTTGCTGAATTTTGAGCTTTCCATGTTTTCAATTTTATCTGATCATTTTGAAAAAAAAAGTCAAATTATTTGATTCAAAGCTACATAAACTTGAACCAAATAAAAAATAAAAGTTTCCCCAAATTGTGAACTACAGCAAACAATAGTCCATTGTTGCTTTGCAATCATGGTTTGGAAAAATCTAATCTATCTATCAGCAACAACGACCCGATTGACAACTGGATGCGTTTTGATTTTGAATCGGAGAAGAAACTCACCTCACCGTCTGAGTTACGCTTGTGAGTTGTGACTGACTGATTCTTCAATTGATTGATGATCGGAAGAGATGAGATAGATATTGGCGGGTAGCATCAAATATGATTCGTTAATTGAAAAAAAAAGGAGAAAGAAAGAAAGAAGATTGATCTGTCGCCTGCCGAAATTTTTATTAGTAACATATAAAAATATTAAATTAAAGAAAATAACATATTAATATATTCAATTCAAAAATCCAACTTAACTATCATAATATTTTAATGGAAAAACAAAACGTTGACTTTGTCTTATTAAAATATTCAATTTACAATTCAAAACAACGGTGAATAAGTCATAAGTCATAACTATTGAATAACATTTCAAAACCGTTATATAACGATGGATTGATGAGTTTTACCGGCATTTTTTTTCCATAACCAAAAAATAAAATAAAATAATATTAATAACCAAAATCTAAAAAAAAATTCACTCATAACCAAACAGCCCCCGGGGACGGTTTACCCTTCTACTACAGTATTTTTTTTATTTTTTATTTTTAGAATTTGAATGTTTCAATCTAAATAATGAGAAGTGTTCAATTTTTATACTAAAGTTAGATCGTGGCTTAAAGTATTCCTTGTTTGGTTGGAGTTGAATATCTCATAAAATTGCTCAAGTTATTTTCTTCATAAAATTGCTCAATTATGGTCAAGTTATTTTCTACCGATCCAAACTCAGTTTTTTATTTTTCTTAAATCTGATGTATAGATGGAGAAAATCATTTTATTAGTTTTTAGTAAAATATGGAAATGTTTTTCAAAAATAGATAGAATGTTTCTATTATATCTAATTTTTAAGATACTTTATCTATTTTTGTACAATATTTTTATATCTTACTAAAAAAATTAAAAGAACAAAATATATGAAACCGTTCAACATGATGGATATATTACATACACCTACATTAACCAATATCAAGAGCTTGCAAAAAGATACATTAATATAGATAAATTTTAAACCTTGTTTTTTTTTTAAAATTTATCTACTCTTATAAAAATAAAATTAAAAAGTGATAATCTAATATCTTCGCTAATCTAATCGGCCCAAATCTAAAGCTGCTGCAGACGAATATGCAAATCGAATTACATTCGATTACTGTTTTTAACAGAATTTAACAAGCATTGGATGTAAACATATACAGAGATTGAAATTTAAACAAAACAAGCATATCTCTGATACTCAAACCAATACACGAACCTAATTATCTAAACATCTTTACCTTTTCAAGACAAAATCAGGTGATATATTCCATATAATGTTCCTATCTAGACTACTACTAATTTGCAAAGAGACGCCTACGCTTCTTAGGATCAACAGAACCAGTAAACTATATTATAATTACAGAAAATTAAGTTCATAAATTTGGTTTGCTAGAGCATGTACCTTCCAGTCCTTGAAATCGAACCGGAAGACGAAATACTTGTATGAGATTTCTCCTATGGCAATTGCACTTGCTGCTGGTGCATTTCTCGGTGCTGAAACGTATTTTTCAACACAAAAAAATTCAGTTGAGGCACTAAAAATCTTAAACTTAATTTTTGAGGCACTAAACGATATTTTTTGGCGATTCTGATTCGTCGGATACCTGGGATTACACCCAAGTGACGGTCCCCACCGTCTCCTCTCCTCCTTTCCGAATTGGGGTCATACACGCCAATCCGACTTTCCTAGCCAAAGTTATGACCGTTTAAAGTTAAAAAAAAAAAAAACGATGCTTCCGGCCCCATTTCTTGCTTTGAGCAAAAAATAATGTTTTGCAAAAAAATAATATATTTTTGCTTGATATATTTTAAGATCTTGAAAAAAATGATGTTATTAAGCAAATCGCCCCACGGGGGTTTATTTTGCAAGCTCTTGATATTGGTAAAATCAAATTTGAGATATTGTAATGTTTTGTATGTGCATAAAGAAAATAATAAAGATTAAATCTAATGGTTTGATTTTGCTATTTTATTTCTCATTTTTAGATTCAGATAAAAAAAAAAATGTAGACCGCCCCCCCGGAGGGCGGGTTGGTCTGAAGGTTGGTTATGGATGAATTTTTTTTGGAAATGTAGTTATTAATATTATATATTTTTTTTTGGTTATGGTAAAAAATGCCCGTGAGTTTTATATTAAAATATAATTTTTAGATTAAAATATTCAATTAAGAATTCAAAACAACGGTGAATAAACGTTATATAACGGTGGATTGATGAGTTTTATATTAAAATATAATTTTAGGATTATAACATTCAATTAACAATTCAAAACAACGGTGAATAACCGTTATTTATTAATGTTAGATTGATGAGTTTTATATTAAAATGTAATTTTTACATTCAAATATTCAATTAACAATCAAAACCGTTGAATAAATTAAGGTCGTTATTGATTTTTATAAAATATCTGAAAAGCATTGCTAAAGTGTAAACAAGTTAATTAAGAGAAACATTACAGATTAAAAAAAATTAGGAAAATATTGTTATTCAAACCAAAACAAAGAAGTCATGAAAAAAATTGTTGAATACAGTCAATAACTGTTGAATAACATTTCAAACCTGTTATATAACGGTGGATTGGATGGAAATTTTAATATAAAAGAAAATCAAACCAATTCCACTGAATAACGGTGGTTCGATGAATTGATTGGTTCCATTAAAATATTTTAATTTTTTTACTTATTTTAGAAATTTTCATATTTTTTTTTATATTTTTTTCTAAATTTTCAACAATTTAAATTAAAATATAAAAATTTGACGTGACTAATTTACGTCACGACACGTCATGTATTGTCATGGCGTGACTACACGTGACGTGACCAAATCACGGTGTGTTTGTCACGTCATGTCAAGAAGGATTCTTGGCAGTTATCTTCCAAAGTGACATGCCAGAAATGATTCTTGGGCGGTCCAATAGCATAGTTGTCAAGATTTTTTTTTGAAAATTCTCAAAATTAAAACACTAAACTAAATTTTTGATAAAACACTAAACTAAATCTCAGCGATTGTCTTTTTATTTATAGCGTTCTTATGTCTAAATACCAAAAATGCTAATTAAAATTTCAAAATGAAAACATTTACATGAATAACATTTGAACTAAAAAAATGAAATATAACAAAAAAACTCAAGGTCTGAGACTTCATACATTTACATGAATAATGTCTAAGAAAAAGTACAATAAATGACAAGAAAATAGATTATTATAAAGAATAAAACTTAATCATAAACTTCAACTCAAGTTTTGAGACTATTCTTAATTTTTGTTTTTTGGGGCTGAAAAATGCGGTCTTTCGTTTTACGGTTCATATATATAAGAAAATTAAAACACAGGTGTAGTATCATTTTAATTTTTATTTTAATCATGAGGAAGAGAGCAGAATTTTGATGGGAAGAGAAGAAACAAACTTAAATGAATGAGAGTAAATTTGGAGGAGAGGAAAGCTTACATGGTTGGATCCCACGAGATATTTTGCCAATAAATTTTGAAAGGGAGTATTTTTTTTATTTTATTTAAGAAAAAGATTATTTTATAAAAAAATTATCTGTTAACGGTGTTCATTTAGTAAAATATTTTCATAACAGAATACTTACATGAATAAATAATAGACAGCTTCCTCTTTTCGATAAATATCTTTATTTTTTTTATTTGGATAATTGGAACCCTAATTGCCTATAAAGATTTATACCAAAATGATTCAGATCACTCTCCTTTGTGGTGGTTGCTTACACAATCTGGTTATAGTTCTCATTCTTCTTTGTTTATAATGAAAAACGTACGGGTTAAAGATGATGATTTTAATAGTTTTTTGTAAGAAATATATATTCCACTGATAAGACATCAGGAGTGTCAATATTACAAAGTTTTTAATAAAAAAAATGGAAAGAAATAAATAAAAAAAATTATTTACAAGAGGGAATCTATCTCTTAATTAATTGATTGTTCATCTATTCTACATGACCACAAACCATCTTCTGAATTCCTCCAATAATGCTTCTTCAGTTATGGTCTGAGCTGTTTTTGTCTCCTCCATAAAGATGCGCTTGCATCTTTTCCTCTATAATACAAAAGTCATGGTGAGTTGCATCCTTCTTGTTCCATCTGAAGGGAGCTCAAGATTGCTTGTGCAAACTTACCAGATTGGAAGTACTGGCAAATCTGCAGTTGTGGCCTTTTGCCTTATCAGCTTATGCCTCACCTCTACTGTAGAGACACATGATTTGAACAAGTGTGTTGTACAGTTTCTGATGCCCTTTGGCACAGTGCACATCTATTTGGCATATTCCATCCTCTTAGAACCAATTAAATTATGAACTGTTAGTATCTTGTTTTGCACCATGAGCCTGCCAAATACCAGCACTCTTGTTGGTGCTCTGAGAATCCAAATGTTCTTGATTTGTGTTGCAATGTGTGGTCCTTTCTCAATTGCCCTGTAAGATTTTAATAGATTTCTTAATAAATAGTTGCAATTAATTAGAGAATAGAAAAGACATTAGATTAAAAATGTTATGGGGTAAAGGAAAAGGAAAAGGAAAAGAACTCGAGGGTTTAGCTGGATTGCATGATATAGCTAGAAATATTACAAGAACAAAGTTCAAACTCAATATGAAAGATATGAATGGGAAACCAGCAAATATCTATCGAATGAGTTAAAAACATGGAAAATATCTTTCATAAATTGTAAATTTGTAATTATTACCTCCTTCAGTAAATTTGCTTCTATTAGAAGAAACTAAGAAACACATGATACAACCATAAAAAATAAAATAAACACATGATACATACCTTGCTTACAAATTCATGGTCACCAATGTAACAAAAATTGAGTAACACGTATTTTTTTTTAATAAGAATGTTTTCTGGAGTTACAGGTATTAAGGAAGGTTAAGTTAATGACCTTTGAGATTAAATTATAAAGTTAATAGTTTGGACAATTTGTTACTAGAAGCTCCTGTTACTTAACAGGAGATATACAAAGTTGTGTTTGAATTTAATCATGAGGTGAGTTGAATAGCAGTTAGAATATTTTCTTATTATTGTACTTGTAAAATTTGTGCATGGTAATAATTTATTTAACTTTCAGTGTTTTCACTGAGAAATTTCTTGTTGTCTCTTGCTCATTGTTATGTTTCTTGAAAAATATTATCTTTATTCACTGCCCTAACACTTTTCTTGGGGGACATCCACAGATGAGTATCTGTATTGGTGTTATTATGGTACCGCCTACTGAAACTAATAATTGAGAGGCTTCAATATAAACTTGGGTTTTTAAGCTGACACTAAACATTCATCATGTTAGTTACTACTGTCTACTGTTCTCTTTGTTAGTTGTTTTTTGTTGGATCGGAAACGTGGTAATAACTCTTTAATTGGTTATTTAATTTTTTAAGAAAAGAAGGCAAATTAATGTGCGTTTCTTTTTTTTATCAAATTCTGAAATTGACCAGTTATTGAGAAAGTTATTCAGGAATCCCTTTTCTTCTTTGAATGTCCATCTTGAGCATGCTGAGGCTAAATCTAAATTAATTCTACAAAATCTTAGGCCCATTTGGGTATAGTAAAGCCCAGTAAGGTCCAGCTTGATTCAAATAGAAATAGAAACCCTCTAATGCCGTGAAATAATATACATTCTTTCACCATAGAAATTTCAATTTGTTCATTTGCATTTTGAGAGCTCGTTCATTAAGAATAATTCTGTAAAATTTTTGTAAGTACTAAGTAATCAATGTGTTTATGATGGAGCACTTTCTGTTTGGCCGGGGTTGCCCTGGTGAAGCAACTCCTGGTAAAAAATCATTTGCTATATTTTGTTTTTCCAGGGCATGCATGCAATATGTATTATTATTTTTTCTCTTTCTTCTTTGTTGACGGTTGAATATAATAATCATGAAAATCCTTAAATACACTGTTTTAATTGTATTGGCTATTGCTATGTAAGTTTGAAACCTCTATTTAATTTGTTAAATTATAGTTGAATCCTCCATTGTCTAATGCCAGTAATATAAAAAAATATTATTTTAATATTTGAATTGAAATACTCTGTTTCCAAATACTCTGCCATTGAATTGAAGGTTTTACTTAGCTAACTAGACCATTAAATCGCATTTTGAAGTAGGGCAATTCAGATTTGACTCTATTGATCTAAATGCCTAGACTACAATTTAATTTAGGGAAAATTGATTATTTGTTACTCCAAAACCTTCAAATCTGACAAAATGCCATCACGAAACTATAAATCTGAAAAATGCCACTCTAAACTTAGTTAATTCTTAAATTTACCACAAATACACAATTTTTATATTTTTTTTATTAAAAATTAACTGAAAAATACAGTTTTGAGCAAGGTTCTAAATAGAGATTATAGCGGCGTAGCAGGGAGACAAAAAAAAAGCTATAGCGAACAATGAAGCTATAACGAAAGCTTTCCTATATAGCGTTTTTTTTCTTTTTAAAAATTATATTTTATATTTATACTAATAATGAACATTATCTATAATTAAAATCTTATAGAGTAACAAAAACACCAAATTGATTAAGAAGTTATAATATTCATACTGAACCAATACAAAGTCCAAATTATCATTCAAAATATTCCTAATTCTATAATTCATAAATTATCGATACATTTTCTATTCAAAACATCCTACTATCATATATTAAGTATCATTTTACTACATATTCAAATCAACCATTCTTTAGATTATTCAGACGGAGACACAAAGCCCATTTAAATTGAAAAAAAATAGAAAAATAAGTCAATGTAGCATAGCGGACCGCTATTACCGCTATAGCGGCCGTAGCTCGAATAGCGTAGTTTTACTCCGTAGCTTAGCTTATGGGGTCCAAAATCGCTATAGCGGCGCTATAGCTAGCTATTTAGAACACTGGTTTTGAGATACGTATAATGAGGGGTCTGAAGGGTATATAGCGAAATACAGAAATACATATCTCAAAACTGTATTTTTCAGTTAATTTTTAATAAAAAAATATATATAAAAATTGTGTATTTGTGACAAATTTAAGAATTAACTAAGTTTAGAGTGGTATTTTTCAGATTTAAAAGTTTTGAAGTGGAAAATAACCAATTTTCTCTTTAATTTAGCTCTGAGAGGATTGTGAGAAGAACCCCTAAAACAGTTAAAACCTTACAACTCGCTACATGGAATACCACACGCAATGACGCACGTAAAATCTTTAATAACCTAGAGAGAGAGAGTGTTTGTTTGTAGGGTAGCTGAAGTGGCGTTTGTAGTCGAGTCTTTATTTCATAAAAGAAGCTCCTGATTCCCTTCGTAAGAACTGCTACTCACAGTTCGGTGGGCCCCTCATGCCTTCTTCAGTCCTCTCTCTCCTCTTTCTTACGTAGTGCAAAAAAACAAAGAGGTAGGAGAGAGGCGGAGTGGGAGAGAGACAGAGAGAAACGCCTTTCTCGTTTCTCATATCCACCAACAATCCATATCCAAACCCTAGATTTAGATTTATAGGATATAGCCTCGGATGCACTGCATGCATCAACCAACTAATTAGATTCTTGTCTTTAGCCACTTATTATTTTCCATCTAAGTATGTAACATTCTTTTTGGAGCATATTAATTTTTTACCAACTATATATATATATTAGATAATATCCTGGTATATGAATAAATCGCTGTCTTAATTTTAATTTGCCTAGTTTCTGGAAATCCTTATATTGTGAACATTTAACATGATGTTCTCAAACAATTACTAAATTATTTTGTAGTGACCTACCATTACCAAGCATTATATTTTGTGCCCTACTATTTTTAAACTTGAGTTTAATAGGCCTATATTTCAGAAAGGAAAAAAAAAAAAATGAGTTTAGGGTTAAATTCGAAATTATAACACAGCATATAAGTTCAATAAGATCATGGTAAAAAGATAGGGAAAAAAAAAACAGAAGTGTACTTATTCCTCAGAACTCAGCTATCAATTAAGAATGACATCAATAAATTAATATTACAAAAAGAAACAAAAACTTAAGTATACTTCATTTAACTGGAGAAAGTTTTGACAGCTTTTCAACAAAAACTCGTCAAGGCCCAAGGGGGACTTTTCTATAAAAATCTCACAGACTTTTTTTACTTTCCATTTCCATAACTGCAACTTTTTGAGTTTTACATTTTGAATAAAAAAAAACCAACATACCTCGCCCTCGGCTCACCTCACGCAGATAATTAAATCACTTTCAGCCTTTGTCACAAACAACAAAATTACTTTCAGCCTCTTAAATCACCAATTGAAAGTTTGAAACTAAAACTAGAAAACATAATTAATAAATTAAGAGGGACATCACAGGATTCATAACAACACTGAAGAAAGGCGCCATACGCTCAACACCTTTTCTTTACATTTAGTAAGAGAGTTTAAGAGAAAGATCAATTGGCTGAGAAGGATATGAAGATCTCGACGGTACTGACGTCGATGCATCACTCATCGTTGGAAACGCCAGCTCAGCCAGACTGCCACCATATGTTGGAAAAAACTGGTATTCTCTTGTTTGTCTCTCTACCGATGTCACCTTCCTTCTCTCCATAGATGCCATCATTCCTCCTCCCTCCTACAAAGGAAAACACCTACATTTGATTAAAAATCACCCGGAATATTACAATGTACGTAAGAGGTAGGTAGAAAGAAAACTCACCAAATCAGAAGATGGAGTGATGGTGGCTGTTAGATCCATCTCCATGTGATTACCACCGTCCATATATTCATACACTGAGTTATCACCAAAGAGGCGCTTCTTCTGTTTTAAAAAATGGCAAACAAAACGAAATTAAAAAAAAAAATAACAAGAAATCATAGATTAATTATAGGTTGTTATTATAAAGTCTCTCGTATTCAACGCAACAAAACACTTACACGGACACAAAACTCGCACTGATCAGCGTAGCACTGCACCGGGTCCACCGGTGGAGGCACAAGAGGCCTCGACACCATTTGGGTTGAAGGGGGCTCTGGTGCCGGCGCCGTCAGATACCTCCCCATATATTCTGGGGGTCCCATTGAACCCACCGGGTAAGTACCTGTTAAAAGACCTCCTGAGCCTACCGGAGATGGGTACGACCCGACAAGCATGTGAGGGAGCACGACCCGACGAGGCTGGTGCATGAGGAGCTCGGTTTCACCTGCCTGCTCCATTCTGAGCCGTTCCAGCTGGGCAACACCAAGGCCTCGCTGTGGCGCCCGCTTTGGTGTTACTTGCTTGGCAGACTTCCTGGACCTTGTTCGAGGTGGAGCTGGCGGTGGTAGATGCACAGAGGTTAAACTCTGGTCAGGTTTTGGCGAGTTAGGATTTTCGTCGGGGAAGGTAATAGGCCAGTAAATAAATTGGGAAGGCATTTTTTTAATGGAACAGTGAAAGAGAGAGGGAGCAACAAGGGAAGAAAGGGTTTTGGGGGTTTATATAACAGGAGCGGGATCGAGCGAGGGGTTACTGAGTAAGTGTGTAGGTCTAGGTGGTGGTCCCGGAAGGAGAGAGTGACACGTGGCAGATAGTTGCATGTACGGTCTGCCCGGTGTGACCCGGGAGCCGGGCGGAGGTATTTTGTTTGTCTGGTAGTATATATAGACGTGGCTTTTGAGTTGATAGTCCGTTGGTTGTAGGAAAACTTTGCTTGTGCTGATATACAAAATACAACACTAGAGAAACTGAAAGTAGATCAGGCGATTTGTGCGTCTTATGTTTTCTTTTTGTTACCAAACTTACAAAAATAATGAGCTTTTGCTTTCTCGCTGTTATAATCATTGTCGTTTAGTCTTTGTTATTAAGTATTTTCTTTTTTGTTATTTCAGGATATATGGAGCTAGGGATCAAGTTGCAACAAATTTGAATTACAACAAAGTTACAACAATGATTTTGTTTCATTTTCAAAATCCAAATCATCGATCCAAACAGTTCAGCATGATTATCTAAATAAAATGTGCTTTCGGATCAAATTTTACATTTTTTTGAATTTTTTTATATTTATTAAGATGGGTACAAAATTCAATGGTCTGAATTTGACTAGTTTTTGTAAAATACTTAATAAATAGTAAAAAAAAATTCAAAAAAAATGTAAAATTTGATTTGGAAGTACATTTTATTTAGATAATCATGTTGAATGATTTGGATCAACGATTTGAACTTTGAAAATGAAAAAAATCGTTATTGTAATTTTGTTGTAACTTGATCCCTCCTCTATATATATATTTCTTTTTAAACACTTATTATATATGAAAATTAAATATATGTATCTCTCTGTCGCAAGATGAAACTCGTCACCATCTAAATTAGAATGCGATTCTCTCATTAAAGATTTTGAATCATTATTATTGACGAAATAATTATCTACAGATCAATATAAGAATTAATGTTCGAACATATATATTTGGGAAAGAAAAATGAAAATTTCCGGCCTGCATCTTTAATATTATGTTTAACCGATGGAAGAATACAGTATAGTATATAGTGGCGAGGCTAGAATTTGAGCTAAGGGTGGGCAAAAATCGAATTCGGGTTCGAATAAATTAACGGGTTCAGTTTGAATAAATTAATAGTTTGGGTTAGCATCAAGATGTATGATTCAAAGTAATTGATGTTATTTCTTTGTCATCTTTTTTTGGTATGCAAATTAACGGTTCGGGTTAGCATCAAGCTATATGATTCAAAATTGCGCACAGATGTCTCAGCATCTCCTCTGTGTTGAGGCGGAGGGTTTTTTTTTTTTTATTGACTTTCCTCTAAGTCAGGAGTAGGCAAATCTATATTTTAAAGGTAAACAAACCCAAAAAAAAAATCTGATATAAAAAAAAAAAATTCAGGGGTTGCCTACCCCTGTTGTATGGTAGCCTCGCCAATGATCGTATATATAAATATCTGATTAATTAGTGTATTTATAGTGGAAGCATTGATCATGTATGGCTGGCTCATGGAAGAGTTAATGGTTTCAGCTACTATTTTAAAATATAATTTTTATTTTTTAATATGCATACGGTTGATGATTTTTCTATGTCGTATAATTAGTATATATGGGGATGCATATGCGGCAAAGTTTGCAGATAGTATATGTGATTGTATGTTTTGAAGAAAAAAGATTCACAAATTAACTAGCTATAAATATTTTTTTTTTCCTAGAGTTTTATTCAAAAATAAGAAAATACAACTATTAAATGATAGAGTTATATCTTCAATTTTATCTGTCTAACCTGATGCAAACTAAAAACAAAAAAATTTCTTAATTAATATGCAGTTTCATACTTGATTAATTGGTTAACATTTTCATACTTCATGTCTCATCTATTAATTGTTTTAGTAACGGACATCTGAATAAGATATATAATTAATGTTGAAATTTAAGTTTATAATATTTGTCCTTTTTAGCGCTTATTATACATTATTTTTAATCGAAATCCGACAAAAAGGAAAATTTTCCGGTATAGATAGATTTACTAGAGTTTGTGCATGATTAATCAATTAATGATAGCACTACTGTTGAGAATAGTTAGATAGTTCGAGGGTAAAAATGTAATATAAGAATAAGGGTTTACGGTAAAATAGCCTTCAAGCGAGTATAAATATCCATATATCAGATTGTAAAAATATAACAAATAACAATATTCAATATCAGATTTTTATAAAATTTACAACTACAGATAGTAGAACTAGAATGCTTTTAAACTCATCATGTATTTGTATTTTAGTGAGCTTAACTCCGAAATCTTTAATCTATTTAATTAAGATCTTAGTTTAAATGTACCGCCATGGGAAGTGAAGCTATTTATTTAATAGTCATGTGTGTCCAACTCGATCTCCATATATATATCTCTTTTAGTAGATGACATCTAACTATGATATTTAATGTTGAAATTTAATTAAGTTTGTAATATTTGTATTTTTCCGCACTTCTATACATCATTATTAATCAAAATCCAACAAAAAGAGCAAATTTTGCTGGTTAGATAGATTGATTAGAGTCGTGCATGATAAATTAATGGTGGCATTACGAGAACTAGGAGATCGAACTAGGGTATTTTAGTGAGTTTAATTAACTCCAAAATTTATAATATATTTAATTAAGATCTTAATTTAAATGAACCGCGATGGGAAGTGATGTTATTTATTTAATGGTCATGTGTGTCCAACTCAATCTCCATATCTTTTTAGCAACCGACATCTGATTATGATATTTAATGTTGAAATTTAAATTTAATTCATGACCTCCAAAAAAAAAAAAAAAACCCAAAAAGTTGTTGGTATGGCTAACAAATTGGACAAATAATTTAGGGAAACAATAATAAAAAGTTACCCATCTAAATTTGATTTTAGTTTCGTCTATATATGATATTTATTTTTACAAATCCTGACATGATGCAACAGTCTTTTGAGAGAAGGTGACAACAAAAAAGGCACCCTAGCTAGTTAAAAAATAAAGTGGGTATATTGTACTGGCAATGCATGATGAGGTTCTAAAATGAGAAAAATTGGGCTATGCAAGACCTGGATCTTGTTTGGTTAGAGTGGGTCTCATTTTGGAATTTGGAAACGCGGATCTTAGACCGTTTATTTTTGCATGAACATGCCATAGATTCCTCCTTTTGATCCCTGGTGGATTATTTGTGGCTCTCATGTAAATATATTGACAGAGTAGTTTTTGCTTAATGAACACTGTTTTGACTATATTATATGTGGCATGTTTACTGAATGAAGCGAAACCTTCTCTGTCAATATCTTTACACTGTACTATTTGGCCCGCCACCCATAATCAATTAATGGCACTATTTTTAAAATAATTTGGACATAGTTGAGATTAAGTTTAAATATCAACAAGTCATCTAGCTCCTTGACTTCAAATAATATATTTGAATCAAGTAAAATGCTGAGGAAGTATATTACCAAATAATATTATAAATATAGCTAAGATATTAGAAACAAAAGTTAATATATAATACACACGTGAATTGAACCAAATATGTCAAATTTATTTTTCTCTCAATTCATTAATTTATCTTGTTTACATGGTTCAAGTGTCATGCTTCTCTCGATCTCTTTACTTAAAAATACTATGTAATATTTAATATACCTAAAGTGCATTGTAAACGTTAATGGAATATAATTCTCATTTGATCAATTGATCCTCTACATAAATTATCCTATATTGTTATTATTATAAACATATTCAGCATTTCGGAATAATATTTATTTGTACCCAGAAATTATTTTATAATGTTATCTTCTTTTACAAATAATATGTTTTTTCCAGGATGAAGTCTGGGGAAATAACTCCATTGAATATAAATTTGGAAGATTTTTCTCTAAGTTGGTCTTGGACTGTATGAGGTAGGTTTTTTTTGCTCTTCTTAATAACTGATCAGCGACAAATTTGACGAATGGCTTTGATAATCATCAAGTTTTAAGTTGAATTATGAAATTTGATATACTTAGTGTTATTCTTTGTTATATATATTTGAATTATGAGGGTACTTATACATACTTTTTAACAAATAATATCCCATTAATTGGTCACATGGTAATTGAATAACAAAATTTTATTGTACAATTAATATAATTAAGTCTTATTTTGGCTCTTAATTTCATGAAACATTTGATCTTGTAACAATTCATATAACAGTTTACGGCAGATATGCTCATGTTCTAACAAGGAAATAGTATATCTAACTTACTACATCAATGTCCGAAGAATATATATATATACAAGCATCTCAGTTCCATGAAGCTAGGAGTAGGAGAGGATAATGATTAGCATTTGGGACAACAGCGCCTAGCTTTGGGGCGGCAGAATAGACAAGAAATCATAAGAAAACACATAAAATATATTATTTTTTAAATTAGATTTTATACCATCACTGCAATGGACCGGGTTGGGGTTGCCTCCACAATTTTGCATCCTATCCTTTAAATACAACTTTTTACAGGAAAAACCTCAAAACGTAGCAAATTTGCAATATATAGTTCCTGTGTCAAAACCTCAAAACGTAGCAAATTTGTATATATGACAATGAGTTTTCTTACACTACAACAGGTAGCTTAAATTATCTTATCCTTGCTAAAATGTTTCAATCCCTCCTATGCAAGAAGGAAAAAAAAAAAAAAAAAGGAAACGGAAAGTACGTATTGTAAGATGTTTGAAATACAGTGAAAAAGTGAACAACAATTTAAGAGGGGGTGTTGAGCAAAAAAAGCAGTGCGTTTCAATTTTATTTCTCCTTTCCAAAATTACCAGATGTAGGCCGGCATGCAGTAAGCTGCAAGGGCTGCGAGAGGAGATACTGTCCCTCCAGAGAATGATTGGGCTCTATTGTGTTGTGTGTTATAGAGAGCTAGGGACAGAGAAGGTTGTGCCAACAGGGGCCCACTCCTTTGAACGGGGCCCACTGGTTACTACCAGTGCCACTGTGACAGTACGCCAGTACGTATGTATACGGGCTACTCTCTCTCTCTCTAACAGAGTGCAAGGTGAGATTTGTCTTGTGTGATCTGCTGTCCTTTTGTCTCTCTAGGTGCCACGTACTACTGGCGCTTTCTTCCCCTACTACCTCTCCCTTTCTCTGTCGATTTTTAGGAATTTTTGCATACTAAACCCTTCGTGGTTTTGATATTATATTGTTATTAGTAGATTAGCAAATTTACTTATTAGCTAAGCATGCACTTCGGAAAGATATGTTGGTAAAGAGAAAATATATTAGATTACAATTGAACTTGCACAGAAATATTCAGCTAGAATGTTATTACCTTAATAATTGAATTCATCTTTATTTTATCATATTATGGTTATAAATGCATCAATTTATGACAAATGCATGCGTTTAAATGGAAACTAACTGTTAGATGCCCTTTTGTACCTTAACATATGGTTTGGTGGCAATTATGTAAATATGCTGACATCTGTGCTTGGCAGGAGAACTGGATGTGGGCCCGGGCCTTTTTGTTGGCCTGATTTGCAGCGTGGATCCAATCCCTATGAAAAGTTCCTACAAAGCGAACCATTAGTAGCTTTTTCTGTATATGGACATCTAAATAATTAGGCTTCATAATTAGCTCTTAAACAGGGAATTAAAAACGTAAATACTATCTCAGGAGTTAGGAGTTTTAAGAACACTGACAACATTTTCTTAAGCATGATAAACTTTCATGGTAAGTGCCCTTCATAAATTGTTCAATCATTTAACGAGTCTTGCAGGAAAATTAAATCTTGTAGTAAAAAAAAATGGAAGTGTAATTCTTTAGCAAATGAAATTTTTGGTGTCCATTAATGTATACAGTATTCTTAATTCTCTTGAGCATCATTGAACTTCTAACTCAAAGGCAAGAATTATCAATTTATAAGAAAAAATTATCCCCTCTTTACGTTTTTATGATTCTTTTATTCAGATCAAATAGAAAGAAATTAAAGTGTTTATAACTGTTTCAGAACTTGAGGGATCCTTCCTATTCTACCTCAAATATTAAGTAAAAACCATAAAATTATATAAATATAATTTATTACATTTTACTAAAAAAATATAATTTTTCATGAAAAACATAAATTGTTAACATTTTTAAGGTAAGGTGTATCACCTCAGCACAATACCACTCTATAAGCCCTTGGCAAAAAAAAAATGTTTGGTTGGGTGCCTAAATGATGCCGTTTTTTTTTTAATCTAACACCCGGATAAATCAAAATTAAATAAAAAACACCCAGATCCAAAAAATCTCGAAAATTGACACCCCCGCAAGCTCAGTTTGCGCACCAACACAGAACCGCAAGCTTAGCTTGCGCACCACCTGGTCCGCAAGCTGAGTTGGCGCACCTAGCTCGGTCCGCAAGCTGAGTTCGCGCACAGCCTTTTTCTGCTATAAAAATTAGTTTTTTACCACTGTATTCATTCCACAACCAGCAGACAGCAGCGCGGCTGTAAGTATTTTTTTCTCTTTAGTCCGTTTTTTTTAATTATTATTTTATATTTTTAATTGACTGTAAATTTATTAATTGTTAGGTTTTGTTCAACCAATTATGATTGGAATTGCCTGTTATTTTGGTGGTGAAGTTTTAGTCGGGCCAAATGGTGCTTATTACAGTACCCAACCTTCGAAAATGTTCAATATCAACCCAGATTTAGATTTTAGAGGTATAACTAGAGAAGTGTATCAGCAAGTTGGTATTGATCCGAACTATTATGAACTGGTAATTTCTGCAAGAATCAATATTGGTCAAGGCAACCAGACCTGGTTCCAACAGCTACCGGTACAAGACGATAATAGTTGGGGGTTGTATACCCAAATGACAATGAATTTGACCACTCCTTTCAAGTTCCTAGAGTTATATATTGTAGCTAACCTTAGATAGAACCCCAGACGTAACCCAAACCAAAATACCAGAAATAACCCCAGACAGAACACCAGACCTATGCCGCAAATGACACAGGGTAGGGTTATTGAGCAATCTGTGATGGGTCCTGTACGGGCCCTAACTTTGGGGAGTACTAGTCGGGCCCAACCTGAAATGGGATGTCATAGTACTAGCTCTAGTTGGGCCCAACCTGAGATGGGATGTCATAGTACTAGCTCTAGTTGGGCCCAACCTGAGAGGGGACGTCATAGTACTAGCTCTAGTCGGGCCCAACCTGAGATGGGACGTCATAGTACTAGCTCTAGTCGGGCCCAACCTGAGATGGGACGTCATAGTACTAGCTCTAGTTGGGTCCAACCTGAGAGGGGACGTCCTAGTACTAGCTCTAGCCGTGCCCAACTTGATAGGGGACGTCCTAGTACTAGCTCTAGCCCTGCCCAAACTGACCGAAATCGATCTCCAACCCCGGAACCGCTTTATTATGCTGAAAATACAGATGAAGATCCCGAAGAGCGGGAGGCAGAGGAAAATTGGGATGCCAGTGAAGGCGATGGGGCAACTGATTTTAGTGATGTGGATACAAATTTTCCTGTACTCGGTAAACGATAGTGGCAGGTGTCGGGTGGTGCAGAAGGACATCCGTTCGAGCAATTTCATGACACATCAGGGTTTGAAGAAGCTGACAGCTCTTTTTTTGCAAATTCTGAGGTGTGTTTCATTTTTAATTAATTTTTAAAAAATCATTTATAAATTATGAAATTTTTATATTCGTTAATTTTAAAATTTTAAATTTTTTGAAATAGGATGGAAAACAACATGCATTGTCTGAGGGGATGATATACTCCAGCAAAGAGTAAATGCAAGAAAAAATAGGCCATTGGCATATAAAGAAAAATATCGAGGTGAATCAGACACATAGCGACACAAGAAGGTTGAGGTTTAAGTGCAAGAGCGACCGTTGCCAGTGGGGATTGGTTGCGAGGGCTACCGGTTTTGGTAATGACTGGGCGATCACAACACATAAGGGACCTCACACATGCTACGCTGAGGCATCCAGGTCAGATCATGCGCAGTTGACGTCCGCAATGGTCGCCAACTGCATAAAATTGTCATTACGAAAAAATGTTGATATTAGTATCAGGGCCATCACAGATCTGGTTGCTCAAAAGTGCGAGGGAATCGTCCCTAAGTATAACAAATTGTGGCGTGGTAGAGAGTTAGCCATTGCTCGGGCATTTGGTAGTTGGGAGGGGTCTTACGGGCTTTTTGTCCCTTTGTTGGATGCAATTAAAAGGGCAAATCCAGGAACCAAATATAAAGTTGTTTCAAAGCGAACAAAAAAAGATGGGTACCGGTATTTCTTGAGATTAGCATGGGCTTGGAGGCCATGTATTGAAGCAGTGAGTCACCTCAGACCAGTAATCAGCATCGATGCTTGTTTCCTATCAGGTAGATACAAGGGTAAATTGTTGATTGTCACCGGATATGATGCGGAGAACCAGTTAATCCCGCTAGCATTTGGGCTGGTAGAGAGTGAGGAATTTGAGAATTGGGGGTGGTTTATGAAGTGGGTGAGACATGTTGTAATTGGTCCGAATAGATTCATGTGTGTGGTATCTGACCGGGCCATGGGCATAAAAAAGGTGTTTATACAGGATGATCTGGGTTGGTCTGAGGAGAACGGAGAGTGTGTTCACAAATACTGCTCTCAACATGTATTTGAGAATTTTGGTAAACACTGCAAGGATAAAGCCTCAGCCAATTTTTTCAAAATCTTGGTGAAAAAGAAAAAACCAAGAAGAATGGTAGAATGTCTCGATGCAATATTATGATATTTGTATGTTGTATTATTTGTTAGCGGACAATATTATGATATTTGTATGTGTGAAATAAAATAAGTCTCAAACACAAAATAACAACATAAAATATGCATAACAGTCCAAAATAAAATATGCATAACAGTCCCAAAATATACATAACAGTCCAAAATAAAATATGCATAACAGTCCAAAATAAAATATGCATAACAGTCCCAAACATAAAATCTAAATAAAAGTTCCAACACAAACTAACAACTAAGATCGAATTATCAATGGGAGGATGGTGTGTAGGGAACCTTCTTCCTCTTAAGCCTCTTGCCGCGTCCCTCCTCCTGTACGTCCTGAAACCTCGGCATGTAGGATTGGGAGGGCTGTGACGCCTGTGGAGCCTCCTCCTGTATCTCACCAAACCAACTCTCTGCAGGTCCGCCCTGATATGAGCCTGGAACGTCGCATGAATCCTGCTAGGGCTGTGACCAGAATATAGGAGAAGTAGGGTCATCCTGAGAAGCGAAGTCCTGCGACTGCGTGAAGTTACCGTACTGATTTCCCAGCTCAAACGTAAAATCTCTTGCTGGCTGCTCCACCTCATCACCTGGGCGATGTGTACGTCTCTGAAATAAAAAGATAATTAGGTTTCACAATGAATATAACACGACATCATTTTTTATATTAAACACATACCGCTACATCACCAGCTGTCGCAAATGCCTCCTCAGGAGTCGCAGCTGCGTGAATATCTGACAAATCTGGCTCAGCGGTGCTCCCAGGTGGTGCAGAGTCGGTACTGTCAATGCGGTGCAGTTCCTCATAGGCCGGGAGATATGACAATACCAGTATCTTATCCATATGGGACTTGTATCCTGCGACGACGACAGGCGGTGCAGCCATGCATAACCATCTCTTTCTGAACTTCTTCCACCCTCTTGTGATTGACAGTCTTGCGCTTATCAAGCATTGCTTGATATTCATCAGCACCTTCAAATAAATTGTAAATAAATTAGGTTAGAATAAATGAATAAATTGTTACTTTTGAAATAATAAAGGAATAATAAAATCTTACAATCTGTGAAGCCGGACCACCGCATGGAATGTAGCCGTAATCTTCAGTATTCATGTCACGTCGTACTGCGAGCGGCCTCTTGTTCATCTCCGAGATCTGACCGTACATGAAAACCGTAAACGCACAGTACTCCTGGTACCAACGGCGGTACTCCTGGTCGTATGCCTCGAACGCATAAGTCTGGAGGTGCTCAGGAATCATGTCCTCTGGAGCCATGGCCTCAAGTCGCTGCACATAATCCTCACGTATCGTTCGCCAGTTCTTCCCCTCTTTAGTATCTAGTGCCTTGTGTAACAGGTATCACTCGTCTTTACTTATCGAGTCCGGTACAGGAAAATACTGAGACATGCCGAACTGTCTCATGACCCGTCCAGGATAATAATGCTCTATAACCTGGAAGTAGACAAGCGGTACCTGCAGATGCTAAAAATATAAAATTGTAGGAACTATAAATTTTATGAATTAATATTTTAGCTAAGAATACAAGCGATACCTGAGCAAACCAGACATGTCGCTCCTCCGAGCATATCGCAGGCAAGTCATACAAGAAAGAGTGGAAGCCATAATCATCGGTGCTCGGTACAAGCTCGTCGTATGGGCGCCAACAAACGTGCTCATCTGGCCTCATCTGCTCGAACTGTGACCTGAAAAAAGCAACCCCCGTAGGTCGTCCGTGTGGGGTATGGGTGAAAGCCTTCCCCTCCGAGCACCATCTCTGAGCATAGGAAGGACATGTCTGCGGATTTGGCTGACCCCACACTGGAGCCCAACCCTTCACTTTTGGCGATGGACGACCGAATGGAAACCTCGTCCATGACCAATGATGTAAGAGCGCAATCGGACCGTAAAATCTCTTTTTTGTCACCTGTTTTAATAGAAGTTACAATTATTTTTATACAAATTGTTTAAATAGTAACCACAAAAAATTATTTTTAATACTTGACATGCAGTGCATAAACCGCGGTATAGACATGCCAAGACCGCCGCACCCCAATTCATCTTACGCGGGTTCTCCAAGTCCACCAGAAACAGTAATAGAGAGCCGGGAACAGTGCCCCCAGATGAATCTGGGAACATCCAGGATGCGAACAACTCCATGATGTAAGCCCGTGTCCACCGTGCAACCTCAACAGGATCGGCGTTTTCGGCTAGTTCTCCACTGCAAAATTATTATATACAATGTAAATGCTGCAATCAAATTATTTAAAAAGTTACATGCACGCAATTAATTAAATTTAAAGTCACCTGAAACGCTGCCGCAAAGCTGGTATACTGATGTCGTTCTTGGAGTCGATCAGGCCACGCGGTGTCTTCCTCTGCTTCATCAACCCATCACCTAGCAGATCGGTCACGACCTGAACAAAGTCTCCGTACTCCACACCGGTCACAGCATCTCCAGTAATGGGCAGGCCCCATAGACAACTCACGTCCTGGAGAGAGATGGTAATCTCTCCAACGGGTAGGTGGAATGTGTGGGTCTCCGGCCGCCATCTCTCGATCAACGCAGATGTCAGTGCGGGATCTGCGGTTACAGGGGTGAGCTGTGACACATGCCATAGCCCCATTCTCTGTAATGTCGGTGCATAGCGCATGTCATATTTTAGGGTCATGAGGTTATTCCTCACCTCCGTCATCTCATGATCCTAAAATAAATTACAAATGAAAATAAAAATTAACAATTGAGATATTTTTTCAAATAAAAATTAACAATTTAAATTATTTTTCAAATGTAAACTTACATATGCTAGGGAGATCTTGTGGCCCTTGATCGGAAACCAACAGATGGGGCTAATGCAATCACCTCTCAACTGCGGAAATATGGTAGAGATCAACTCTTTATCCCAATCAGTCTCATCCAATAGGGTTGTGCCGCTCGTTGATGCCATACTAAAATGAATTATACATTTTTGCTCAAATCTTAACATAATATGAATTTTGTAGTTGTCTAAGAAATTCTAGTAATTTTGGGCAACCAATATAAAAAAAAATGTACAATTTTGGTCCAATTGTGCATTTCTAATATATTTTGGTATATGGTACTAAAATTATCCAATTTTGCATTTCAAATTAAGATCAATTTTGGTACAATTACTAATTTTGGCCTCTATTAGAACTATTTCGAGTGATTTAACAAAATTATAAATTATTTTGAACAACTAAATAAAAAATTAAACTAAAAACTACAATTAAATTACAACTAAATTATATTTACTAAACTACAACTAAATTATCCTAAACAAAGTTAATTATCTAAACTAAATTACCTACACTACAATTAAATTACAACTAAATTATATCTAAACTAAACTACAACTAAAATTACCTACACTACACTACCAACTAAAACTAAACTAAATTACTTAAACTATAAAATTAAAATAAATAAATAAAAAAAAATTACCTTTTTACTGTAGGGAGCGCTGCTGGGGCCGGTGTGGGGGTAAAAAAGTGGTGCGCAAGGGTTTTATAACACCACAGCTTGGTGCGCAAGCTCAGCTGGCGAACCGGGTTGGAACGGGTCGGTGCGCGCTCTGAGCTGGCGAACCGGGTTGGAACGGGTCGGTGCGCGCTCTGAGCTAGCGAACCGGGTTGGAACGGGTCGGTGCGCGATCTGAGTTGGCGGATCAAGTGGTGCGCGGTTTGAGTTGGCGGACCGGGTGGTGCGCGAACTCAGCTTGCGGGGGTGTCAATTTTCGAGAATTTTGGATCCGGGTGTCTTTTAATTAATTTTGATTTATCTGGGTGTTAGATAAAAAAAAAACGGTAAATGATGCAAGGGGTGCTTGTATCATAGGAAAAAGCTGATGGCCATAAAAAACAATAAACGAGACAAAGGAAAGGGGAGCATGGGGGCATACATTCCAGCGCCTAGACTATACTGGAAAAAGAGAGGAGGCTCGTAGCATGCCTCAGGGACCAGCAACACCTGATTTGGAAGCTGGCCCGTACTGTCAGAGACACACAGAAAAGACAGAGAGAGAGAGAAGATTTGGATGTATCTTCGACTGGGATTCTCAACCGCTCTACAATTATTTCCACCTATTTAATATCCTAATGGTCCCCGCTTCCATACAACTAAGAAGCAATACATAAGATGAAATACATCAAAGAATGTGCATTATACATATCAAATATGTTGCCCAGTATAGAAATTGAATGCTTATGGAAAGACTCAAACACTTCCCAACCGTAGGATGTTGAATTTTACTGATGCATAACCTGAAACTATTGAAATCAATTGAGTCAATTAATTGTATGTGTGCGCATTAATGACCTATCAAAATAAGCAGATTATGTATTTCAGTTGATTTAGTGTATGACAAACTAAAGTGATTAAATTAAGACTTCATTAATTTGACTGAATAATAGGATAATATAGCCGAGCTTCAACTTGAGACAACTCCATGCAGTAAAAAAGAAGAACAGAGAAGAGCTGCACTTAACAGGAACTGACAGTTAGTTCTATGAGAGCATACACTAATAAAGTTTGCTAATAATAAGATGGCACGAGATAAAAGCCTCTGTGCAGCTTTTACAGTGTTAGTTTTACTACGGTGTCAATACATAGGTTAATAGCCCCTGTAAAAGGTAGTTTCTAGGCCCAGAATGGGGCAGAGCACCGGTTGAAACAAAGAAACAAGATGCATTCTCCACCAGAGTGACGGTAAAGATGAATTGTTATTTTTGCTTTTCAAAAAAAAGAAAACAGAGCTATGATCTCGCACACCTGAGAATTAAGAAGGATGATTTTCTTATCTCTTAGAGTTCTGTTAAGCAAAGTCCAATGTCTTCGAAAATTATGTTGACTAATATGATTTACTTGTAGGATTATAGCAATTTATATTTTAAAACAGAAAGATGCTACAATATTTACTAGCGAAACTTATGCTAGCAAGATACTGTTACATTTAAAATGCTTAAACTACTAACAAAATATAAAATATCCTTGATTAAAATTATGTCATTGGTCCATTTAGTTCTGTTAGAGCATTTTCTACCAACAAAAGTCTGTTAAGACAAATTAGAGTGGTTATCAAAGAAACCAGTAACAAACAAAATCGAGAGCTACTCTTATGTGGCAACTAATGTAGACAGTAAAAAAAAAAGATCTATACAACTGTAATTAAAGGGTTCCCAAATGCAACGACTTGTGGTAGGTTAAATGATGCACATAACATCCATTTACCCGGAGCAACCAGCCGGACTCTGTGCATTTCAACTTCTTCAATGGTCTCACACAATGCCAGGTTTATCCTCTGTTCAAGCATATAATTCAACCCATCACATATTTGAATAAATGAATAAACACTGGATGTAAAGACATGTAAAACTAAGAAATCAGACCTCATGAAAATCAAACTCTGGATTTTTGGACTTTGAGAAACCATACACATGTATTTTAGGCAAAATAACTGAATTATCATCTTTCGACCTTTTTCTGAAGATGCCTTTAAACACATCTGAAAAAGAAAAATAACAATCACTAACCTTCTGTAATATATAAATCACAATAATGTGATGATTCAAAACTTACCTAGAAACTCAGTAGCATCATTAGGCAAATTCATAACAACTTGAGTTGGAGATAATCTCTGTTGGCATGTAAGTATGGCGTTGACAAACCTTCTTCCATCCATGTTAGATACCTGCTACATGCAAATAGTGAAAACAAAATGTTTTAAAAAAGAAAACAAGTCTCATAAAGCCAGCATATATATTTAGGTCAAATTAAAGTCCAATTTTAATAGTAGAAAAAGGATCTCATACCTCGATTTTTTTATCAAGCTTGTTAAGCACGATATTTCTATTAAGGTATTCTACAGCATTGGGATTAAGGTCATTTGCATACACATGCCTCACCTTCCTAGCAGCAGAAATAGCAATAGGACCCACACCAGAGAACACATCACCTGTTCGAATAAGCAATAAAATATACAAATAATCAAATAAATAAATAAGGACACAAAAATAATGAAAAGTTGTAACTTAAAGCTAATACATAAATGATTGTTTGCTTCTAAAAATACCAGCATTACCAAATTGCAACTAATTAACATGCATATCACTTTGGACTGTATGCCAGATTAGAGGCAACACTGAATCGGTGAATCGGTAATGTGAAACGAAAATGCTTTATTCCATTACCCCAATCAAAGTATCTAACAATGAACATTCAAAGAATGCTGGATATTAGATCCAAAGAGACGAGATATAGGTTTATATGCTAGTATTATAACACATTGGAGGTACTTAAAGAAAAAGATAATACAAAAAAAAAAAAATATCAGAATGAACTCACAAACAATATCAGAGTTTGTGAAACTATTGACGAGCCTTTGTCTTTCAGTTCCCAGTCGAGAATTCCAGTAACTGGAGATAATGGAGAGATATATGATGGTCACCTTCCAACTATTCACATAAGAATATATACAATTAATAGAGGGGAAGAGACTTACACAGTAGAAAGATCAAGTTGGAACCGAATGCCATTTTCAATTACTGTGGTAACAAGTGAATGGTTACCAGCCAACACCTCGAGTTGCATTGTTCTATAGTCATTTTCGATGGCATCAATTTTGTTAACAACCGTTTGAATCTTTGGCTTGTTCTTATCTAACACTACCTGAAAATTAAAAGGCATATTACCAGAAGTTTAGTCTATTTGGCTTATCACGATGAAAGCCTTTTAGCGAGAGAAAGAGAGAAACACCTTAGCTATGAGCTTTTTATAAGGCAAGTGCTCTTCTCTCAGGTTTAGGTGGGCAATGTGTCCAACAGCTTCGAATCCTGATGGGATGATTATGTCCTCCGGAAGTATTGCTTCAAGGAGCTACAAGAAATATCGGAAGTATTAAAAGCCTTGAGTAAAATAAAAGAAAATTCAGCTTTATTGTAAAGAAAGTTTGGTTTTTTTTTTTTTTTTTTTCAGAGTCGTCTTAATATATGATTCCAAGCATACCTGAGTCATCTGCCAGTAGCTGTAAAATATAGTGAGCCGACAGTGCACAAGTTCATACAAGGAATTGTTTCCTTTCTCAGCTTCACAGTTCAACGCTGACTGTATGAGACAAGAAAATAGCTAATTTAAATAAACAGCATAAATAAAATTAACAAAAAGAATTCACTGATTGATACAACTAAATTGTCATGCAAATCTCTGGGTATTTGTGCGCTTTTTGTTTTCCTTAAGTTCCTTGTTACTGTTATTTGGGTTTCTGTAATTTCATTATTAAGGCCACCTTGATAAAAAAATTAAAGTTTGTCAACAAATGTCCTTTTTACCAAAGTTTATTATTAAAGTTTGTTATTTGTACGATTTTATTTCCTATAGTTTGTTAACAGAAATCTGCCAAATTTTCACAAAAAAAGTTGTGCCAAGCTCTTTTACAGTATTAACTCGGCAACAAAACCTTCATTTATCAAATAAATCATGCGTTCACAATTCACTCAACTCACAAGAGTAATTAAGCCACCTTGACAGCTTCTGGAAGCATGTGGGCCTCAATCTTCGTGTAACTCTCATCCAGCAGCAAGAGACGTGTGGGCCCCCTCCAACTAGACCCTATAATCTCCTCTCCCATTAAATCGCTCCAATCCTCAGCATTATCCTCTTCATTCACCAGCTCAACCTTATAAGCACTAACCTTTTCATCTTTCTCCATCACAGTATCATCCCTCTCATTATATCTCTTCTTTTTCTTTTTAGGCCTTGAGATCTTTGCAAGGTTACGAAATTTGATGAAGCCTCGTTGGTTGAATTGTTTAATTAATTTTTCTCTGAATAAGACAGGACTTAGTTGGGGTTCTTCTTCATCTGTGGTGTAAGTCTGTGGGTTCCTGAATGGATGCCTCAAATTTAGACAATTAATGAAGAAAAACAAGCTTACTAAAGGTATTAGTATGTACAATAGGTACCAGCACTTTGAATAATTAAAAGCTCGAGTGCAGTCAATTACACAGTTACTGAGACTTAAATTAACACCAAATTGGCTAATAGTGTCGAGGCCAACTACAAATGGGTTAAAGGAAGGCCAATTGAATGAACTGAGGGTTACAATGAAAAACTTAATTTCTGCATTTGATTAAATTGATGATTTTTGCGTCCCTACAGCAAATTTGAGCATGCCAGTATGATGTTGTAAAGATGGATCAGTGAAACTGGTATTAGCAAGTCTAATTCAGCCCACACAAAATGAGAACCCTTAATTTGTATACCTTAAGAGAAGCTTATAAATGGAAGGATCGACGTCATCTCCAGTGACCCGTGCCAAATTTCGAATCCTTGGCCAATTGAGAAGGTGGCCCCGTAGGCGCCTCTCGAGCTCTGAGCACTCAGCAGCTGGAACACGCAAAGCAGCCAGATAAAACACACGCGTAAAGCTATCTCGATCAATTAAAGTTCCTTCCCTCCGATTGGAAGCCGGTTCTGGTACACTTCCTTGGCCATGGCGGAGCGAGGGGCCATGGTGGAGGCAGCTTGAACTAGCAACTACGGTTAGAAATTTAGTGGAGGAGAAATGAAACGGTTTAGAGAGAAGGCGACGAGGTGAGAAAGCGAGTTGGGTTTGGAGAGTGAAGGCGGAGGTCATTTCGTCGAACAGTTTGTAGACAGTTTGCGGTGTTAAGACTTTAAGAGGAGGTGCTCTCCGCTTCTTTCTCAGAGAGTCAGATAGAAATCACCAAAAACTAGGATAGGCATAGGCTACAGGCGCGTTGCATTTTCGGGCTTGGTAATTCTGAACCGAGCTTAAATATTTTTTTATGTTAGAGATGGGCTTTGGGAGTGTATGGGTTTGATTTTCATAGTATATGGGCTCTAATGTTATAGGGTATGTTTGGATGCACAAGAATAGCTACTGTTTTTAGAATAGCATTGCTATTCGGAACAACGTGCATCCAAACGACTTTTAGAACTATTCAGAATAGCTACTGTTTTTAGAATAGCACTACTATTCGCTATTCCTACAAAAACATAGAATAGCATTTGTTAATTTCAATATTAATACTAATCTAATATTTAAACTAATATTATATTACATTTAATATTTAAATTAATATTATATTGTATTATATTTAATATAATATTTTATTTAATACTAATATAATATTTAAAATAATATTATATTATATTTTAATATTTAAATTAATAATATATTATATTATATTTAATACTAATCTAATTTTTAAATTAATATTATATTACATTAATATTTAAACTAGTATTATATTATATTTAATATTTAAAATAATATTATATTACATTTAATATTTAAACTAATATTATATTATATTTAATCTAATATTTTATTAATACTAATCTGATATTTAAAATAATATTATATTACATTCAATATTTAAACTAATATTATATTACATTAATCTAATATTTTATTTAATGCTAATCTAATATTTAAAATAATATTATATTACATTTAATATAATATTTTATTTAATACTAATCTAATTTTTAAAATAACATTATATTACATTTAATATTTAAAATAATATTATATTATATTTAATATTTAAGCTAATATTATATTATATTTAATACAATATTATATTTAATACTAATCTAATATTTAAAATAATATTATATTATATTTAATATTTGAATTAATATTATATTGTATTATATTAAATCTTACACATAAATTATTAAACAGTAGCTATTCTTTCCAAATTCTATTCCAAATATGCAATCCAAACAACTTTTTCACTGTTCTGAATAGCACTGTTCTTAAACAGTAGCTATTATTATTTACTATTCTAAACAGTAGCTATTCTAGCTATTCTAAAGTGCATCCAAACGTACCCATAGTGTATGAGTTAGGCTTTCATGGTACACAGAGGGAATGCGGGAAAAGAAAGAAAGAAAAAAAAAAGCTTTATATAGTTTGGACTTAAAATTCGGCCCAAGTAAACAGCTACGGATTTATATCAATTATCAAGAGGAGAAAGTTGAACAGAAATTTCTTAAATAGTAAACAATAAAAACAATTTCTTACTATAATTACTGTCATCAGTAGTAGATGCATCACGAGATGGAGGAGTTAGCTAACTTACTATCACTTTGCAAGTTATCACATGATCGACATTGAGCCGTTAAAATTAAATTTAAAATTCCTTTAGAAGTTTTTCCTATTTTAATTTATTTACACTTCATAATTTAATAGCAACCATTTGTTGGTTTTTTCAATTTAACAAAAAAGCTAATTAAGTCTTAATTAACATGGAGTTCCTTAGAGTGTGCTCCAGATGGGGAGACACGGATAGGGAAGGGTTTTTTCACTGTGCAGAGGTGACGCGGAGTCAAATTCGGGCTGACCAGATGAGGACAATCGGAGAGGGAACAGAGGGGAGGAAAAGGAGCAGAACATTGTTTGGAGGTGACGCTCGTGTAGACTTTCGTGAAATTGTTCACCCTCAAATCGGGGTGTAGATTTTACTGTTTGGAGGGGAGCCGGACTTCGCCTCCTTCCTTTCTCTTCCTTCCCCTTCCTCTACGAATTGTTTTTGTGGAACACACTTTTAGAATTCTTAATTGACGGCCCGTGGACAAACAGGTTGAGGAGATAATGAATTGGTGCTGAACGAGTTGTGATCTGAACAGGGCCCTAATTTCGATCCATGTTCAAATGAAATTTTATTTCTGAATTGAATCTGAATGGTCATTGAACAACCTGTCCATCGAATTATCCATTGAGCTGTTCACTGGACAAGCTCCTTTGAGCAACTAAATCGATCGTTCTTTCCAATAGAAAAATTGCTTAAACAAGTGGATCTCGTCTCTCTATTTGCCACCACCACCCAAGTACCCAACTCAATCGATCTTGCCTCTCTATTCACCTCCGCCACCCCTGCCATTCTCTCCAATTCTGCTCGAGCCGCCACTTCTTCCTTCCTCCGCTCTCGATTCCATATGTTTGGGTGAACTTGTCACAATTGAAGTTTAGTAGTTAAATTGGTTTGCATATTCACTTGTGTTATAAAATGACAAGAATTGTTAAATGAACTTTAGTAGTTAAATTGATTTGCATATTCACTTTGTGTTATAAAATTACTAGAATTGTTAAATGAATTCTATAATTGTCTAAAGTTTTGAAATTGACAGGTTGTATCTATGAGGGATATATAAATGAGTAGCATAGAGGCTTCATTTAAAAATTCTAATTGCCGCCTGCTCCGATTTATTCTTACTGATGGCTACTCCGAAATCAATGCAATAGAGTACTCTGAAATTCTATCTATTACTAGAGAAGGAAATTTGTTATGGTGTGACTAGTCACGTCACGTCACGTCACGTGTGTTGATTACGTGACTCGTGTGTCGCGTGACGTGATCGTTCGCATGACATGACCGTATTCCAGTGAAAAATACACACCACGTCACGTCACGCGCACGAGTCAGTCACATTACGTCACGGTCTGAAAAATAGAGTATCAAACTTTTTTTTTGTATGTATAGAGTATTCAGATTTTTATTTTAGTGTAAGTTCAGTGATATTGGTACTGATGTAGTACTGATTTTTATTTTCTTTAGTTTAGTCTAATGAATGTTTGTAATTTGAATTTTTAAAGTAATGTCAGATGCAAGTATGCAACCTTTCCTAAAAAACTAATATTTACAACATTATTTACTTATTTTAGAATTTTTCATATTTTTTTTTTAAATTTTCAACAATTTAAATTAAAATATTAAAAAAAAATTGATATGACTAATTTACGTCACGACACGTCACGTTATGTATGATCACATCACGTATGGTCACGGCGTGACGTGACCATTCGCGTGACGTGACCATCCTCCACTATTTTGGTCACGTCACGTGAAAAAAAAAATTGATCACGTCACGTGACAAAATCACAGCGTATTTGTCATGTCATGTCACATCATGGCACGGTATGTCACGTATATTCTTCTCTATCTATTACCCAAGACTCCAAGAGATAGTATCTAATTTCACGGCGTGTCACGTATTTTCTTCTAATATTTGATTGTACGAGTAATTCCAATTTAAATAATTAGGGACATGATTATTTGTCTTTATCTCATTTATCTCTCTACCCCCCATTTTACAGTTTTTAGAATTTTTTTACTATTTATTAAGTTATTTTACAAAACTGCTGTTTTTGAATAATTCTCGATCACTGAAAATAACAGTTTTGTAAAATACTTAATAAATAGTAAAAAAAGTCTAAAAAATGTAAAATTTGGTTTGCAAGTACATTTTAGTACAGATTACATGTTAAACGGTTCGGATCGACCGTTAGAATTTTGAAAACTCAAATTTTGAGCCATTGCACGGAGGTCCTCTATGCTACGCGCAGGGGCGGAACCAAGATCGAGATTTGGGGGGGGGGGGGGAGCCGCTGAAAGACGAAAGAACAAGGGCTAAATGGATACTTAACATTTAATTGTGAACTTGAGAGGTACCACAGGTCCTAATCCTTCCATATACCCACTGAAACTACTGATTTTATGGGGGGTGCCTGGCCCCTCCTTGCACCCCCCAGTTCCGCCACTGGCTACGCGTAGCATATTAGCAATTTCCTATATGTGTGTGTGGTACTTCTTTCGAAAAAAGCTTTCTGATAAACTCCTGAACTTCAAGGTTTTTATGGTTATAGATCTTGTTCCTCCCTTTTGATAGTGAGTTTTTGCATTTCATCTGTGCATAATCACATATTAGAAATTGACAAAAGCTGAATCTGTGCATCTTCTTGAATTTTTTTTTTACTTTATTTTGAACCATGGTGTATATAAAATTTGAGTGCTCTCTCTTATACCAATGTCAGGTACCTGTAACAACCATCTTGTGTACATAGAACAAAAAAAAGATATGTATTTACTGGTACAGAACTATACCCAAAAACAGTCCCAGCAAAACATAAACATTAAACCTTGTTAATTTAAGTTTACAGGTTGAAGCAGCAAATTCAATCAAAGAATGTGTCTAGAATTTCATGGGCTCACTGGTTCAAGAAGACTTTATATTAATTTAAGTTTTTTATTAAGAATTTTTATCTCATTTAAGTTTCTGTTGCAATATTAATTTGTTGTTGTCTTGTAAAAAAATTGCAAAGACAAATCATACTATTGTTGTCTTTTAATTTGTTGTTGTCTTGTAAAAAAATGGCAAAAATTTACTATTGTTGCCTTTTAATTCATACTTATTTCTGAGTTTATTCTGGACAAAAATTTTTCCTGTTAATTGTTGTCTTTTAGTTCGTGCTTATTTCTGGACAGTAGTAATTCGTACTTATTTGATTGGAAACAATATGGACAATAGTAAATTCAGCCATTGGTTGTCCATACAGTAAATTCATAACAACGTGGCAAAAGAAATGATAACCGGTCCGTTGATTGTTCAGTGGACAAACCATTGGTTGTTCATATATTCTTGTTCGAACAAAGCTAGTTTGAACTGGATTTTGTAACGATTCGAGTTGGTGGACGAACTGAACATGGTCAAAAACTCCTCAAGTTCGAGTCGATTATGGACTGGACATTAGACATTTAAATTCGATAAATAATATTTTTAAAGTTATTCTTAATTGATACAATTATACAGAAAATTAGGCTCAATATTAACCTTAATTCAAGTACGTACTAGAAAAAAATTGTTCCTTATAATAGTAAATTTTTAGTTAGAAAATCGGCTATTTTTGTATTCATGATTAATAAGAACTTTGAATAAAAATTTTGGAGAAAATTTTCTTCCTTCTCATCTCTTATCTTCCTAATTCATTCTTCATGCATTTTCAAGTAGAATTCTGTCTTTTTTTTTTCTTTCTTTTTTTTAAATTTGACATCACTTCCCTTAAGCAACTTCTTTTTTTTGGCGCATCTCTTGCTCCAAGTTTGTTAATTATCCTTCACTTCAACATTTTATTCATTTTTTTTCCACGTCTACTACGATAAGTCATCACATCACTTCCCTCGCCTTCAGTTCCTTTTCCTTCACTTTTCTTTAACATCCCATCTATTTCCTCCGCCCCTCTGCTTGTCCACTCTGACAACCTATAGTATTTTCCTCAAGCTCTCGTTCTTGGGCAATTCTCACTTTTGTACTAATAAAACAAACAAACACTCTTGCTGTAATAGTATAATAAATACATGCATGATTCAAAAGTACAAACACCAGTCCAACTTTCTTAACAAAATATATAACTTTGTTTTGCTTGCTTTTTTTATTAGTATACAGACTTACTGTAATAATTATATGAACACGTACCTGTTAAAAAAATTATCTACCTAATTTTTTTGTTAGAAAAATATTTCCTTGTCAGCACATGTTGTAATAGTATGAACAACTGTCATAATGGTATAAGAGCATCTGCATCCCTGAAACTCTTGAAGTTTCAAAACTGACATGGCAATTTCTAAACCAGTTTCAGGGATGTAGATGGATTTCATATTTAGCAATTTTGTTCAGGAGTTTCTAAATATGAAACTGTTTCAAAACTCTGACATGGTAAAATAATCAATTCTTATTGGCTCAATTTTTTAATATTGTTTGAATTAAATGCTAATGTGGCAATTAAGAAACTCTAATTATAATTTCAGGGATGTAGAGGTTTAGAAATTCAGAGAGTCTAGAATTTCTAAAATTATGTTAACAGTTATTTAGAAACTCTGAGAGTTTCAGAGATACAGATGCTCTAAACAACTATAAATAACATTTTTTTAACAAAACAACTTATTTATTGTTCACTTTAAATCTTTAATTAGTAAAAATACATACCATAATAACATCAATACCCGATTACAAAAATAAAGAAAATTAACTTTTATTCACACATATACACTCCATATATTACAAAGGAAAATAGAATATAGCTAGTTTGCTAGTCGCGCAAACCAAATATCACGATTCAAATATTATTGCCAAGCAATATATCCTTTGCTTTGGCCTGGATGAGCTTCCATGTCATCTCAACATGCCGCATCTCCGTCAGAGTCGTACCTATTGCAAATCTGAGGACAAACATTCCATCCACCTTCCCGTGCGTCATGAATGCCTGGCCGCTATTGTTCACTGCATCGAGAAGCTTCTGGTTAATACTCAATGCATCATCTCCTTCAAATCTCGGTTTGAGACGAAAACATACCAAGGCGAACTTTCTCGGCACCACCACCTCAAACCGCTTGTCCATTGAGACCATCTGCTCGAATTGTTTAGCCATTGTCACGTCGCTCCGTATATGCTCCATTAGGTTAATTACGCCATATCTGCAATCGATATTGCCTTTGCATTATTCTCACTGGGGAGAGGAGGGTGTCCGATGCCCATCGGACCAGAACAGTGTTCGATGGGTGTCCGATACCGTCCGATCTATTCCAAGATCTGTGCGCACGTATATTAAAGCAAATAACACGGATTTTAAAGTGATGCGCACAGATCTTAAAGTGAATCGGACGGTATCGGATACCCATCGAACAGACTCTGGTCCGATGGGCATCGGACACCCTCCTCTCCCTTCTCAAAGATATACTGATGAATATTGAAGAATAGAAATATTATTATATATACGGGTGCAGTACTCATATTTAACTTTGAGGCAATTTAGATGCATGAGTACAGCACACCGCTATAATAGTACAAATTAATTATGTGGACATATATAGAAGCTCTTGTTTGATACACATAAACTAATAAATTAATTAAATGCCTCGTAGAAAGCTATGTTCTAGATCTAGTTCTTAATTTTGAAATCATGATTTAGAAAGGTATATATAGGTAGCCATATATAGACCATGCGATAAATATGAATAATTAAATTAAGTCTCTAATAGGTAACGCATACGATTATTAAAAGTCGTTATGGGTGTCGAGTGCTATATATGGATATATGTTTACCGTCTAAATATCACCCAAAGCTTTATGGCCCGAAAACGCCTGCTCAGTGATATCTGCCAATCCTTATAATCCACCACCTCATTTGTTTCACTCGCTTTGTTCCTTAGGTACTCGGGATTAATGGAGAGTGAATCGATTAATGCACTCGGCTTCTGGACCCACAAGCAGCAGCAATCCATGTTGGTCAAGAACCACTTGTGTGGGTTCATGCTGATTGAATCAGCCAGTTCGACTCCATCAAAGTAGTGCCTGAACTCAGGGCATATTACAGTACTGCCGGCATAAGCCGCATCTACATGGTACCAAGCACCAAATTCATTTACCACCTTACCAATATCTCTTATAGGATCCACTGCTCCCACTGCGGTGGTTCCCACAGTGGCACAGACATAGACCGGCACAAAGCCCTTTGCCATGTCAGCCTCCATAGCAGCTCGGAGGGTATGTGATGTCAGTCCGTAGCCTGAGGCAGCTGATGTTGCGATTATGTGAAAGTTTGTTGGTGGAATTCCAGCAATCCTTGCCGCCTTCTGAACAGTCGAGTGTGTTTGATCAGAGACATAGACAACCAGCTTACTAATTGCATCATGTCCGAACTTGCTTAATGCACAATCCCGGGCAGCGACCAAGGTGCAAAGTACAGCCTCACAAGTGCTGCCATGTAAGACCCCGCCACCCCCTTGGCCTCCTGAGAAAAGAAAGCAAGGTGGCAGGTTAAGTAATTTTGCCATCCAATCCATCATGATTTGCTCCAGTTCAGTTGCAGCTGGAGATGATATCCAGTTGAGCGGGACCACATTGAGACCCGAGCATAGCATCTCACCTAAGAACCCAGCTGTGCTCGCATTTATCTGGAAGTATGCATAAAAGTTGGGGCTTTGCCAATGGGTGAGTCCTGGTAAGATATCATGCCGAATATCTTCCAAGATAGTTTCGATCGGTTCAGAAAATAGAGGAGCTTGCTTTGGTAGAAGCTTGGAAAGATAGCCCGGTTTAACTTGACTTTGCACCTGGTGATTCTCGACCGTGCGATAGTAGTCCGCTATGAAATCAATCACAGCACGTGATTCATCAGAGAATTCAGCGGGATCTAATGGGTGGAAGGTGCTAAGTACTGGTACACTAGGCTGGCTAGCCATTTGGAAGTAGATTTGTTATATGATAAGAATAATTAAGAACTGGGAGCTAGGAGAATAGATTATGTAACAAGAAATAACAGATTAGGTGGTCGTTATGATGTATATGGGAAATTGAAAGAGAGAATTGCTATTAATAGACAATCGAAAGACTCGAAGCAAGCATGCGGAAAGCATTTTCTGTTAAAAAAAAAAGCGGGCTGGTGTAATAGAAGACGAGTGTGCATTAATTAATTAGATCATAATTAGTGTACGTATTGTGTATAATAAATAGTTAAATATATACGGGGCAAGTTTCATCAACTCTGTATGTTTCTTTTCATAAAATCGGATCATATCATAAAAATAATAAAATAATACCGATCTAATAACCTGACTAGCTAACACCCCTACCTAACACAATCTCGTAGCAGAACAAAATTTTTGGAGCGTCATAGCTTAATTTTAATTTTTGGTGGTTAATGCAAGTGGAGGGCGGCCACACAGTCCTCTTATTATGTGATGCATGTACCATGCGATCCATGCTGTGTTTTTCTTATTTTCCAGAAAAATATTTAAAAATTAAGAAAGCAACCAATTTGCGTATACGGAAACAGTCAGCAAACAATATCAGACAGTGAAACAACGGATTCGTGCAGTTGTGAGCGTTTGATATAGAGGGGTGATGATATTAACACTTATAATTATTAAATTCTAACAAAATAGTGTAAAAAATTGTAAAATTTAGTCTCAAGTATATTTTAATATGGAGATCACGTTGAACTGTTTGAATTTTGAAAATAAAAATATAAGCGCATATTACATGAGAAGTTTTAATATGCATATTACAATATCCATGTAATATTCCTAGCTATATATATATATATATATATATATATATATATATATATATATATATATATATAGAAAATGGCTAGCCTGCAACGCGTTGCATTCTGCATAATTTGCTATGGTATTTTCTACCATTAGATTGCATTAATATTCACGCACAAAGATGAAGTCGCTGGGACAATTAATGGAGACATAAATTTTGAAATCGCATTGTTTCTCTGTTCCGTCATTTTTTTCGCCCAAACTCTCTCCCCTCAATAGGGTTTAGCCGTGTCCTCTCCCTATCGTCTCTCCTCCCCCCGCTCATCCTTTGCCGACCTTCGCACCTCTCTCCCTGTGGCCGTCGCCCCTGTTGCTCGTCGCTCCACTTCTACCAACTCCGGTCTGGTCCATCCCCAACCCCTGTCGCGTCAGTATTAGTTTGTTCTGATTTTTGAATGTTTGATGAAAATAGGTTTCGTTTTTGTAGTTTTTGTAAGCGTGATTTTCTGGAAGAAATCACTTTTAATCCTCTTTTCTAGGGTTAATTTGGGTTTTTTTAAGCGTGATTTTGGTCTTTTATGAAAATTCACAAGGAGTACAATTTGTGTCCGTAATTCACTAGGAGTCAATAGTAAATATTGTTTGTTTTGTATATCTAGGTACAAACCCAATTTGCATTAGTTACCACTTACCAGTAAATAATATGCTAAATGTTTATGCATGGCATCCCAAGAGTTTCTTTTGGGTCAATTTGACCGTGAAAGATAAAGTGGGCCAGATATGTTCTTGATGTTTAATTACAGCTGAAGGTATTGGTACCATATACACAAGAGACATGGTACCAGTACCAATATCGTTATACTGGTACCATGTACAACCGGTATAGGTTGGTACTGGTACCCTGTATAGATTTGTTCATTCATATTACATTTCCAGTTGACAAATATGAACTAGGTTATTTTACTCATATGAAATAATGAACCAAAAATTCCCCTGTATAATGATAGTTTATAAAAAGTGATGAATATAAGAAAGTTCATGATCTCTCTATATTCATCTTATCACATTTTTAAGTAAATTGCCTTTTGTTTTTCTTTTCAGGAAATTGCACAAGGAGTGCTTCAGTGAATTTATGGTTGCTTTTTGATAGATTAAAAAGTGGAGTTTAATATGACAAAAAGAGTTACAGTGGAAATGTACTAGTTTGTGTATCTAGTTTTTTTGTAATTTTTTGCTCTTATTTTCTTTGAGGAAATTAAAAGGACGTATGCCAATCTGCATGGTGCAATCACAAGTAGCAAGGAAAAAAAATAGAGAACTGTAGAGATGGGTCCTTGTGCAAATATAATTTGCATCATACGAGGATGTTGGACTCTTTGTGATATATTCTTAGAAAGGATGTAATAGAACAGATGATTGTTTTAATTTGTGGTGCCTTGTATATTGTAATAGAACAGATGATTTGTGTCACCTTTATGTTGTTCATACATACACCCAAAAAATGAGCAAAGACAAGTACTTGCAAATTTCCCTTCCTCTTGTTTGACAGCTTTGTTTTGATGTTGATCTCTCTTTTTCTATGTGTCACCTGGGACCAGTAGGTATGCCAAGCCTCAAACCTGACCAAAAGGCTAACCAAGCACTGTCACCTGGTTTACCATCTCCTAAACAGTATCTAGAATGCAACCAAGACACTGCATAATTTACTAGATTGCCCCTGCATTCAATCACCTATTAAACATAGTAATAAAAAAAATATGAAATTTGGCATGTATTTAGAGTAGGATTTCCTCTACATTTTTATAAAAAGAACAAAAAAAAATATGGTACAGTAAATCTTTCTGAATTTGAATTTAAAGATGACTTGTCAGAAAAATAAGATAATAAAACGGTGCCTAATGTAAATCTT
>CAXKVW010000322.1:600000-839368 GCA_964058825.1 Carex arenaria
ATTGAAGTTAACCTTGATCTGTTCCCATGAGCTGAGCATTGAGTCTTACTAGTCAATTTTGCACCTGAACATTGCTCCCCTGAGCTGCCATCAACTCCTATGCAATACTGTCTATCCAGGTGATATCTTTGCCATATTTTTATATTAACATATATAGTGGGCAGCAGATAGCTCAATTTTAATGTATTTTTAATGTATGTATTTTTTCTGGTGACACATCTTGAGACCATATGTTTACAAGTCATTTTTGTGATTTGAAAATTCAAACAGTCGATCCGAATCGTTCAACATGATCTCTATATTAAATGTGCTTGGAGACCACATTTTACATTTTTTTGGAAATTGTTCCTATTTATTTAATTTTTTTGAAAATCGTTGTTTTTCAATAGTCCAAAATTGTCTGAAAACAACAATTTTGTACACATCTTAATAAATACTAAAAAAAAATCCAAAAAATATAAAATTTGGTCTCCAAACATATTTTAATATGGAGATCATGTTGAATAGTTCGGATCGACTGTTTGAATTTTGAAATTGCAACAATGACTTGTAAACTTAAGGTGTCAAAATTTGTCACCATATTTGGTGTAATTGGACCCTCCTTTTTTGTATATATTTTCTAATGTCTAGCTTTGATTATGAACTGACCAATACCTTGTGAATTTTTTTTTTTAGAAAAACCCGTAGGTAATTACCTTGCACCAGAAGGGTTCAATAATGTTTGAAGAATTTTTTTTTGTTTCAATTGCCTAAGATAATTTGTTTCTTTTTTATTTTGAAACTTTTCTTCCTGCTTCATGGTTCTTCTATTTGGTGAGATAACCCTAAAAATTGGAGCAGATTTACATTTATATTGAAATTTTAAAATTGTAGTTATGTATATTGAAATTTTATTGAATTTTATATTTTTAGAATATAATCTAGAGTAGAACTAGGGTGCTCCTAGGAGTATCAAGTCCCTTTGTACTCTAACTCTAAAATCTATCGGATTAACTTCGAACGACGAATCCAAACCGTTGAAATTCTTCTACATTACGAGTGATGCATCTACATGTGAAAATTTTAAAGTTTTGAATTAATTTAATATAAAGTCAAGTGGTCAAAAGTCTTCTAAAAAATAAATGCATTAAAATTAATTTAGTTAACACTTGGTTAAACATTAGATGAATATATCATAAAAAAAGTGACCTTATAATTAGTTAACACTTGGTTGTCTCACAGCCACAAAATAATTGGTTTAAACCTTTATTTCTCTCCAGTTGAAAGGAAATTGCAGATGTTCTCAACCCCTCACCATAAATCATCAATTCCGTTGTTATCTGATACCCCAAATTTTTGGTGTTAAAATTGGAATGAAGTGAAAATTTTCATACTAATATCAAACAATAAATAGAAATTTGCCTTAATAAATCAATTTCTTGCGCTTTGGTGGAAGAATTGTTTCAAAATAAACAAGCTTTTTTCAACTTTATTTAAAAAAAAAAAGAGAGAGTACCCAATGCTTCTTGTGTTTCATGCCTCGCTCATGTCTTGCATTCTTCTCTGTTTTCAAAATATAAATAGTCAATTTGAATTACTCAACATAATTTTTATATTAAAATGTACGAGGAGACCAAATTTTATATATATTTTTTAAAATTTTGTATTTTATATGCACAAAATTACTATTTATAGATGATTCAAAATGTTGTGAAAAATAATAATAAAATTTGATATTCAAGCATATTTTAATAAGGTGATCATGCTGAGCAACTTGGATCGACTGTTTGACTGCTTGAATTTTGAAGATGGAGATAACGTTATTATTGGTTAAAAAAAATCTAGATGAAGATCTAGGTTCGCATTCATGGCTTTAAGATAATTTATTACGAGACGGACATATTGCTGATTTGCTGGTAACGTTATTATTGGTTTGAACGGTTTGAATTCACCATTTGAAGTCGACTCGATAGATTTTGGAGTTGGTGTTATATCGACTGAAATGACACTGATGTCCAGACTCCTTTAGGATAATTTATTACGACACGGACATTATTGCTGATTTGCTGGTAACCTGACAATTGCTAGTCCTGGTAGAAAAATGGGCACTGCTAAAACAGCTAAAAGCAGCCCTCGCCCGTCTTCTATTATAATTTAATTCGTCCGATCTAAAATCAACATACCGATTCAAAGAAACGGTTAAAATTTTAAGAGACCTCTAATCTGGACCGTTTAACCGATGAGCGATCTCATCTGGACCGTGAGATCAAAATAATCCTGTTGTTGTTCCTTGTACTGAAGGCTGGAAAATTACTCCCCCAACCATATCATCAATGAGTGCGTATCCTCTGAGATACCTCAATTTTGTTTCTCATGGTGCGACGCTAGCAACAAATAAGTTTAGTTAAAGATTAAAGGCTAACATAATTATTATTTGTCGTTATATAAAAATAAGTTTAGAATCTTTGATAAATAAAAATAATTTCCAGTATAACAAAATTTAAGAAAATACATATTTGTATTTCATTTCAAGCAAATTAAAAATTGTTAATTATCAATTTTCTTTTTTGAATTTTAATTTGTTTTTCGGTGATTAAATAATAAGTTTATAAGCAAAAACATCATCATAAAATAATAATTAATAAGTATTGTTATGTTATTATTTAATCATTTATTTCATTATATTAAATAATTATTATATTGACATCAAGTATTTTAAAAGATAAATATAATTTATCACAACTATTTTTACGGTACAACTAAATAGGTATTTCAGCACATTTTCATGACTTTTGTTTGTGTGCTTACTCATGAGTGTGGATTTCTACAAATTTATTTGTGAGTTCTCGAATCTAAAAAATCTTATTCCACATCATTTCGTGATAATCAAATATGTTAAAGCTTTCTTTAAAGTTCCGATGACAATGAGGATGGATGTCCATGGTTTCAAATTATAGAGTGACTTGATTGAAACAAATAAAAAATTCAATAAATATTAAGAACCAAAATAAAGCTTAAGTAACCAATTCATAACAAAAAATAAAATTTAGCGACCTCTGACAAAACTTACTCATTGTAAATCATGCAATAGTAATTGTAAAAGCTTTTTAGTGGTTTCAAAACAATAGGCTACATTTAAAATTGCACTTGTTATGCTATTTTATTTTTTTTAGTGGTTTCCAAACAATCCCTAAGTGAACCAAAAACTTACGGATGATACTATCATTCTAATTAATAATAAGAGTAATTTGTACATGAATTTTGAGTAAATTATTACACAAATGATCCCCAAAATATTATTCATTTGATATTTTGACCGATAAAGTTTTAAATTATCATTCTAGTCTTTAAAGCATCGTTTTTAATCATTTATGTCCTTAAAATTTTAGAAGTATCATTTTGGTCCATAAAATATCACCATTGACTATGTTAGCCCTTCAAGTTTGCAGTTTATAAAAGAGTCCGGCTAGAATGGCATTGGTGAAACCAATTCCAAAATTGATTGGATAGACTTTAAACTACTAATTCAAACCGTTCAAACCGATTTACTTTATGAGTGATGTGTTTACATGTAATTTTTTTATATTTTCGAACTATTTTAGTATCAAATCAAACGGTCAAAAATGTTGAAAAATGAAAGCATTAAAACTAACTTAAAATGTCACACATTTGACCGCCTGACTTAATACTAAATAAATTCGAAAAATTATAAAATTTACATGTAAATGCACAACTAATGAAGTAGATCGGTTTGAACAGTTTGAATTCACCGTTTGAAGTCGATTCGGTAGATTTTAGAGTTTGTGTTAGATAGGCTGAAATGACGCTGCTATCATACTAACGAGGCTCTTTATAAAATTATTTCTAAGAGCATCTGTATTCCTGAAACTCTTGGAGTTTCTAAATAATTGTTAACTGATTTTTAGAAATTTTAGACTCTCTGGATTTCTAAACCTCTACATCCCTGAAATTAAAATTAGAGTTTCTTAATTGCCACATCAGCGTTTAATTAAAACAGTATTAAAAAATTGAGCGAATACAAGTTGATTATTTTGCCATGTCAGAATTTTTAAACAGTTTCATATTTAGAAATTATTGAACAAAATTGCTAAATATAAAATCTATCTACATCCTTGAAACTGGTTTAGAAACTGCCAAGTCAGTTTTGAAACTCCAAAAGTTTCAGAAATACAGATGCTCTAATGGTTATTTGAATATAACAATTTTTCACAAGTTCTTATTCGTACAAATTATTCTCTCTTTAAATTTATTATTAAGTTCAATTCAAATTATTCGCTCTTCAAATTTAGAATAATTATATAGAGCCCCCCATTCCTATCCCCCATCTATCCCCGCACCTTCCAGATGACTAATTACCGGTTTAACTAACGAGATTAACGAACTTCGTTAACGAACATTTCCATTTTAAATTTCATTTACAGCGAATCGTCGTTTCCTAATTTTAAATTTTAAAATTCCATAAATCGGCGCAATTCCATTTTTGTTCTGGCGACCTCCGCGAGACCGCTCCTCCTCCATTCGCAGGCGATTTCCTGCTCTTCTAGTTTCCATCGATCATTTCTCTCCGTCTCCGTCTTGCGACCTCCGTGACTCTTACATTCCCAGGCGTTGCGATTATTTCCGACGATCGTCTAGCGATCAGTTCAGGCGATCTTCTCCATCGCTACGATCGATTCATCAGTTTGTTGCGTTTATTTCCGACGATCATCTAGCGATCAGTTCATGTGATCTGATCCATTGCTACTATCAGGCTGGACTAGTTTTCCTCTTCTCGCTGTATCATCAGGTCCGCAAATTGGATTAATTTTTTTATTTTCATTTTATTTATCTGGACAACAAGTTATGATATGTTCAATTTCTATGTTTTCATTCCATAATCTTGAATTTTCGTGTTTGTAAAGATGATAATGTGTTTCTTAAGTAGCTTTCAGTACTGAAGCAATGTGTGATTCGGTGTAATTGTGAAGACACCGAGTTAAAAGTTACAATATGATTAGGTTAAATACTTTATTGTATTAATGTTAAATACTTCATTCGACTTATGTGAAATCATTTTTTCCGTATGGTTCAACACTGCAATTGCCTAATAAGACCTTAAATACCTAAATTTGTAAATGTTACTTACTGTATTTATCTTAAATATTGTATGAGTTTTAAGTTAATTACCTACATGAATTATGTTAAATATTGCATGGAAAAAAGTTGCTTTATTGAACACGCAAGAGGTTAAATATCTTAATGTTTTTATGTTAAATACAGTTATATTTTTAAGTTAAATACTTACATATAAGGTATAAAGCATTAATGTGTGAATGTATTAGGTTATATATTATACACCCATATTTTGATTTATTTCATAATGTATAGGTTAAATAGATAAATGTGTGAATGTTGAATACTGATGGAGATTAAAGTTAAATACCAGAAATTAGTATGGTTAACACTTCAGGGGTTAAATACCAAATTGTTAGTATGGTAAACAATTTAGTGATGTGAAGATAAATACCCCAATGCAACCTAAATAATATATCATAAAATATTACAGCTATTGTAAACTGAGGTTAAATATGTACACAAATTTTAGTTAAATACTGCAATACCTTACAGAAAAATACATAACTTCAACATGTTAAATACTGACTAACTGATTTAATTTATTTGCAGTAAGTATGGATATCGACCTGAACCAAGTTTGCGGACAAGATGATGATGTGGAAATAGATGAGATTAATTTGTACCGTCATTTTGAAGATGTGTTTAGGGCTAATGAAAGGATTTCTGACGATGTTGGAATGAGGGAGATTTCCAATGAGTTGGATTTGAACATTGAATATGTTCAGAACGAAGTAGATGGTGAGTTTTCAATTTCAAACACGGTAGTTCATGTGGAGGCTGAAGGTGATATAGTTGGAGATACAGGGCTTGAAAGAGATACAGACGGTGTTTTTGTAGGAGATGTACAAGGTGAAGGAGATGGCGAAAGTGAAGGAGATGTAGAAGTTGGAGGAGATGAAGATCATGAACTAAAACCTCCAGCTGTTGGTGATAAATTTGACGACATTGAAGAGGCATACCAATACTACATGTTGTATGCAAAAAACATTGGATTTGCTGTGTTCAAAAGATCACGGCACAAGAAGAGGGGGACCAACGAAGTTCACCATTATACTTTCGCATGTGCAAAGTGCAGACCAGCAAACACACATATTGGAGAACGTGAACCACAAAAGAGGAGGGCAGTTGTAGGGACAGGTTGTAATGCTTGTGTTAAGTTGGTAGATACCAATTTGAGTGGTAAATGGGTAGTTAAAGAAATTTTTTTAACACACAACCATGAGTTGGTACCAGAAAATGCCTTCCTTATTTCTGGATTCCGATATATTCCGAACCGATACCAGAAATTGTTGGAATATCACCAAGATCAAGGGGTTGGTGTTGCCCAAAATATAAAACTTGTTATTAAAACTGCTGGTGGTTATATGTGTTGTCCTTTTACACGTAGAGATGCCAGGAATCATATTGATAGTTACAAAAGGAAGAAATTGATGTCAATTGGAGGTGATGATGTGCAGATGGTTTTTGATTATTTTGGAAATAAGGAGAAGATCGACAGAGAGTTTTTTTACAGATATGAGTATACAACAGATGGTAGATTATGGAATATTTTTTGGGCAGATGGTCGTAGCCGTTCTTCATACAAGTATTTCAATGATGTTATTGTCATGGATGCAACCTATTTGACAAACAGGTACAATTTTTTTTTTTACAAATCTGGTTTTCTACAAGTATAAATAACAGTTCGATTTGAAGACAATTCTATGACGATTGTTACCTTTTTTTTATTTCTCAGATATGACATGCCTCTAGTATTATTTGTGGGTGTTAACCACCATGGTCAGACAATAATATTTGCTTGTGCATTGCTTGGAAGGAAAAGTATTGAAGATTACAAATGGTGTATTTCAAGGTACTGTTTGAAGAAGTTTAATATCTATATGTACAAAGATAAATACCTGTTTAAATTGGGTTAAACATACAATATTTTGCATACATGGATTGTTATTAATCAATGGCAATTTGTCCAGTATGATGATAAATGCTGACAACTTTTTGAGTAAAATACTAATTCTGTAAATGTTAAATACTGACAGATACCAATGAACCATATGATAATGCTCATCTTTAATACAAGCACTGTTAGCATATGGTTAAGTATTGTAATTTATTATGTTAATACAGTTTATGAAGTATGTTTAATACTCTTTTGAAGCATGCTTAATACAGTTGCGAGGAAAGTTTCATGTCTTATTTTATATGCTTAAATACTTATGTCAATGAGGTTTAACACCCTTTTGCCTACAAATAAATACCAGAACATTGAACATTGTTTCATACATATATAATTTTGGTTGAACACTTGTATGAAGTAATATAAATTATTAATTTTCGATGAATACCTCCAGCAATATTGTTAAATACATACATTGAAGAGTTTAAATATTATCTTTATTTAACATATGTAGATGCTATCATGGTTGATTTAATAATTTGCAATTGTTTACATATATAGGTTTTTGGAATGCATGAATGGAGTGAAACCCGGTGGTATACTAACCGATCAATGTGCAAGCATAGAATCAGGTATAAGGCATGTGCTTGGAGAAGAAACAGTACATAGATACTGTTCTTGGCACATTTTGCACAAGCTTCCTACAAAATGGGGTAATGTATCTGATAAGGTAAAACTTAAAAGTATCCCTAGTTCTGAGAACAACAACGAAAAGAAGAGTTCTTTGGTAGATAAGGTTAAGGAGAAGAAATGTGAAAAGTCTGATTTGGTTAAGGAGATTGTATATAAGTCACAAACAAGAGAAGAATTTGAAGAAAGATGGCTGAAATTAATGGATCAACTCGGAAAGATAAATGACCTTTGGTTTTCTGGAATTTTTGAGTTGAGACACAAATGGGTACCTGTGTATTTGAATAAACAATTTTGGGCTGGAATGACTAGTACACAGCGGGTAGAAAGTATGAACAACTTCTTGAATGCATACTTGACCAAAAGGGAGAGTTTAAAGGATTTTGTAGAAAACTTTGAAGCAGCTTTGAAAGCCATCTGGCAGAACGAGAACGATGCAGATTTTGAATCGAAGTACAAAGTCCCAAAGCTTCATTTCGAGATGCCAATGGAGAAACAACTTCAGCAGAGTTATACGAATGAAATTTTCTACAAATGTCAGCATCAATTCAGGAAATGTGTGAATTTGTCATGCAAATTGATTGAAGAGCAGGATGAAGATGCAATTTACGAGGTTAGAGATTGTTGGGACAAAAGTTTTCTGGTTATCTACAGGAGGTCATTATTGGAAGTGCAGTGTATTTGTGGAATGTTTGAGTCAATGGGTATTTTGTGTGGTCATTGCATTCAAGTTTTGAAACAGGAGAGAGTCTACGTTATCGAAGAGAAATATATTGTTGAGCGGTGGAGGAAGGATGTCCAGCGGTACAATCTTACTATAGTTGATCCCTCTTTTCCAACTATTCCTGAACAAAGCAGGTATAAATCAATAACACAATTACATTATATTAATACTTCCTTATAAGAGGTTAAATACTCTCATGAGTTGAGTTAAATATGGAACTGTAGTGAGAGATGCATTGTTATGTGTTTAGTTAATTTTTATCAGCTGCTTGGATAAATACCTAACTATAATCAGATTAATAGTTCTTTAGTTAAAGTTAAATTCCTTAAGGTGTTTCTTGTTAAATACTGCAATTTTGGGATACATGCAATGTTGTTAAATATTAGAATTCATTACTACCAGCAATTTTTATCAGCTCCTTGGATAAATACCGAACTATAATGAGATTAATACTACACTAGTTAAAGTTAAATTCATTAAGGTGTTTGTCGTTAAATACTTCAATTTTGCTGAGATAAACTATTTTTGAAATCATTTTTTATATAGGTTGTATGAACTCACAATTGCGACGAATCCAATAATCCAGGAGTTGCTTAACTTTAGCAGTGTTAATGAGATGTTACATAATGCTGTCTTTAATGGTTTGCTTGAATTGAGAGACATGATTTTAGGTTTGTTATTATACTTGTTAATAATTGAATGTCTTTTTTTATTTTATAGCAAATGCCTAATTTTTTTTTTTTTTTTGTGTTACAGCAAATGGTATTGGTGAGACAAACAACAATTCAAAAAATAATTTTGCTATTGTTGGGAGGGCATCTAAAGTAAGCAAAACATCTAGAGGATCTGCAGTTAGAAAAAGAGGTATAAATACTGTTATATTCAATGTTAAATACCTTTTGGTACAATTTATTCATCGACTGTACTGAAGACTGTTTATTCGATAGGTTTGAAAAATGCAGAAGAAGTTATACCTGAACCATTAGTTTCTTGTACAGCAGAACCAAACAGTGAGGCAGTTATTGATGATAATGTTGTGAGCTCAGTAGCAGGTATTTTAAATGTTGTTATTTTTCTAAAAATTATGTCTCAACTATATGTATCTTAAATATTGTAAATGTTACTTACTGTATTTATCTTAAATATTGTATGAGTTTTAAGTTAATTACCTACATGACTTATCTTAAATATTGCATGGAACAAAGTTGCTTTATTGAACACGCAAGAGGTTAAATATCTTAATGTTTTTGGGATAAATACAGTTATGTTTGTAAGTTAAATATTTACATATAAGGGATAAATACCAAACTGTTAGTATGGTAAACAATTTAGTGATGTCAAGATAAATACCCCAATACAACCTAAATAATATATCATAAAATATTACAGTTATTGTAAACTGAGGTTAAATATGTACATAATTTAGTTAAATACTGCAATACCTTATAGAAAAATACATAACTTCCAACAATATTTGTTTTTTCAGATGATCCAATTAATGAAGACAATTGTGATGCAATGTTCACTGGATCTCAATCTGTTTCAAATGTGAATCAAGCAAGTACTGATGCCATGAACAAAGTTGTGAATTATCCACCTTCAGTAAAAATTCTACCACCTGCGAAATCAAAGAAAAGAGGTCGACCACGGAAAGCAACGATTAAGAGTAAACTTGATATCGCCATTGGAAAGATGATTACAAAGGAAAGAAAGAAGAGAGAAAATAAAAATAAAGGAGATAAAAATAATTGAATTTTATGTTATAGATTTTTCGAACAAGTATAGAATTTTTCGTATAGTTTTTAATTCTTATAAATATAGTGTTATAGTGATTATGTTAATTTGTCTTGTCTATACATTTTCCCTGCAGTCTGTAAGTAACAATATATTTTTTTATTATTCATTAATTACTTTACAAGATCAATGTATGTCAAAAGTTAAATACTTCACTTTTTGAATTGTAATACTTATATTTTGACAAGTTAAATACCACGATACTTATGTAAAATAAAAGTAATAATATTAATCCTACTGAAGTGGAGTAGGATTAATATCATATTTCAGTAAGGTAGATACCCAAAAATGCATATATGCTGATTTATTTTTATTTATTAATATTGTCATTAAATAAATACTCCAACATTTCAGGTTAAATACCAGGAGGAGTTGATAATAAATATTAAAATATTTTTACCATACACCAAAGTGCTGAAATTAAAAAATGACATTCACAAGATTAATACTAATATTTTTATAGTTAAATACTTAATTTCATAAAGTTTAATATTAGTATATAAAATGATTTTAATATCACTGTAAAGTAACATAACATAGGATGGGTATTAATAACTCTATTGAGAACGTTAAATACCTAATTGCTAAAGATACCTAACTAGTAGATACTTAACCACATAATAATATTGTTATGAAATTAATGGACACTGCAGTTGTAATTTACAAAATGGAGATGGACTTAAATTATGTGGTCCCCCAATTTTCATTTGAAATTAGATTCAATACTTGCGCCATTTCATTAGTTTGCACCTTTTCAGTTGCGCCATTTCATATTACCTGGACTATAGTTTCATACTTTCATTCTTATTTATACAACTTTTCAGTTCATTTGGTTTGCCAGATTTTATTATGTGAGCCCGGTTCATACGACTCAAAATACGGTTCGATTGTATCACTCTACTCGAGTGAGACAGTAAAGAGTTCATTTTCACTTCGTTCTCTCTTTCTTTCCTTCCTTCGTGATCTCCGCATTTTCTTCGTCTCTTCTCCGCCTAGGGTTTATCTGTTCTTAAGATTCATCGGAGATGGCCTCGGGTAGCACCAATCGTAATCAAGAGAATGTCGACCACACTATCAACAACAACGACAAAGATCGGCCTCAAGTAGAAGATGAGATGCGTCAGCAAGTTCAATCTCTAGTTGTTGTCTCCAGAAATGAGTCCAGGGCACCCGATCAAGGTTACATCCTTCTTTATTTCCATTTTGTTTCCGTTTCCTTTCCAAATAGATCACAATTTAGTTTTTGATAGTATTTTTTCACGAATAAATAACTACTACTAAAATGTATACAGATGATGTAACTTTGATAGTTTTTATTTCTAAAATTTGGGAGAAATGATCATCAATTCCTGGGGAAAATATATTTCTGCTTGTCAATAGTTGATTTTAGGGAAAAATATCTCTGATTCAGTATATTAAGTGTTGGTTTGACAGTGTTCAATACTTTACACTGTATTAATGATACAAAATTACACATGTAAGAATAATACCTACATAAGTAAAGATAAATACCTTACCTATGTTGTAATATATAATCTGCTCTGCAGTGTTAAATACTGTAGGATTTTGAAATTGATTCTTCCTATGAAATACTGTGTAATTTTGTATTGTATGTTATTAACTTCACGTATACACATTAACTGAACAGTACAAGGACAATTGCTTTCTGGTGAACCTGCAACTCCATTTGTGACTCAACCATGTCAACCTCAGATGGCTAAACCTAAACGCGGACGACCTGTTGGATACAAGTTTGGTAAGATTACATTAACAAAGTAATTTAATTAATACAAAGTTTGTAATACTGTAATGCTTAATGTAATGTGGTTAAATACATGTTTATAGTATGATTAAATCATGTTCTGCTTTAGGGGTAAAATTATGTAATGGCTAAAGGTTAAATCTATCAATGAATATAGTTAAATATTGGAATGTTTAAGGTTTAAGTTTTAAGCTTTAAGGTTTAAGGTTTAATGGCTAACGGTTAAATACCATAAGGTTTAAGGTTGTTTAATTGATGGTCTTGTCAGAACAGACCATAATGTTATTTTGGTTAAATACATGAATGAAATTGGTCAAATACATTAATATTTTAAGGTTAAATCATTTCCTGCTTTTAGGTTAATTTCTCTTAATTACTATGCTTAAATACTGAAGTGTCCAAAGGTCAAATACTTTCAAAGTTGATAGTTAAATACATATATGTATTAATGTTAAATTTTATTTTTAGGTTAATTACTGTACTGTCTGATAAGAAAATACCTTGATGTATTTGGTTAAATACCTTAATTTTAAAGGTTAAATGACATTTAACAACTGAATTTTTTTTTGTTAAGTACCTATTTTTAATTTGCTTTAATACCTAATTATATTAAGGTGAAATACCTAAATGAACTAAGGGGTTAAATTCTGACAATTGTTTTTTCTTTTGAACTTTTTTCCATAGGTGATCTACCTAAGAAGAAGCCACGGACATCGGACAATTGTATAAAGAACCAATGCGTTATTGAAATTGCAATGACATTCTTTCACCTAAAAGTACTGAAGAAGCTTAATGAGCAACATATAAAAGAATTGGCGAGAACACCTTTTCTACATCTCTTTTGCTTCCCAGTAAGGACACTAGCCAGCAACGCCATCCTTTATGAAATCTTGCTGATGTGGGACAACAAGGGTCATTTCAAAGTGAAGGATGACAAATTGCTAACATTTACGGCTGAAGAGGTTGCAATTGTTATGTGTCTTAACCGGAAGGGTTCCAATGTTGTGTACAAGCGGCAACATTGTACTCACAGCACTATCCGTCGGAAATATTTCAATAAATCAACTGCTATTACTCGGGTTCACCTCGAAAATGTTATTTTGAAAGCTCTAGAGGACAATGAAGAACCAAAAGAAGTTGTAAGCTTACTTGTGATGTACCTTTTTACAACCATTCTATTCCCTCAAGCCTCCGCTCGAGTTCCAATTCATATGTTCTCCTATGTTGATAATCTTGATAATCTCAAGAATTACAACTGGTCTGAGGGAGTGTACAGAATGCTGATGGACAACATACCCAATAACGCAACCTGGTGCAAGTTGAAGAGGGACGGCAAGATTCCAGAGGTTGAGGAACCAGAAAGTCCCCAAGTAGAAGATGAGAAAGACAAGAAGAGGCCTTCCGGTATGCTGCCGGGATGTGTCATTGCTCTTATTGTAAGCATTACTTACCTACACAAACAACTTGCAATTCCTCACCTAAATTATTGTACATTACGATGATTAATAGTGTCATTTACCTAGTTGTATGATGATATATACTGATTATTGTATCAAGTTAAATACTGCTGACATCAATGTACAATACTGTAAATGAAGTAAAAAAAACAGTGGTCAATACTAGTATGTCTTAAGTTAAATACTCTGTATAGCTGACAGTTTAATTTCTGAAGGCTTAAATAACCAATCCTTAATATAACCATACCTTAAGGCTTAAATACTGCAGTGTCCCAAGGTTAAAAACTTTTAAAGTTAATAGTTAAATACATATATGTATTATTGTTAAATACTATACTATCAAAGTTGATATTTTTAAAGTTAAATACTTTGTTTGTGGTAAGATCATTTGTTAAATTTCTTTTAAGTCCAATGATTAAATATTTTAATGTCACAGGTGGTTAAATACTTGAATGATTTATGTTGAATACCTATTTGTAGTAAGGCTTCATAGATAGTTATATTAAGGTAAATTACCTGAATATATTTAGGTTAAATACTGTGTATGAATTAGTTTAAATACTGTGTATGAATTAAGTTAAATACATTCAAAGTTGATTGTTAAATACATATATGTATTAATGTTAAATACTCTACTTTCTAAGTTGATATTTTTTAAGTTAAATACTTTGTTTGTGGTAAGATCATTTGTTAAATTTCTTTTAAGTCCAATGATTAAATATTGTAATGTCACAGGTGGTGAAATACTTGAATGATTTATGTTGAATACCTATTTGTAGTAAGGCTTCATAGATAGTTATATTCAGGTAAAATACCTGAATGATTTAGGTTAAATACTGTTAGCTGATTAATATGTTAGTATGTATAAATGAAATTGAAGAATTATTAAATGATCTCTATTTTTTACCCTCAACAGGTATGGTTCTTGGAACACGTGAAGATTGTCAATCTTCACAGTTATACAGGGCACATCCCTAGGTATAGAAACTGGAACTTAACTACGGCATTCACAAGGCCATTCTTCAGATCTCACCTGTTGAATGTTACAGATGCCTATATCGATGTGAACCCACAGCAACGTACTGACGCCGAAGCTCTCCTCAAGGTAGACGGATTTAAGGCAAGCAGTTACGCGAAGTTTTTGAACAATTACAGACCTCTGACAACTATGGAAAGCATGCCTCTTCTAGAGTTGATGAGACAAATGAGCCCAATATACTGGGTTTTTGGGATGATTCCTTGCCCCCAATTATACAATTCAAATGCTCAGGAGAAGTACAAAGAACTTGTTTACGAGGATGAAGACGAAACACCCGAAGACGATTCTAGACTGCCTGTTTTGACACCAACAACTGCGACAAAATTATGTGAGGGTGTTCGTGTGTCCGAATGGCGTAATTACATACAAAAGAAACTGGCAGAATCACGTAAGTATATGTTAACAAATCGTTTTTGGGGTGTACATTTCAAACAATTGTTCAGACCTACTTGAAATATTTATATGAATCTATATTTTGATTTTGAAGCTTATCAAGGGGAAGGAAGCAGAAGATCTGGCAAGAGCCCTACAATTAATCCTGGTTAGTGTTATAAATTTAGCAAAAGTAAATACTTACAATGTAGATTTGTCAATGACTTTATGCATTAATGTTATATACTGTAATATATTTTGGTTAAATACCTACAACTTTTCATGTTAATTACTTTAATGTCAGCTATTTAATGTTAAATACTTTAATGATTATATGTTGAATACCTATTTGTAGTAAGGCTTCATAGATAGTTATATTAAGATAAAATACTTGAATGTATTTAGGTTAAATACTGTGTATAAATTAAGTTAAATACTTTGTATATCTGACAGTTAAATTTCTGAAGTCTTAAATAACCATACCTTAATATAACCATACCTTAAGGCTTAAATACTGAAGTGTCCCAAGGTTAAATACTTCAAAGTTGATAGTTAAATTCATATATGTATTAATGTTAAATACTGTAATTTCAAAGTTGATATTTTTCAGGTACAATATCCTGAAATATGAAGGTTACTATCTATTTTTGTTTATTTGTAGTTGATAAAGCTCCAAAAAGTGCTTCAAATAAATCTGCTATGAAGAAGGCGGCTCAGAGCCTTCCTGAACGTAGGAATCGATCTTCCCAACAGAAGAAAACACCTCGGAGCCCTCCACCTAAGAGGGAGTTGTTCAAAAATGATATATCACCAACACCATCAGAGGGAAAACTTGCACCAAGGAAGGGTATTAAGAAAGACGCTCACAAATTGAAGATGGATATAAATTTGGGAAGGAGAAGGAGCCCAAGAATACAGGAGAGAGTACTGGGAGAGGAGTTGACGGGTGTAGCAGAGAACGAAGGCACACAAGAAAATGCTGAACAGATGCAAATAGATGACAATGTGTTAGAAGCAGAAAAATGCACCCACGAAAATGAAGTTGAGATTGAAGATCTGGGTGAAGGAGACCCTAATGAAGACAATGTAGAGAAAACTGTCCAGTCAGTGGTTGATTATGTAGGTCAAATGCATTTGTCACAGTCACCAGGAGTTGATCTTTCGAAAGATGACCATCCAGAATTCAGCCCAAAAGTTGGTGCACAAACAGAAAAATTTGCTGCACAAACCCCCGCCAATGAAGCTGAGAAAGCATTATCCACTGTTGTTATAACGGATGGTCCATCTTTCAGCCTCCAACTTGGATTAACCCAAACACCCCCAAAGAAGAATCAGGTTGAGTCAAAACCCCCCAAAAAAGTAGACCCGAGTGATATACGTGTAGTGCAACGTAGAAAACAACCTTTCCGGGCAGCTAAACAATATCAGAGGAGGAATATCAAGAATAAGAGAGGTGCTTCTGAAGAAGAAGGAGAAGGAGGAGAAATTGAGGAAATGGAATTTTCTACAACAGTTGCACCCAAACATCAGGCATTCGAAGACATTCCATACATTCATAAAATGGGGAAACCTGAATTACCTTTTGATGTATGGATTGTTTCAGCTCTTGAGAAAACCCGTGTCGATCTCCCAGTCGTGGCTTTCCGATCACTTGAACCAACCAATGGTTGGAGTTTCTCAACCGACAGTATATTCTCTGATAATGGTGAAATTCCAGTTGAAAAGATTGCAATGGCTGACAAAACATGGAGCTATCCCTATAGGAATCTTTTAAGTGACGAAGTTAGCAACATCCTCGATGAATGGGTTAGGAAGTACCACACAAATGAGTTAACCATAGCAGATTATCCTTTCAATAATTTTGAATCAAACATATTTTGCAACATTCACAACTTCAAAGAGTTGGTCTTCTCACAGAACCAAATAGGACCTGAGGTATGTAATTTCATTGTGTAATTTTTATTTTGTAAAATACTACAATGTATTTAGGTAAAATACAAGCATGTAGAAAGGTTAAATAATGTATTGCTTAGGGATAAAATATTGTAGTTGAATGTATTGCTTAAGGACAAACATTAGATGAAACATTTTAAGTTAAATGCTATAATGACCAAGAGTTAAATACTTGAATGTATTAGTTTAAAGATATAATTTGGTTAGGTTAAATAAATTCATTTATCATAATGTTTTTTTATGATAAATGAGGTTGAATACCTCATTGTTATATTGTTAAATACTGTCATGTCAAAGCATTAATACTTAGTAAATTATGTTTTCAAAATACTTGAATGTTAATGTTTAATGTCAAATAATGAACTGTTACAGTAACAAATCATTAAATGTTAAATTTTAAATACTTATTAGTTACTGTCTATTATTTTTCAGATTATAGAAATAGGTTCATTGTTGATGCAATCAGACGTACCTGTAGAGGAGGAATGGTTCTTCACAATGACTTATGTGACTGTAAGTAATTTGTATTATTATTACATTTCCAATTAAAGTTATTTACTCAACTATTCCTGAATTGTAGAATATGGCACCCAAAACTCCTTTTTTGAGACTTCTGGACTATCAGCCGCAATTGTTCTCCGAACAATTTACTAATGCCAGGTGGCTATTTGTGCCATTATGTGGCAACAAGCACTGGATTCTTGCTGCAGTTGACCTCAAAAATACTAAAATCACACTCTACCAGTCTTGCAACGCTGAAGCTAACCAGCATTACCTTGAGCCACACATTGACACACTAGATTGGCTTAAATATTTTCTCAGTTGGAGAATGGGTAAGTATTTTTTGTTGTTGTACTTAATATGTTATGCTTATATATTGTAATACCCGAATGTTTAATACATAAATATATCACGGGTAAATTGTTAACTGTTTCAAAAAGTAAATACTTGAATGTATTGTGTCGAATAACTAAATTTATCTGGCCAAAAAGTTGAAGGTATGGCTTAATCCATTTGCTCAAGGGGGAATCATGGTATTAATATGGTAAAATATTGTAATGTTCCAGTGTAATGCTTTATGGTTCAACATGTAGCATGTAGGGTTAAACACTGTAATGCTTTATGGTTAAAACATGTAGCATGTAAGGTTAAATACTGTAATGCTTTATGGTTGAAGGAATAAATTATTAAGGTTTTTAATGGCTTTGAGCTTTAATTCATACAATGCTTAAGGTTAAATATTGCAATGCACTAGGGTTTAATACCTGAATAGTTAACGGTTAATCAATGTATTTTTTTTGGCTGAATATGGTAAATAATTGATCACACTTAGAAATGTAACAGTATATGATTTATATCACTTGTTGTTTGTTTTATTATCTGTTTCAGGAAATGAAAATTGGGACAGTGTTGAGCCTAAATTTGAAGATAATGTACCCAAGCAAGATGGTTTTGATGATTGTGCAATTTTCCTTCTACGGTACATGGATTGTATAATCAGGAATGTACCTATGGATTTTGACCAGGTAGTTATATTCTGCATATAGTTCAATTTTAAGCCCATGCAAATATCAAGTAATTAAACTAAACTTGATTTTTCTTTTATATCGTAGGACATTATACGAAAGGAGCGTTTATGCTTGGCTTACAATATTCTTATTCACGATAAGAATGATTGTAAAATTATCTAATCAGGGGATGTTATTAAATACATTTTTCAAACTGTTTTTCAACTGTGGATGTTTTCCATGTTTTTATTGTGTTGCTAATGGATAAGTTGGATATACTGTTGAAAGTTGTTCATATTGCTGAAATATTGTTCATAAATACAGTTTGTTATAGTTAAATACTTCTACCTTTATAGTTAAGCACTTACATTGGTTGATGTACAATAATACATGGTTGTCATTTCCTGATACTTTTACCAAATGCATATGCTTTTGTAAATGGAATTGAGATCAAGTCATCTCCTGATATTTTCATTTCTCCAAGAACTTACTATCATGTATTTAATGTATCACTTCAATGTTTTTAATACATTACATACTGTAACGTATTAAGTAAACTACTCCATTGTAGTTGGTTAAATACATTGAAGTGTGTTGTTAAATATCTAAATGTATTTATCTTAAATACCGTCAGAGTTTTATGTTAATTACATACATCATTTATGTTAAATACTACAGGAATAAAAAATTGATTTATGGAAGTTAAATACCTGAATATATTAGGTTATATACTATAAAAAAAAAACTGATTGAGTCAAATATCCAGAGTAAAATACCTTCATGTATTAATGTCGAATACTGCTGGAGTTTTAAGTTAAACATCCCGAAAATTTGAAAAATACTCAGTTGACATGAGTTAAATACTCTCTTGCGTTTTTATCTTAAATACTCCCTTGAGATGAGTTAAATATATAACACTAGTAAGATATGCAACCTTTCGAATTCCGTTCTGCCCATATATTTCGGCCCATGAAATTCAAAGTTTTGGGCCGGTAATTTATTGAGGACGTGCGGAGACGCGGGGCGAAAGAAGTTTTTTTTTTGCGGGGATAAATCCCGCTTCTGTTTTTCGATGATAGTATAATACCGCAATGCATATCCTTAAATACCTATTACATTTACTATAAATACACTAAGTCTTTTAGTTAAATACGGATTGAAATTTGTGGAATTCCAATGGGCGGACCGTAATTAATTTTGTCGTTTAGTGCGGGGATAGGGCGGGGACGACATTGGGGGGACAGTTATCCGGATCCCTTAAATTTATTATTAAGTTCAATTAATAAACATTCACAGCTCTGACTCTGAGCGTGGCACCACAATCCGAATTCAAATCACTTAATTATGGATCTCAAAATCTGAGCTTAAACTCTGACCGTTAGATCTGTTTTGGCACGGCCTGTTTTTTTGGGTTTAATCAATCCTGGAGGTGATCAGATTTGAAATCGTACGGCGTAGGATGCCTATCAATTCTCCCTTCGACTCGCACGAGTTAACGAATCCGTATGCTCTCAGGTACCTGACTGATAACAATTAACTCTGATTAAATCTCATCCAAATGATTGAAATTCGGTGCCATTTAGACATGGGGTCCATTTTGTGATTCGTGTTCTGACGGCTCAGATCTAATTGTATTGCACTGATACAAATTCCATATGAACCTCGTCCTCCGACAAAATCAACAAAGTTATTAAGCAAATTGGGCCTGGTTAGCCTTTTATTAGTCAAATTTCTTTTCTTTACACTTTATTTCTTATAAAATATAACCATCTGGATCTATTACTGCTGTTATAATAAAAAATAAAAATAAAAAACTATTTTTTTTTATCTAACTTGCGAAATTTTAGAGCTTGCATAATTATTGCCAAACGATTCGATAAACAGATATCGTTAAAAATATAAAATTGAACTTTGACTCATGAACGTAACATGTCAATTTGGGTTATTTTAATTAGAAAATAAAGAAAAGGCTTGTTTAATTACTCTCTTGATTCTCTTTATTAATTTCCTCGTATGAATGAATTTTGTTTTTACTTGATTATACTGCAAGTGCAAGTTGAAGCATGCATATATGTACCAGATTGTTTACGAATGCAAAGTAATTTAAAACGAAGTATGCATATACTATATATAATATTGTTATTATCAATTTGGGAGCAGATATAGCAACTTTTTAAAAGAGCATATTTCTTACGGAATCAAATGAGAACTCAATCATTTCAAAACAAGAATAAAATGCAATTTTTGAAATATTTTTTTGCATCAACAGTAATTTTTGAAATAAAGTTCGATAGTAGTGATACTCTTAAAAATAATATTTTTTGTCATCAACAGTAATTTTTGAAAGACATGGACTCTTAGTCCCCGATTTTTTTATTAATCGAAATAAAATAAAATAAATATCGAAAAAGAGGATAGAAGTTGGTTTTTTTTTTAAAAGTAATAAGGACGTGATAGTTTGCAACATCCCTGCTAATGATAATCCTGCACTAATCTAACTACTAACTAACCCAAACTCCAAAAAAAAAAAAAATTTAGGGACGTTGTAATTTAACACGTCCGTGAACAGTAGAAAAAAAAATTCTCAGGGACGTTTTAATTTAACACGTCCGTGAACAGTAAAAAAAAAAACTTAGGTTTGATTTTGGTTAAATAAAAAAAAATTAGAAAAATTATGTTTCAACTATAAAAACAATGATTTATTTTTCAACTAAAAAACAATAATTTAGTTTAGTAATATTTTTAAAAATAAAATTTATATTTAAAATTTAACATTATAGACACGATTTATATTTTAGATATTATGTCTATCAATATGATGAGATTTGATTTATGTTTTATCTAAATCAAATAACTTGAAATTATATATCGCTGATCTTGATGCATTATTAATCAATAGTTAATTGCATTAAATTTGAATTTAATTGGTAGACTATCTATGTGTCCGATAACATAGACATATTTTTTTAATTTAATTTATTGAGAACTCCATTATTAATTTATTGAGAACTCCATTACATTAAATGACTAAATTATGTTTTTTAGAAAAACCTAATTTTTTTATTTTTTTGAGAACTCCATTAACTATTGATTGATAACGGAGTTCTCAATAAATTAATAATGGAGTTCTCAAGTCATTTGATTTAGCTAAAACATAAATCAAATCTCATCATATTGATAGACATAATATCTAAAATATAAATCGTGTCTAGAATGTTAAATTTTAAATATAAATTTTATTTTTAAAAATATTACTAAACTAAATTATTGTTTTTTAGTTGAAAAATAAATCATTGTTTTTATAGTTGAAACATAATTTAGTAAACATACTTTTTCTAAGTTTTTTTTATTTAACCAAAATCAAACCTAAGTTTTTTTTTTTACTATTCACGGACGTGTTAAATTACAACGTCCCTGAATTTTTTTTTTCGGAATTTGGGTTAGTTAGTGGTTAGATCAGTGCGGGACTATCATTAGTAGGGACGTTGTTCTTTAACCTGTCCGTAGAGACGTTGCAAACTATCACGTCCTTATTACTTTTCGAAAAAAATCAACTTCTATCCTTTTTTTCGATATTTATTTTATTTTATTTCGATTAATAAAAAAATCAGCTCTTAGTCCTTGTCTCCTTGATATGGTACAACAAGATCCTAAGTCCGTCACAAAAGAACAACAAACTTAAATAAAAACCAAATTTTGCATAACTTTAATTTTGACACAAACGTACGCAAATTCGTAGAATTAAAAAATATATAAGGTAAGGTATTTGAAATCTACAAATTGTTATATTTTTATTATTTAAATCAAAATTATATTATATTTTATATTATTTATTCGCAAATATTTTATTATGCTGAAAGGTAGCACAATGCTATCCGCACATAACGAAGGGCCTAGATCTTACAGCTTTCTTTTTTTCTTTTTCGTGGTTTCTAAAAAATTCCTGATCGGACAGCTTTCTTTTTACTTGAAGGCATCTGAGCCGTAGATCTTGAACGCATCTTCTTCCTTGTTCGAAAATTACGGCCGAGTAAAACCCTAGCCTAAACCCTCCTCTCCACGGCAAAGATCTTTCGAAAGATTATTTCCAATTTTCTACGCACCACCACAACGGTTCTTTTTTTTGATCCGGCGTATCTTTCTAATTAAGTTCTAACCGACATTCGCCCCTCGTCTACATAAACCCTAAACCCTTCTCCCTTCTCCCTTCCCCAGCATTTTCGACCATTCCCACATCCCCACCCATCAAAAAGACCGTTGTTATTCCCCACATCCCCATTCTCATTTCTTCCTCAATGCCTTCCATTTCCAGATTTCTTCACAAAACCAGCACGTTTACCCTAATTCCTTCTCACTTCCCCAGCATTTCCAGATTTCCAGATTTTGGTTTGCGCTATCCTTTTCCTTTCTATTTGATTTTGATATTTAGTTATTAGCCACTCAATTTTTTTCTTCTTGAATTTTGCTTTTGTACCAGAATTGCAAACGAGCAACTAAACGCTTCCTTTTCTCCTCCGCCTAAACCCTTCCTTTTCTCCTCCCAGAATGGACGAAACCCTTCCTTTTCTCTCTCCTTGAGTGGCCCGCTCTGCCACCTCTCCTCTTCTTCAACCGATTAGGAACCAATAAATAAACAACTCTTAATCATGGATTTTGACACACTTGCTCCGTTATCTCCTAGCTAGCTCACCCGCGATCCATCTGCACAGTTAAGAACTCTAGAGCATCATAGAAATGGAGTTCGACAATGGTGCGCCTGCTTCCTTGGTGCCCTCTGTGAGCTCAGTGAGTGCTACGAAACTCTCTACCGTCAAATTGTTCTCTTGACTTTCTGGTACCCTTTGTTTTCCTAATCTAATATGTAGTAAGCAGTAGCCAACTTCCATTCAATTGGGAACGGCAATTAACGGTACCACTGAGCCCAAAAGTAGTTTTAATTTTAATGAAATATCAATTTCTTTGAAAATGAGAAAATTGTATGGTTGATGCAGTGAAAACTCCTGAGACTGGGAGAAACTTCTGGAAGGGATAAAGAAAATGAGTTGCTCAGAAGATACACCAGTCAAAACAAAGGGCTATTAAAAATCCGACAACCTTCTACCTCCAATGGTAATTTTGGCTTCTCTCCACCATTTTTTATTCTTTATTACTTTTTTTTTTTCAATTGAGGTGTATGCATTTTTTCCAAACAAGTTATAGATTTAACTTTTAAGGATAAGAGAGTTGTTATTTTGATTTTCTAAAACTTAACCGTCACTATTAATTACTTAGTGGTGGAGTTAAATCTGATCAATGTGATTGTAACAGTGCCTAAAAACTTGGTGAGTGTCAATGACATTTTTTTTGTTTGAAAAGTACTTATGAAATAATAGTAGTTTTACAGATTGGAGTTGTTGCGTGAGAAGCACACAATATATCAGTATCTCGGGATCAAAATGGATGTGCAATTCAGGTAACCTCATGTTTCTTGATTGAAATGTTCGATTTGGTTTGCATGAACAGAGGGTGGCCAATTCCGAACTAAAAAAACATGATAATTTGATTTTTGTGGGTTTGATTTGTTTAACTAAATTCTATTAAGAAATCATGTGAACTTCTTGATCAGGTTTTAAAATTGTCTCAAATCTGTTCTCTGAAAAGTGCAATTAGTTTAAGGTTTTAGAAAGAAAAAAAAAAGATGGTAGAATTTTATCAATTGAAGTACCTAGGAATGTATGTGGCTGATCAGATATTTCATTTCAAATCAGATATTTCAGTTCAAGAGTTTGGGGGTGTACCCTATCTATGTATTGAAATGCACATGAAACTAGAAATCATTTTATTTGTAGATTATAAATCGCATATTGGCAGAATTATTTGATATGGTTTTTTGTAATTTTTTTTTTCAAGTAAAGACGCCCAATAGTTGATATTCTTACAAGAATTATGTTCTTACAATTAGTTGATATGCTTTTATTCTGAAATATCTGATGTAATTTACTCTTATTTTTCTGTTCTATTATATTTCAATTTGTGCTCAATTCACTATATTTTATTGTTTCTTATTTTACTAGACTATCTTTGGCTCTTTCCATATGTGATCATATTTCCAGTGATGATAAGGTTAGAGAACATAGCTGGGCTGGTATCCGATTGCTTGAGAAACTCGATCAGTTCTTTTTGTCCCCCATTTTATTATCATAATTTTGAAAGAATCACCTTACCTGGTAACTTGCCTCTTTCATTTGTAATTAACAATGGATATTTGTATTCGTGCATTGAAGACCGAAATTTGGTGAAATTTAGAAAATTGTAGTCAAATAGTAATTATGGAGAAAAAATAGCAATATGTGTACACCATTAGTGTTTGAATTTCTTTATAGGACACATTGGAGAGGCCCTACTGGTACTGTATTTTCATGTTGTGTATTATTCTAAAAATCATTTCGCGTGATCCCTAGTACAAAGGCTTCAATTTCAGTTAAAGTTGTTTTCTGTTGATTCAATCTCTTGATAAGCATGTGAAATTTCTTTCTTTAGTTTGTTGTCCTATTGGCTATCTTAAAACGAAGTATTTGTTGTATGAAGTATCACTGGTTGCATGTATGAGGCAAAAAAAAAAAATGCATGTAGCATGACAACATATACTACTTTTCAAGTTGAAATATCTGAAAAGTTCGAGGCAACTCTCTAGACTTTACTGATCCTTTTGTTTTTCATTTTTTTTTTCTGTTGCTCATAACTTGGAAGAAAGTGTATTTCTCTTTTCCTTCATATTGTTTTATTTCAATGACAGGTTTGGTTTTCAAGTTTAAATGTCTGAAGAAATGTCTTTCAAAATTTCGAGGTAACTCCCTAGACTTTACTAATCATTTTGTTTTTCCTTTTTTTTGGTTTCTCATAACTTGGAACAAGTGTGTTTCTTTTTTTTTTCATATTATTTTTATCTCAATGACAATTTTCCATGACTTTATATTTTGGGATAAGAAGCTGACCGTCAATTTCATTTAATTTTCTTTTTGTGAGAATAGGAAATGATAGTGGGCCAGAGTTTCAAGGTTGTACCAATACCTGAGGAGCACATCGCGGCACATGGCAACCTACCCCCTTCCAATTGGTGAGAGGGGAGGAGGTGTGATTGGCATCCAATTGGTTACTGATCAGTTGCTACCTTCTTTCCGTTCATGGCGCTCTCATCAGCTCCCCTTTTCCAATCCTCATTTCCATGGTAAATTGTAGTTATTGCATCAGTCTTCTGATTTTGAGAAAGGAAATTTATTACGCTCATTCCACTTTTATTTGCGAATTTAGGCTTGCAACTGGAGTTAGAATTTTGAGAAAGATGCTCTACCAGCTCTTGCAAAGGAACTACCCCAAGATAATTAATTTTACAACTCTAGCCGAGATGGAAGCAATGTGCCTGTTTTACCTGATAGTAAGAAAAATAAATCAAAGGAGAAAGATAAGGTACTTAATCATTGGAATTTAATTAATTTCTTTTATTCTACATTTTATATGGATTGAACCACCATTTTTTTTATCCATTCAAGGTTTAAAAAGAAACAAAGAGGCACCAATCACCATCTATTTATTTGTTTGTGTTTGATTTGTATTAATTAGTAAAAAGCTTATGGTTTCATGTATTTTGCTAAGGTATTTTCTTTGACGGGTCTTTTGTTTGATTTATTCTTTCCTCTATTTTTGTTTATTTTCTTTACCTTATGGAGGAGAAGCTGCAAAAGCTACTTGGGTTCGAATCTGTCTACTTCATTATGGTCACATATTTTGTCTTTGTATTATTTATGATTTATCAAATTAAAAGTTTACCTTAACTGACATAGGAAATACAAGATATCTGATGGGGCATATTCAGTTCTCCATTCTTCTAGGAGGTCAAGTATGCTACTGGACTAAACATATATTAGAGGAACTTCTAAAGAAACTGATGAGATTATTATTATTATTTTTTTGTGCACTGGACTATAGATGTAGTACGCTTGCAGTAAAGATAGTGTCGTGGTATTGTATTAGATTGCTGGTACTACACAGTACCAAAGAAGAAGAGAGTGAGGATAGCTTTGTAGTACTGGATGGTTATTTCTCAGGAGATGAGGTAGATTATTGTTCTCAAATCAAATATATAAATATTTTTTTTTTGGTTTCATGTTTATATTTGGTACTGCAATTGATTTGTCTGTATCTCAAACTGGCAGCAGTTGAGGATGGGGTGGCTTCTGAGTTACATGAGGTAGATTATTGTTCTCAAATCAAATATATAAATATATTTTTTTTGGTTTCATGTTTATATTTGGCACTGCAATTGATTTGTCTGTATCTCAAACTGGCAGCAGTTGAGGATGGGGTGGTTTCTGAGTTACATGGAAAGAGTGTTACTACACCTTCAGCTTCTGTGGTGGAAAATATCTCAGATTCTGACATGCCTGAATTTGTAAGTTTGTTTTTCATATACGACCGACCCCAAAAGAATAAGAAAAAATATCTCATAACCCCCTTCATAAATGAGTCCCTATATCTCAAATTTTCAATTTATCTAAAGCCAGGCCAACTTTTTTTCTGTGTCTATTCAAAATGCAGGGGCCATTATTTGCTTTGAGATTCGTGCAGAAAGTATTTAAACAGTTCGGATTTTCCACAGATCAACACAGAGTTTGAGATATATCAGGGGATGTTAATTCCTCATAAATAGGGACTGTTTAGCCCAATTAATTTCTTTAAACATACCAACATTCGTCCTGATTTCTCACATATTATGCGGTTAACTTGTGAAGTGTTGCTTAGGTAGTATTAGAATGGGAAAATGGACAAAATATTTTCTCTATTCATATTTGGTATTATTTTTTTTTTTTGCTATGGTGCATTGGAAAGTGCCTGATAATTTTACTCTCTTTGTTTATATACAGAAGTTAATCTTGGGCTATTCCCCTGAACTGAGCATTGAGTCTCCATTAGGTCGCACGAGTCATTTTGCACCTGAACATTGCTCCCCTGAGCTGTCCACCAAATCAGGGGAGCAATGTTCAGGTGATATCTATGGAATATTATTATTTTAACATATTTAGTGGGCCAGCAGATAGCTCAATTTTAATGTACATGTATTTTGGGTCCACAGGGAGCTACTCAAAGAGGCAGAAGATAGTTTCCTTCGTTTTATATATTTACTAATTTTCCTACCTAGCTTGCACCAGAGAGGATCCAATAATATTTGAAGATCTTTTATCTTCAGTGGTTTGTGCCAGAACAGTACCTAGCATATTTCCATTTTTAGTACTGTTTTCAGTTGAGACTTTAAGACTTGTCATTTCAAATTAACTAGTAGTTTAAGAACGACTTACATTGTTTTATGTGAGTGAAATTAGGAAGATGGTACCGAGGTGTTTGAGGATTCGTTTCTCTGACAATGCCCATTGAGCCATGCTCCGGACTGCTTGAAGAGTCTATGCGGTTCGATTGATGCTCGCATCTTTGGTGTTGAAACGGAGTATGGCAAGGTTATATTGCACTGTAAACAACTCTTAATTTTTTTATTTTGAAGATTATTTTACCTATCTCCTCCTGCTTGATGTATAATCACTAACAGGAACTGTTTCACCATCAATGCGGACATGGTGATTATTTCGAAGGGGGACAACATCCTTTGCTGATGCATCTCTAACTGTCACAAATGAGGACACCTTCATCTCTTTTCTTTTTTCTAAACATTTCGTTACAATTCGTTATTAATTCATGTTCTATTTGTGAGCCACTGCTAATTGTTATAGTTCGCTACTTTGCAGAAGGCATAGATTTTCAAGGGCCAGGAGTTCATGGGTAGTCTGAGCTAGCGGGCCGCAGGGAGGCTAATATCCTTTAGTGATTCATCTCCAGCTATCATCAACGAGAGAGGACACCTGCATATCATTTTATTTCTTGACATTTCTTTGCAGTTTCTTATTCTAGTTCTATTCATACTGAGCTGCTGCTAATTTGTTATAGTTTTGTACTTTGCAGAAGGAAGAAAGAAGATGGGTTGCTTGGGCCATGAAAGTGCATGGGTGGTCTGTGCTAGCGGGCAGAAGGGAGGGCAATATCTTTTAGTGATTCATCTCCAGCTGTCATAAACGAGAGAGGACACCTGCATATCATTTTATTTCTTGACATTTCTGTGCAGTTTGTTATTATAGTTCTATTTATACGAGAGAGGACAATTGGTTATAGTTTTGTACTTTGCAGAAGGAAGAAAGAAGATGGGTTGCTTGGGCCATGGAAGTGCATGGGTGGTCTGGTTCGAACAAGAAGAGCATGCGTCGGACAAGAGTGGGTTGTCGCTGACTGTAAGTTTTCTGGTTTTGATATTTAGTTATTAGCCGCTCAATTTTTTTCTTCTTGAATTCTGCTGTTGTACAAGAATTGCAAGCGAGCACTGAAGGACAACAAAACATCTAAAAACATTTCAGCATGTTAACCGATTTGAGTAACCACCCGGTTGGACAGATTAATGAAGTTATAATCTAAATTAGGATTCCCATGCCTGACGTACTAGAACATTACTTACGAATCAGCTGGCCAAGTAAACTTTACACAAGTGGTATGGTGTATTGGTTGCTCCTCCAGGTGGTTCTTGAATCTATAATCAGGTTCTGATTTTTAAAGACTGTTTAGCCAAGTGTTGAATAGAAATAAAAATATCTAGCTAGGTACTTGTCTTTTCCTGGTGAAACCCTAAGCCCTAATTTGGTACACATTCTTTTAACTTTTAATCTTCATCTCGGATTCTTTTGGGTTGTGTAACCAGTCAACCCTAATTCGGTTTGTTTTCACATTGGGTAGTTATGTACTTTATTTTGTTTTTATATAGAAGTTAATCTTGAGCTGTTCCCCTAAACTGAGCATTGAGTCTCCATTAGGTCGCACGGGTCATTTTGCACCTGAACATTGCTCTCCTGAGCTGTCCACCAAATCAGGGGAGCAATGTTCAGGTGATATCTATGTAATATTTTTATTTTAGCATATTTAGTGGGCCATCAGATAGCTCAATTTTAATGTACATATATTTTGGGTCCACAGGGAGCTACTCAAAGAGGCAGAAGATAGTTTCTTTTGTTTTATATATTTACTAATTTTCCTACCTAGCTTGCACCAGAGAGGATCCAATAATATTTGAAGATCTTTTATCTTCAGTGGTTTGTGCCAGAACGGTACCTAGCATATTTCCATTTTTAGTACTGTTTTCAGTTGAGACTTTAAGACTTGTCATTGCAAATTAACTAGTAGTTTAAGAACAACTTACATTGTTTTATGTGAGTGAAATTAGGAAGATGGTACCGAGGTGTTTGAGGATTTGTCTCTGACAATGCCCATTGAGCCATGCTCCGGACTGCTTGAAGAGTCTATGCGGTTCGATTGATGCTCGCATCTTTGGTGTTGAAACGGAGTATGGCAAGGTTATATTGCACTGTAAATAACTCTTAATTTTTTTATTTTGAAAATTATTTTACCTATCTCCTCCTGCTTGATGTATAATCGCTAACAGGAACTGTTTCACCATCAATGCGGACATGGTGATTATTTCGAAGGGGGACAACATCCTTTCCTGATGCATCTCCAACTGTCAGAAATGAGGACACCTTCATCTCTTTTCTTTTTTCTAAACATTTCGTTACAATTCGTTATTAATTCATGTTCTATTTGTGAGCCATTTCTAATTGTTATAGTTCGGTACTTTGCAGAAGGCATAGATTTTCAAGGGCCAGAGGAGTTCATGGGTAGTCTGAGCTAGCGGGTCGCAGGGAGGCTAATATCCTTTAGTGATTCATCTCCAGCTGTCATAAACGAGAGAGGACACCTGCATATCATTTTATTTCTTGACATTTCTGTGCAGTTTGTTATTATAGTTCTATTTATACGAGAGAGGACAATTGGTTATAGTTTTGTACTTTGCAGAAGGAAGAAAGAAGATGGGTTGCTTGGGCCAGGGAAGTGCATGGGTGGTCTGGTTCGAACAAGAAGAGCATGCGTCGGACGAGAGTGGGTTGTCACTGACTGTAAGTTTTCTGATTTTGATATTTAGTTATTAGCCGCTCAATTTTTTCTTCTTGAATTCTGCTTTTGTACAAGAATTGCAAGCGAGCACTGAAGGACAACAAAACATCTAAAAACATTTCAGCATGTTAACCGATTTGAGTAGCCACCCGGTTGGACAGATTAATGAAGTTATAATCTAAATTCGGATTCCCATGCCTGAGGTACTAGCACATTACTTACGAATCAGCTGGCCAAGTAAACTTTACACAAGTGGTATGGTGTATTGGTTGCTCCTCCAGGTGGTTCTTGAATCTATAATCAGGTTCTGATTTTTAAAGACTGTTTAGCCTAGTGTTGAATAGAAATAAAAATATCTAGCTAGGTACTTGTCTTTTCCTGGTGAAACCCTAAACCCTTATTTGGTACACATTCTTTTAACTTTTAATCTTCATCTCGGATTCTTTTGGGTCGTGTAACCAGTCAACCCTAATTCGGTTTGTTTTCACATTGGGTAGTTATGTACTTTATTTTGTTTTTATATAGAAGTTAATCTTGAGCTGTTCTCCTAAACTGAGCATTGAGTCTCCATTAGGTCGCACGGGTCATTTTGCACCTGAACATTGCTCTCCTGAGCTGTCCACCAAATCAGGGGAGCAATGTTCACGTGATATCTATGTAATTTTTTTATTTTAGCATATTTAGTGGGCCAGCAGATAGCTCAATTTTAATGTACATATATTTTGGGTCCACAGGGAGTTACTCAAAGAGGCAGAAGTTAGTTTCTTTCGTTTTATATATTTACTAATTTTCCTACCTAGCTTGCACCAGAGAGGACCCAATAATGTTTGAAGATCTTTTATCTTCAGTGGTTTGTGCCAGAATAGTACCTAGCATATTCCCATTTTTAGTACTGTTTTCAGTTGAGACTTTAAGACTTGTCATTTCAAATTAACTAGTAGTTTAAGAACAACTTACATTGTTTTTTGTGAGTGAAATTAGGAAAATGGCACTGAGGTGTTTGAGGATTCGTTTCTCTGACAATGCCCATTGAGCCATGCTCCGGACTGCTTGAAGAGTCTGTGCGGTTCGATTGATGCTCGCATCTTTGGTGTTGAAACGGAGTATGGCAAGGTTATATTGCACTGTAAACAACTCTTAATTTTTTTCTTTTGAAGATTTATTTTACCTATCTCCTTCTGGTTGATGTATAATCGCTAACAGGAACTGTTTCACCATCAATGCGGACATGGTGATTATGTCGAAGGGCACAACATCCTTTGCTGATGCATCTCCAACTGTCACAAATTAGGACACCTTCATCTCTTTTCTTTATTCTAAACATTTCGTTACAATTCGTTATTAATTCATGTTCTATTTGTGAGCCACTGCTAATTGTTATAGTTCGCTACTTTGCAGAAGGCATAGATTTTCAAGGGCCAGAGGAGTTCATGGGTAGACTGAGCTAGCGGGCAGCAGGGAGGCTAATATCCTTTAGTGATTCATTTCCAGCTTTCATCCACGAGAGAGGACACCTACATATCATTTTATTTCTTGACATTTCTTTGACGTTTGTTATTCTAGTTCTATTCATACTGAGCTGCTGCTAATTTGTTATAGTTTTGTACTTTGCAGAAGGAAGAAAGAAGATGGGTTCCTTGGGCCATGAAAGTGCATGGGTGGTCTGTGCTAGAGGGCAAAAGGGAGGCCAATATCTTTTAGTGATTCATTTTCCAGCTGTCATAATCGAGAGAGGACACCTGCATATCATTTTATTTCTTGACATTTCTGTGCAGTTTGTTATTATAGTTCTATTTATACTGAGCTGCTACTAATTGGTTATAGTTTTGTACTTTGCAGAAGATAGAAAGAAGATGGGTTGCTTGCGTCAGGGAAGTGCTTGGGTGGTCTGGTTCGAACAAGAAGAGCATGCGTCGGAGAAGAGTTGGTTGTCCCTGACTGTAAGTTTTTAGATTTTGATATTTAGTTATTAGCCGCTCAATTTTTTTCTTCTTGAATTCTTCTTTTGTACAAGAATTGCAAGCGAGCACTGAAGGACAACAAAACCTCTAAAAACATTTCAGCATGTTAACCGATTTGAGTAACCACCCGGTTGGACAGATTAATGAAGTTATAAACTAAATTAGGATTCCCATGCCTGCCGTACTAGAACATTACTTACGAATCAGCTGGCCAAGTAAACTTTACACAAGTGGTATGGTGTATTGGTTGCTCCTCCAGGTGGTTCTTGAATCTATAATCAGATTCTGATTTTTAAAGACTGTTTAGCCGAGTGTTGAATAGAAATAAAAATATCTAGCCAGGTACTTGTCTTTTCCTGGTGAAACCCTAAACCCTAATTTGGTACACATTCTTTTAACTTTTAATCTTCATCTCGGATTCTTTTGGGTTGTGTAACCAGTTAACCCTAATTCGGTTTGTTTTCACATTGGGTAGTTATGTACTTTATTTTGTTTTTATATAGAAGTTAATCTTGAGCTGTTCCCCTAAACTGAGCATTGAGTCTCCATTAGGTCGCACGGGTCATTTTGCACCTGAACATTGCTCTCCTGAGCTGTCCACCAAATCAGGGGAGCAATGTTCAGGTGATATCTATGTAATATTTTTATTTTAGCATATTTAGTGGGCCATCAGATAGCCCAATTTTAATGTACATATATTTTGGGTCCACAGGGAGCTACTCAAAGAGGCAGAAGATAGTTTCTTTTGTTTTATATAATTACTAATTTTCCTTCCTAGCTTGCACCAGAGAGGATCCAATAATATTTGAAGATCTTTTATCTTCAGTGGTTTGTGCCAGAACGGTACCTAGCATATTTCCATTTTTAGTACTGTTTTCAGTTGAGACTTTAAGACTTGTCATTTCAAATTAACTAGTAGTTTAAGAACAACTTACATTGTTTTATGTGAGTGAAATTAGGAAGATGGTACCGAGGTGTTTGACGATTCGTTTCTCTGACAATGCCCATTGAGCCATGCTCCGGACTGCTTGAAGAGTCTATGCGGTTCGATTGATGCTCGCATCTTTGGTGTTGAAACGGAGTATGGCAAGGTTATATTGCACTGTAAACAACTCTTAATTTTTTTATTTTGAGATTATTTTACCTATCTCCTCCTGCTTGATGTATAATCACTAACAGGAACTGTTTCACCATCAATGCGGACATGGTGATTATTTCGAAGGGGGACAACATCCTTTGCTGATGCATCTCTAACTGTCACAAATGAGGACACCTTCATCTCTTTTCATATTTCTAAACATTTCGTTACAATTCGTTATTAATTCATGTTCTATTTGTGAGCCACTGCTAATTGTTATAGTTCGCTACTTTGCAGAAGGCATAGATTTTCAAGGGCCAGAGGAGTTCATGGGTAGTCTGAGCTAGCGGGCCGCAGGGAGGCTAATATCCTTTAGTGACTCATCTCCAGCTGTCATCAACGAGAGAGGACACCTGCATATCATTTTATTTCTTGACATTTCTTTGCAGTTTCTTATTCTAGTTCTATTCATACTGAGCTGCTGCTAATTTGTTATAGTTTTGTACTTTGCAGAAGGAAGAAAGAAGATGGGTTGCTTGGGCCATGAAAGTGAATGGGTGGTCTGTGCTAGCGGGCAGAAGGGAGGCCAATATCCTTTAGTGATTCATCTCCAGCTGTCATAAACGATAGAGGACACCTGCATATCATTTTATTTCTTGACATTTCTGTGCAGTTTGTTATTATAGTTCTATTTATACGAGAGAGGACAATTGGTTATAGTTTTGTACTTTGCAGAAGGAAGAAAGAAGATGGGTTGCTTGGGCCAGGGAAGTGCATGGGTGGTCTGGTTCGAACAAGAAGAGCATGCGTCGGACAAGAGTGGGTTGTCGCTGACTGTAAGTTTTCTGGTTTTGATATTTAGTTATTAGCCGCTCAATTTTTTTCTTCTTGAATTCTGCTGTTGTACAAGAATTGCAAGCGAGCACTGAAGGACAACAAAACATCTAAAAACATTTCAGCATGTTAACCGATTTGAGTAACCACCCGGTTGGACAGATTAATGAAGTTATAATCTAAATTAGGATTCCCATGCCTGACGTACAAGAACATTACTTACGAATCAGCTGGCCAAGTAAACTTTACACAAGTGGTATGGTGTATTGGTTGCTCCTCCAGGTGGTTCTTGAATCTATAATCAGGTTCTGATTTTTAAAGACTGTTTAGCCAAGTGTTGAATAGAAATAAAAATATCTAGCTAGGTACTTGTCTTTTCCTGGTGAAACCCTAAACCCTAATTTGGTACACATTCTTTTAACTTTTAATCTTCATCTCGGATTCTTTTGGGTTGTGTAACCAGTCAACCCTAATTCGGTTTGTTTTCACATTGGGTAGTTATGTACTTTATTTTGTTTTTATATAGAAGTTAATCTTGAGCTGTTCCCCTAAACTGAGCATTGAGTCTCCATGAGGTCGCACGGGTCATTTTGCACCTGAACATTGCTCTCCTGAGCTGTCCACCAAATCAGGGGAGCAATGTTCAGGTGATATCTATGTAATATTTTTATTTTAGCATATTTAGTGGGCCATCAAATAGCTCAATTTTAATGTACATATATTTTGGGTCCACAGGGAGCTACTCAAAGAGGCAGAAGATAGTTTCTTTTGTTTTATATATTTACTAATTTTCCTACCTAGCTTGCACCAGTGAGGATCCAATAATATTTGAAGCTCTTTTATCTTCAGTGGTTTGTGCCAGAACGGTACCTACCATATTTCCATTTTTAGTACTGTTTTCAGTTGAGACTTTAAGACTTGTCATTTCAAATTAACTAGTAGTTTAAGAACAACTTACATTGTTTTATGTGAGTGAAATTAGGAAGATGGTACGGAGGTGTTTGAGGATTTGTCTCTGACAATGCCCATTGAGCAATGCCCCGGACTGCTTGAAGAGTCTATGCGGTTCGATTGATGCTCGCATCTTTGGTGTTGAAACGGAGTATGGCAAGGTTATATTGCACTGTAAATAACTCTTAATTTTTTTATTTTGAAGATTATTTTACCTATCTCCTCCTGCTTGATGTATAATCACTAACAGGAACTGTTTCACCATCAATGCGGACATGGTGATTATTTCGAAGGGGGACAACATCCTTTCCTGATGCGTCTCCAACTGTCAGAAATGAGGACACCTTCATCTCTTTTCTTTTTTCTAAACATTTCGTTACAATTCGTTATTAATTCATGTTCTATTTGTGAGCCATTTCTAATTGTTATAGTTCGGTACTTTGCAGAAGGCATAGATTTTCAAGGGCCAGAGGAGTTCATGGGTAGTCTGAGCTAGCGGGTCGCAGGGAGGCTAATATCCTTTAGTGATTCATCTCCAGCTGTCATCAACGAGAGATGACACCGGCATATCATTTTATTTCTTGATATTTCTGTGCAGTTTGTTATTATAGTTCTATTTATACTGAGCTGCTGCTAATTGGTTATAGTTTTGTACTTTGCAGAAGGAAGGAAGAAGATGGGTTGCTTGGGCCATGGAAGTGCATGGGTGATCTGGTTCGAACAAGAAGAGCATGCGTCGGACAAGAGTGGGTTGTCACTGACTGTAAGTTTTCTGATTTTGATATTTAGTTATTAGCCGCTCAATTTTTTCTTCTTGAATTCTGCTTTTGTACAGGAATTGCAAGCGGGCACTGAAGGACAACAAAACATCTAAAAACATTTCAGCATGTTAACCGATTTGAGTAACCACCCGGTTGGACAGATTAATGAAGTTATAATCTAAATTAGGATTCCCATGACTGACGTACTAGCACATTACTTACGAATCAGCTGGCCAAGTAAACTTTACACAAGTGGTATGGTGTATTGGTTGCTCCTCCAGGTGGTTCTTGAATCTATAATCAGGTTCTGATTTTTAAAGACTGTTTAGCCTAGTGTTGAATAGAAATAAAAATATTTAGCTAGGTACTTGTCTTTTCCTGGTGAAACCCTAAACCCTTATTTGGTACACATTCTTTTAACTTTTAATCTTCATCTCGGATTCTTTTGGGTCGTGTAACCAGTCAACCCTAATTCGGTTTGTTTTCACATTGGGTAGTTATGTACTTTATTTTGTTTTTATATAGAAGTTAATCTTGAGCTGTTCCCCTAAACTGAGCATTGAGTCTCCATTAGGTTGCACGGGTAATTTTGCACCTGAACATTGCTCTCCTGAGCTGTCCACCAAATCAGGGGAGCAATGTTCAAGTGATCTCTATGTAATATTTTTATTTTAGCATATTTAGTGGGCCATCAGATAGCTCAATTTTAATGTACATATATTTTGGGTCCACAGGGAGCTACTCAAAGAGGCAGAAGTTAGTTTCTTTCGTTTTATATATTTACTAATTTTCCTACCTAGCTTGCACCAGAGAGGACCCAATAATGTTTGAACATCTTTTATCTTCAGTGGTTTGTGCCAGAATAGTACCTAGCATATTCCCATTTTTAGTACTGTTTTCAGTTGAGACTTTAAGACTTGTCATTTCAAATTAACTAGTAGTTTAAGAACAACTTACATTGTTTTTTGTGAGTGAAATTAGGAAAATGGCACTGAGGTGTTTGAGGATTCGTTTCTCTGACAATGCCCATTGAGCCATGCTCCGGACTGCTTGAAGAGTCTGTGCGGTTCGATTGATGCTCGCATCTTTGGTGTTGAAACGGAGTATGGCAAGGTTATATTGCACTGTAAACAACTCTTAATTTTTTTATTTTGAAGATTTATTTTACCTATCTCCTTCTGGTTGATGTATAATCGCTAACAGGAACTGTTTCACCATCAATGCGGACATGGTGATTATGTCGAAGGGCACAACATCCTTTGCTGATGCATCTCCAACTGTCACAAATTAGGACACCTTCATCTCTTTTCTTTATTCTAAACATTTCGTTACAATTCGTTATTAATTCATGTTCTATTTGTGAGCCACTGCTAATTGTTATAGTTCGCTACTTTGCAGAAGGCATAGATTTTCAAGGGCCAGAGGAGTTCATGGGTAGACTGAGCTAGCGGGCAGCAGGGAGGCTAATATCCTTTAGTGATTCATTTCCAGCTTTCATCCACGAGAGAGGACACCTACATATCATTTTATTTCTTGACATTTCTTTGACGTTTGTTATTCTAGTTCTATTCATACTGAGCTGCTGCTAATTTGTTATAGTTTTGTACTTTGCAGAAGGAAGAAAGAAGATGGGTTCCTTGGGCCATGAAAGTGCATGGGTGGTCTGTGCTAGAGGGCAAAAGGGAGGCCAATATCTTTTAGTGATTCATTTTCCAGCTGTCATAATCGAGAGAGGACACCTGCATATCATTTTATTTCTTGACATTTCTGTGCAGTTTGTTATTATAGTTCTATTTATACTGAGCTGCTACTAATTGGTTATAGTTTTGTACTTTGCAGAAGGAAAAAAGAGATGGGTCGCTAGGGCCAGGGAAGTGCTTGGGTCTGGTTCGAACAAGAAGAGCATGCGTCGGACAAGAGTTGGTTGTCCCTGACTGTAAGTTTTTAGATTTTGATATTTAGTTATTAGCCGCTCAATTTTTTTCTTCTTGAATTCTTCTTTTGTACAAGAATTGCAAGCGATTTGAGTAACCACCCGGTTGGACAGATTAATGAAGTTATAATCTAAATTAGGATTCCCATGCCTGACGTACTAGCACATTGCTTACGAATCAGCTTGCCAAGTAAACTTTACACAAATGGTATGGTGTATTGGTTGCTCCTCCAGGTGGTTCTTGAATCTATCATCAAGTTCTGATTTTTAAAGACTGTTTAGCCTAGTGTTGAATAGAAATAAAAATATCTAGCTAGGTACTTGTCTTTTCCTGGTGAAACCCTAAACCCTAATTTGTTACACATTCTTTTAGCTTTTAATCTTTATCTCGGATTCTTTTGGGTCGTGCAACCAGTCAACCCTAATTCGGTTTGTTTTCACATTGGGTAATTATGTACTTTATTTTGTTTTTATATAGAAGTTAATCTTGAGCTGTTCCCCTAAACTGAGCATTGAGTCTCCATTAGGTCGCATGAGTCATTTTGCACCTGAACATTACTCTCCTGAGCTGTCCACCAAATCAGGGGAGCAATTTTCAGGTGATATCTTTGTAATATTTTTATTTTAGCATATTTAGTGGGCCAGCCGATAGCTCAATTTTAATGTACATATATTTTGGGTCCGCTGGGAGCTACTCAAAGAGGCAGAAGTTAGTTTCTTTCGTTTTATATATTTACTAATTTTCCTACCTAGCTTGCACCAGAGAGGATCCAATAATGTTTGAAGATCTTTCATCTTCAGTGGTTTTGGCCAGAACAGTACCTAGCATATTCCCATTTTTAGTACTGTTTTCAGTTGAGACTTTAAGACTTGTCATTTCAAATTAACTAGGAGTTTAAGAACAACTTACATTGTTTTATGTGAGTGAAATTAGGAAGATGGTACTGAGGTGTTTGAGGATTCGTTTCTCTGACAATGCCCATTGAGCCATGCTCCGGACTGCTTGAAGAGTCTATGCGGTTCGATTGATGCTCGCATCTTTGGTGTTGAAACGGAGCATGGCAAGGTTATATTGCACTGTAAACAACTCTTACTTTTTTTATTTTGAAGATTATTTTACCTCTCTCCTCCTGCTTGATGTATAATCACTAACAGGAACTGTTTCACCATCAATGCGGACATGGTGATTATTTCGAAGGGGGACAACATCCTTTGCTGATGCATCTCCAACTGTCACAAATGAGGACACCTCCATCTCTTTTCTTTTTTCTAAACATTTCGTTACAATTCGTTATTAATTCATGTTCTATTTGTGAGCCACTGCTAATTGTTATAGTTCGGTACTTTGCAGAAGGCATAGATTTTCAAGGGCCAGAGGAGTTCATGGGTAGTCTGAGCTAGCGGGCAGAAGGGAGGCCAATATGCTTTAGTGATTCATCTCCAGCTGTCATAAACAAGAGAGGACACCTGCTTATAATTTTATTTCTTGACATTTCTGTGCAGTTTGTTATTCTAGTTCTATTCATACTGAGCTGCTGCTAATTTTTTTATAGTTTTGTACTTTGTAGAAGGAAGAAAGAAGGGAGGTCTGTGCAGTTTTAAAGTTTTGTTATTCTAGCATAGATTTTCTTGACATCTCCAGTTTGCTTGGGCCATGAAAGTGCATGGGTGGTCTGTGCTAGCGGGCAGAAGGGAGGCCAATATCTTTTAGTGATTCATTTTCCAGCTGTCATAATCGAGAGAAGACACCTGCATATCATTTTATTTCTTGACATTTCTGTGCAGTTTGTTATTATAGTTCTATTTATACTGAGCTTCTCCTAATTGGTTATAGTTTTGTACTTTGCAGAAGGAAGAAAGAAGATGGGTTGCTTGGGCCAGGGAAGTGCTTGGGTGGTCTGGTTCGAACAAGAAGAGCATGCGTCGGACAAGAGTTGGTTGTCCCTGACTGTAAGTTTTTAGATTTTGATATTTAGTTATTAGCCGCTCAATTTTTTTCTTCTTGAATTCTTCTTTTGTACAAGAATTGCAAGCGAGCACTGAAGGACAACAAAACCTCTAAAAACATTTCAGCATGTTAACCGATTTGAGTAACCACCCGGTTGGACAGATTAATGAAGTTATAATCTAAATTAGGATTCCCATGCCTGACGTACTAGCACATTGCTTACGAATCAGCTTGCCAAGTAAACTTTACACAAATGGTATGGTGTATTGGTTGCTCCTCCAGGTGGTTCTTGAATCTATAATCAGGTTCTGATTTTTAAAGACTGTTTAGCCTAGTGTTGAATATAAATAAAAATATCTAGCTAGGTACTTGTCTTTTCCTGGTGAAACCCTAAACCCTAATTTGTTACACATTCTTTTAGCTTTTAATCTTTATCTCGGATTCTTTTGGGTCGTGTAACCAGTCAACCCTAATTCGGATTGTTTTCACATTGGGTAGTTATGTACTTTATTTTGTTTTTATATAGAAGTTAATCTTGAGCTGTTCCCCTAAACTGAGCATTGAGTCTCCATTAGGTCGCATGAGTCATTTTGCACCTGAACATTACTCTCCTGAGCTGTCCACCAAATCAGGGGAGCAATTTCCAGGTGATATCTTTGTAATATTTTTATTTTAGCATATTTAGTGGGCCAGCAGATAGCTCAATTTTATTGTACATATATTTTGGGTCCGCTGGGAGCTACTCAAAGAGGCAGAAGTTAGTTTCTTTCGTTTTATATATTTACTAATTTTCCTACCTAGCTTGCACCAGAGAGGATCCAATAATGTTTGAAGATCTTTTATCTTCAGTGGTTTGGGCCAGAACAGTACCTAGCATATTCCCATTTTTAGTACTGTTTTCAGTTGAGACTTTAAGACTTGTCATTTCAAATTAACTAGGAGTTTAAGAACAACTTACATTGTTTTATGTGAGTGAAATTAGGAAGATGGCACTGAGGTGTTTGAGGATTCGTTTCTCTGACAATTCCCATTGAGCCATGCTCCGGACTCCTTGAAGAGTCTATGCGGTTCGATTGATGCTCGCATCTTTGGTGTTGAAACGAAGTATGGCAAGGTTATATTGCACTGTAAACAACTCTTAATTTTTTTATTTTGAAGATTATTTTACCTATCTCCTCCTGCTTGATGTATAATCGCTAACAGGAACTGTTTCACCATCAATGCGGACATGGTGATTATTTCGAAGGGGGACAACATCCTTTGCTGATGCATCTCCAACTGTCACAAATGAGGACACCTCCATCTCTTTTCTTTTTTCTAAACATTTCGTTACAATTCGTTATTAATTCATGTTCTATTTGTGAGCCACTGCTAATTGTTATAGTTCCCTACTTTGCATAAGGCATAGATTTTCAAGGGCCAGAGGAGTTCATGGGTAGTCTGAGCTAGCGGGCAGAAGGGAGGCCAATATGCTTTAGTGATTCATCTCCAGCTGTCATAAACGAGAGAGGACACCTGCTTATAATTTTATTTCTTTACATTTCTGTGCAGTTTGTTATTCTAGTTCTATTCATACTGAGCTGCTGCTAATTTTTTTAAAGTTTTGTACTTTGTAGAAGGAAGAAAGAAGATGGGTTGCTTGGGCCATGAAAGTGCATGGGTGGTCTGAGCTAGCAGGCTGACGGGAGGGCAATATCCTTTAGTGATTCGTCTCCAGCTGTTATAAACGAGAGAGGACAACTGCATATCATTTTTTTTGTTGACATTTCTGTGCAGTTTGTTATTCTAGTTCTATTCATACTGAGCAGCTGCTAATTTGTTATAGTTTTGTACTTTGCAGAAGGAAGAAAGAAGCTGGGTTGCTTGGGCCATGGAAGTGCATGGGTGGTCTGGTTCGAACAAGAAGAGCATGCGTTGGACAAGTGTGGGTTGTCGTTGACTGTATGTTTTCAGATTTTGATATTTATAGTAGCCACTCAATTTTTTTCTTCTTGAATTCTGCTTTTGGACCAAAATTGCAAGCGAGCACTTAATGACGACGAAACATCAATAAACATTTCAGCATGTTAACGGAGTTGAGTAACCACCCGGTTCGGCAGATGAATGAAGTTGTAATCTAAATTAGGATTCCTATGCCTGACTTACTGGCACATTACCTACGAATCGGCTGGCCAAGTAAACTTTACACAATTGGTATGGCGTATTGGTTGCTCCTCCAGGTGGTTCTTGAATCTATAATCATGTTATGATTTTTAAATATTGTTTAGCCTAGTGTTGAACAGAAATAAAAATATCTTGCTAGGTACTTGTCTTTTCCTGGTGAAACCCTAAACCCTAATTTGGTACAATTTCTTTTAGCTTTTAATCTTCATCTTGGATTCTTTTGGGTCGTATAATCAGGTTCTTGAATCTATAATCGGGTTCTGGTTATTAAAGATTGTTTAGCGTGGTGTTGAATAGAAATAAAAATATCTAGCTAGGTACATTTGTTTTTTCCTGGTGAAACCCTAAACCCTAATTTGGTACAAATTCTTTTAGCTTTTAATCTTCATCTTGAATTCTTTTGGGTCGTGTAACCAGTCAACCCTAACTCGGTTTGTTTTCACATTGGGTAGTTATGTACTTTATTTTGTTTATATATGGAAGTTAATCTTGAGCTGTTCCCCTGAACTGAGCATTGAGCCTCTATTAGGTCACACAAGTCATTTTGCACCTGAACACTGCTCTCCTGAGCTGTCCACCAAATCATGGGAGCAATGTTCAGGTGATATCTTTGGAATATTATTATTTTAATATATTTAGTGGGCCAGCAGATAGCTCAATTTTAATGTACATATATTTTGGGCCTACTGGGAGCTACTCAAAGAGGCAGAATATAGTTTCTTTCGTTTTATATATTTACTAATTTTCCTACCTAGCTTGCACCAGAGAGGATCCAATAACGTTTGAAGATCTTTTATCTTCAGTGGTTTGCGCCTGTACAGTACCTAGCATATTCGCATTTTTAGTACTGTTTTCCGTTGAGACTTTAAGACTTATCATTTCTAATTAACTAGTAGTTTGAAAACAACTTACTTTGTCTTATGTGAGTTAAATTAGGAAGATGGTACCGAGGTGTTTCAGGATTCGTTTCTCTGACAATGCCCATTGAGCCAAGCTCCGGACTGCTTGAAGAGTCTGTGCGGTTCGATTGATGCTCGCACCTTGGGAGTTGAAACTGAGTATGGCAAGGTTATATTGTACTGTGAACAGCTCTTAATTTTTTTTGTTTTAAAGATTATTTTACCTATCCCCTCCTCGTTGATGTATAATTGCTAACTGGCACTGTTTCACTATCAATGCGGACAGGGTGATAATTTCGAAGGGGGACACCATCCTTTGCTGATGCATCTCCAACTGTCACAAATGAGGAGACCTTCATCTCTTTTCTTTTTTCTAAACATTTCGTTACAATTTGTTATGAATTCATGTTCTATTTGTGAGCCACTGCTAATTGTTATAGTTCGGTACTTTGCAGAAAGCATAGATTTTCAAGGGCCAGAGTAGTTCATGGATAGTCTGAGCTAGCGGGCAGAAGGGAGGCCAATCTCCTTTAGTGATTCATCTCCAGCTGTCATAAACGAGAGAGGACACCTGCATATCATTTTATTTGTTGACATTTCTATGCTGTTTGTTATTCTAGTTCTATTCATACTGAGCTGCTGCTAATTTGTTATAGTTTTGTACTTTGCAGAAGGAAGAAATATGATGGGTTGCTTGGGCCATGGAAGTGCATGGGTGGTCTGGTTCGAACAAGAAGAGCATGCGTCGGACAAGAGTGGGTTGTCGCTGACAGTATGTTTTCAGATTTTGATATTTTGTTAGTAGCCACTCAATTTTTTTTTTCTTGAATTCTGCTTTTGTGCCAGAATTGCAAATGAGCACTGAAGAACAACAAAACATCTATAAACATTTCAGCATGTTAACCGAGTTGAGTAACCACCCGGTTGGGCAGATGAATGAAGTTATAATCTAAATTAGGATTCCCATGCCTGACCTACTGGCACATTACTAAATGGGTTTATAATTGCTAAATGACTTAACCATAATTAATAATAAGCTTTACAAATCAGCTATTCTGGAACTTTACTCGCATATGTATTGAACAACCATCCAACATATGAAACAAACATGCATGCTTTGGGTGTTTTTATTGATGTTAGAAATTAGTGAAATGCCAGTTTTAGGAAATTTGACCTTTATCTTACTTTCTAAATTCTGCAGTTGTCAATATATTTACTTGTTTTATATTTTGGATCTTTCATTTTATGTTGAGATCCCTTGTTAGCCTGGAGAATACATGTGACAATATTAATTATTATCTATTTTTACGTCTGCATAGACTAAGTAATTTTCTTTGAGTCTTGAATATTAGGGGTGTAAACGGATCCGGATTATCCGTACCGGATCCGCTCCGTATTCGATTAATATCCGTATCCGTTTAATACGCGTATCCGTTTAAAATGGAGCGGATAATAAGAAATGGATACGGATCCGAACAAATACTGAATATGGTTATATAACGCGGATATGGAAACGGATAATTTCCGTTACCAGTAAACAGAGCGAATATCCACTGTATCCGCAATAATAAGTTCTTCATCACGCGTCGGAAAGAAGGTGATATATACACCGATCATTTTTATTTCTTTTCTCTTGTAGGACTAATGTTTAGTCTCAGTCCAGACCATTCTCACTTCTTAGTTTTCTCACACTAAGTTGTCCTATCACCTGTCGCCTACCACCACCGGCCTACCGCCTACCACTTTGCGCACGCCTTTCTCTATATCAATTTGTGCACGCCTGCCGCCTATCACCTACCACCACTGACCGATGGGATCTACACCCTGTCTCTCTCCCTTGCGAGGGGCTATGCCTTTCATGCCCTAAACCCTCCCTATCGCGCTCTCCATCCAAGAAGGGCTCGCACTGACACCCTTCCTGTCACCCGCACTTATCAGGTATGTTTTCATTATTTGTATTTTTCTATTTCCTTTGACATTATTTTTTATTTATCAAAGGTCCAGTACTCCAGTACGTAACTCCATTCCTAGAGCTTCCCAAGTGTTTTTCTTTTTTTTTCAAAATTCGATCTTGGTAAATATAATTTTTGTCTATTAACCTGCTGATTAATTGATTGGTTGGTTTGATTGTATTTGGTTATGTGAGAATTTAACTTTAGTATTTTGCTTTGCTAATGCCAAACAATATAGTTCATTCTCTTTTTTATGTTAACATTTGATTGTGAGTTGGTATCATGAGAAATGGGTAGTAAAAGGTTCTGGACTTTAAATGATTTTTATTTCTGGTTGCTAGTAAAGCCAACTATCTATTTTCAGCAGTACTGGTATGAATTTCTAGATACTGGTTCTAGGATGCATTAAGTAGTTTAATAGTTAGGTTTTGTTTGTAATTTTTATATTATTGTAGTAGTTTTGGAACTTTGTTAACTTCAGTATATTTTTAATGCAATTATGTCTACTGGTTTGGATATAGTGACTTATTGTTGGCATCTAATTTAAGGGCTGGTCTGACTGATGGGGCGAAGCTAATATGCTGACTCGAATAGGAGCCGTAGTTGAAAATATTTCTTGCCTGAGATCCTGGTGGCATTGAATAAGAAGAAAATAGGGAAAACCATACTTGCTTAGAGAGTACAGACAATTCTGAAATTATGAAATTCAAGGAAATTCACAGGCAATTCACTTTAGGCAACTTACAATTCTGAAATTTAGTATAATTACTCAATATCCGATAATTATCCGTTCTATATTCGTATTCGAATCCGTATCCGTGGATTATCCGCTCCGTATCCATATCCGTATCTGTTTAAGGCGGATATGGTTTTAAATTTCGATATCCGTTTACTTATCTGTATCCGTATCCGTATCCGTTCATTGAAAGGCGGATACGGATTTGGTATTAGCATTATCCGTTCCGAATCTGCTCCGTTTACACCCCTAGTCTTGATAATCATTTAAAGATTGTTTCTTTTCCGGTTGAGATCCTGAACCCTATTTCGGCACAGTCTTTTAGCATTTAATCATCAGCTTGGATTCTTTTGGGTCATGTAACTTGTGCCAGACTGCCAGTCAACCCTAATGGTACTAATTGGCATAACTAAGATCTCATTTATTTCAGATCAACCCTTATAAGCAACCCAATTTGCAGTTGTTTTTTTTACATTGGGTAGTTATGTCCTCTATTTTGTTTATACATAGAAGTTAGTCACTGTTACCCTGAGCTGTCCACTAACTCCTATCCAATGCTCACTAAGGAAAAAGAGAACTACATAGGTGAACTCATATTAGCATATTTTGTAGACCACTCAATTTTTATGTACATATTCGGTGGGCCAATTGGGAGATACCGAAACCGGCTGAAGATAGTTTGCTGCTTTTTATATATTTGATGGGCTAATTGGGAATGAAGGCTGATCAGGTACATTCATTACCTATTTATTTTTGTCAGTGTTATATATATTTGCAATTTGTTTTGCCAAGTTCCATCCTTACTTCATTATTTACTAAATCCAATATGCACCTCATAAAATTTCGAATTCTTGCAACATTACTGATTCAGAATTGATTTGTTTATGCATACTTAGATTCTTAGAAGTGAATTGAAAAAAAAATACCTCTACTCGCGCATGTATTGAACAAACTTCCGATGTATGAAACAATACTGCACATCCATCCTGTGAGTGTTTTTAGTTAATGCTAGAAATTAGTGAAATTCCTTTTTTGATTAAAGTTTGATCTAAACAAGAACAAGACATGGACAAATCTTCAAGGAAATTATGACTTTTATCTTAATTTTTAAAAACTACAGTTGCAACATGTTTTTTTATTTGATTTGGATTTTTTTTAGTTTCTTTTTAGATTCCTTGTGAACTCCAGAATACACGTGACGTACTAATCAAATTCAGCAGAGATCAAGTAAATTTTTTCAAATTCATGTCAGATGTCACGTCCTTTTTTTCTGATGGTGTGGTTAATGTGGCTTTTTTTTTTTTGCTTAGATGTTAGTATGGCTTTCAATTCTATATACAACTGAGGCTAAATTGGGTTGACACCAGGTTGGGTGATTGGTCTCAAGTAAATTGTCTTCCATTTCTATTTTAGTTAATTGGAGGAATTTTGTAACAATAAATATAAGTTTTTCTTAAGTTTGATCCTTGATACTTATGTCAAGTCAGGCTGAGTTGTAGGTTGGTTTCGGTTACTCAGCATCTCGTAAGGTTCTATTTCTGTCTGCTTATGTGAAAAGTTGATTTATGTTGTGTTTTGCTTAGATCATTGACTTGCAAAAACAGTTTGGATCTGTCGAGTTTGGTTTAGAGGATCCTAGTGCCTACAGTTATGTTCGGAGTATTTGACTTGATTACCCTCATTTGTAAGAGTTGTTCAGATTTTGCAGTTATTTTAATTTGATCTATAATGCCTAGTAATGATTTGGTGGTGCAACAACACACTTGTCTATTGTTCAATTAATATGTTTTTATGAATAGTGATTTTTCACCTCACCTCTACAGTTAAACTTTGTGTGTTGATTAGTGAGAAAATACAGAAAGTGAAGATGTAAGATGATGATGTAGGAATTGTAAGCTGTGCATTGTTGTCAGGTCTGATTATAGTGGAGTAATATGGCTCCTTACATTCAATTAGACCTTTTGTGTCAGGACTGCTAGAGTGCCGTCGACATCTATAGTTAATTATATTAGTAATGTTTTCACAGGTGCTTGGAGACCACATTTGACATTTTTTTTTTTGGAAATTGTTTCCTATTTATTTAATTTTTTTTAAAATTGCTGTTTTTCAATAGTCCAAAATTGTCTGAAAACAACAATTTTGTACACTTCTTAATAAATACTAAAAAAATCCAAAAAATATAAAATTTGGTCTCCAAACATATTTTAATATGGAGACCATGTTGAACGGTTAGGATTGACTGTTTGGATTTTGAAATTGCAACAATGACTTGTAAACTTATGGTGTCAAAATGTGTCACCATATTTGGTGTAATTGGACCCTCCTTTTTGTATATATTTTCTAATGTCCTTACCTAGCTTTGATTATGAACTGACCAATACCTTGTGAATTTTTTTTTTTTTAGAAAAACCCGTAGGTAATACCTTGCACCAGAAGGGTTCAATAATGTTTGAAGAATTTTTTTTTTGTTTCAATTGCCTAAGATAATTTGTTTCTTTTTTATTTTGAAACTTTTCTTCCTGCTTCATGGTTCTTCTATTTGGTGAGATAACCCTAAAAATTGGAGCAGATTTACATTTATATTGAAATTTTAAAATTGTAGTTATGTATATTGAAATTTTATTGAATTTTATACTTTTAGAATATAATCTAGAGGACTAGGGTACTCCTAGGAGTACCAAGTCTCTTTGTACTCTTAACTCTAAAATATATCAGATTAACTTCGAATGACGAATTCAAACTGTTGAAATTCTTCTACCTTACGAGTGATGTATTTACATGTGAAAATTTTAAAGTTTCGAATTAATTTAGTATAAAGTCAAGTGGTCAAAAGTATTTAAAAAATAAATGCATTAAAATTAATTTAGTTAACACTTGGTTAAACATTAGATGAATATATCATAAAAAAAGTGACCTTATAAATAGTTAACACTTGGTTGTCTCATAGCCACAAAATAATTGGTTTAAACCTTTATTGCTCTCCAGTTGAAGGGAAATTGCAGATGTTCTCAACCCGTCACCATAAATCATCAATTGCGTTGTTATCTGATACCCCAAATTTTTGGTGTTAAAATTAGAATGAAGTGAAAATTTTCATACTAATATCAAACAATAAATAGAAATTTGCCTTAATAAATCAATTTCTTGCGCTTTGGTGGAAGAATTGTTTCAAAATAAACAAACTTTTTTCAACTTTATTAAAAAAAAAAGGAAGAATAGCCGATGCTTCTTGTGTTTCATGCCTCACTCATGTCTTGCATTCTTCTCTGTTTTCAAAATATAAATAGTCAATCTGAATTACTCAACATAATCTTTATATTAAAATATACCAAGAGACCAAATTTTATATATTTTTTTGAAAATTTTGTATTTTATATGTACAAAATTACTATTTATAGATGATCCAAAATGTTGTGAAAAATAATGATTTTGTACCTATCTAAAAAATAATAATAAAATTCAAAAGAAAAATAAAATTTGATATTCAAGTATATTTTAATGGAGCTAGATAATTGTCCCCGCACCCCCATCCTCTCTCTATCCCCGCACTAAAAGACAAAAAAAAATATGGTTCCGCGTAGTATTAATATCTATATGTAATGTATTTACGGTGCATCGAACAAGTATTTAACTCTATTCATTGGAGTATTAACTGTCTGCCCAATAGCGAAACAATATATGTCCTCACAAAAATTTAACATATCTGTCACCTCATCCCCGCACTAAAAGACAAAAAAAATTAGGTTCCGACATTTGATGTTTAAATTTCATGCAGTATTTAACTATATTTATTGGAGTATTAATAGTGCATCAAAGAAGTATTTAATTCTATTCATTGGAGTATTAACCGTCCGCGTCCAACAGCGACACAATCTGTCCCCGCAAAAAATGACAAACTAATATTCCGGCGTCTCGCACATCAGTATTTAACTTTAAGAATGTTAGTATTTAACATTATGAACGTTAGTATTTATCTTTAAAGTCAAAAGTATTAATCTCTAAAATTATAAATAAGTTGCATGGATTCTATTTAGCATCCTATATCTTAGTATTTAACTTTATACACATCAGTATTTAACTTTAGGAATGTTAATATTTAACTTTAGGGGAGTTAGTATTTAAGAGGGGATGGAAATGTAGAGTTCTATATAATTATACTTAACAATTAGAGATAGTGGTAATAATGTTTATCAATCTGTAATTATTGTCCCCGCACCACCATCCTCTCATATCCCCCACTAAAAGACAAAAAAATTAGTTACCGATAATTTGATGGTTTAAATTTCCTGCAGTATTTAACTTCAGTCTTTAATGTATTTATCATGCATCGATCTAGTATTTAACTTCGTTCATTGTAGTATTAACCATTGGTGTCCAATAGCAAAAAATATTATTCCTCCAATAAAAGACAAAATGTTAGTTAGCAACTTTTATTTTTAGGACTGCAGGGGTGAAGGGGGAATGGGAATGAGGAGTTCTATATAATTATTCTATTTTAATATGGTGATCATGCTGAGCAACTTGGATTGACTGTTTGACTGTTTTAATTTTGAAGATGGAGATAATGTTATTATTGGTTAAAAAAAATATAGATGAAGATCTATGAACGCATTCATGTCTTTAAGATAATTTATTACGAGACAGACATATTGCTGATTTGCTGGTAACGTTATTATTGGTTTGAACGGTTTGAATTCACCGTTTGAAGTCGATTCGATAGATTTTGGAGTTGGTGTTATATCGACTGAAATGACACTGATGTCCAGACTCCTTTAGGATAATTTATTACGACACGGACATTATTGCTGATTTGCTGGAACCTGACAATTGCTAGTTCTGGTAGAAAAATGGGCACTGCTAAAAGCTGCCCTCGCCCGTCTTCTATTATAATTTAGTTCGTCCGATCTAAAATCAACATACCGATTCAAAGAAACGGTTAAAATTTTAAGAGACCTCTAATCTGGACCGTTTACCCGATGAGTGATCTCATCTAGACCGTGAGATCAAATTAATCCTGTTGTTGTTCCTTCTACTGAAGGCTGGAAAATTTCTCCTCCAACCATATCATCAATGAGACAATGAGTGCGTATCCTCTGAGATACCTCAATTTTTGCATGACCGACGTGTCCGGTGTCTATTCGGAGGTAGCGCAGGGGCCTTATTATTTGTGCTTTGAGATGCGTGCAGAATATATGTAAACGGTTGAGATTTTCCAAAAAACACGCAAAAGTTGAGATATCTCAGAGGATGCGATTCCCGTTCCTTTGCCTACTAAAACCACCGGGAACCTCAACCACCTTCTCTCCATCCACCCGATCTCTAACCCTAACCCCAACCCGAAATCAATGTCGACAGGAGACGATCAACCCAGCTCTGCCAAACCGGCACAGCCGGCTCCGCCTAGGAAGCCGTCACCTGGGATGCCCTGGGGCCAGGCGGAGACCTTCCATCTGATCGACGCTTACGAAGAGAAGTGGCTCGAGCTGAAACGAAGCCAACTCAAGTCGCACGAGTGGGAGGAGGTCGCCACCACCGTCGCTGAACGGTCGGGTACCGGCGGTGCTGGTCAGATTCCGTCCAAGTCTGGTACACAGTGTCGTCACAAGATCGAGAAGCTTCGTAAGCGGTTCAAATCTGAGCGGGCCCGCCAGGTCCGCTCTTTCTGGCCGTTCTTCGAGCGAATGGCACGGCTGGATCGCGGGCCCACCCCAATTTCGGTATTTCCCCCAACGCGCCACGTGGCAACGTCAGCAAGATCTAGCGATGAAGATGACGATAATGATCATGAGGTGGCTGTGAGTAAAAGTAGGAATGTTAATGGACTTCCCCATTCCGGAGTTAAAAAAGAGGAGGAAGAAGGGGAAGAGGAAAAAGAGGAGGTGGGGAGGGGCGGCAGCAGCAGTGGAGGTGGTGGATTTGTTGGGATGATTGAGGTGGTGAAGGGGTTCGGAGAAGAGATTTCAAGAATAGAAAAGAGGAAAATAGAGATATTGCAAGAAATCGAGAAAGATCGAATGGAGATGGAGATGAAGAGACAGAAAATGGTCATGGAGACACAACAGTATCTGATGGCGAGGATAGCCGAGGCTGTTAGTGGATCCACAAAGAAGGCCAAGAAGTTGCGTAATTCTTTCCAGTGATAATGCTAGAGGTTTGTATAAATCTTCTTTGTAAGTTCAATTATTTGGTAGAGTTAACTCTATTAGGGAGCATTTGGGTTGATTCCAGAGGTTTGTATATGTGTTACAGTGTTAGGTAATGTTATGTACTTGTGTTGATTGTGTTGAACTATAGATTGTGGCGAAGTAGATAATTTGTTATAATTCTGTCATTTTCGAAGTAGAGATTTCCTTCTGTTCTTGCTCTCACTGTTTCATTCCAAAAGAATTTCCTGTGTTTTCTCATGTAACAAGAGTAGTTTATCCTGCTTTCTTGAAGTTACTGTATCATCTTTTTGCAGTTTACATTGATCACAGTAGAATATGATATTTCGTTGTCTCGTTCCAAAACAATTTCATGTGTTTTCTCATGTAAACAAGACTAGTTTACAAGAAGCTTTACCCCTAAAATTTAGTTCGTATTCACCGCTGTAGTTGCAATGGCAGAGTAACTAGGGCACACGATCTTGGTTGTTTGATTCAGATCAAACACGTAGATGCAATTTGGCTTTCTAGAGAGGGTTATTTGAGATTCGTGTGAGACTTAAAGAGCATCGGAGATCATGTGCCGTAGTTTGGCAGAGGATCAATGTCAGTAGAATTGCAAAAGTGACTTCCTAAAATTCTGCTGTAGCATTTTGATGATATTTAGTCCTAATATTGTAGGTTTAAGTGGGCTCCTGAAGTGTCTGATTTTTATTTTGTACATGCTTTATGCTAATTTATTATTTAATACCTGAACAATATTTTATATATATATTTATGTAATTTGTCATGCATGTGCTTCTGTCATTGGGAATCTTTGTTCCTGCACAACACTGCAAATGGGCGCTGCAAAGCACAAACTTTTTTATTTTTTTAAGTTGAAACCGTAGGTGCAAAGCACAAACTCACAATACCTGCACAGGCTTACTAAAAAGAAAAGGAATGAAAAGAAAGATAGAAAGAAGAGAGAGAATTCTCAACCTGAATTGTATCAGATAAGGAATCCTAAACCTAAAAACATTGTGGGTTTCAGTTTTTGGGTGCAACTTGGTGAATTAGCTAAATTGCCACTTTTGCAGCACAAATTGGTTGGTTTTTCTTCGTTACATATAACAGAAATAGGCCAATGCCATCCTGTGTATGGAAATTAGAAGTTATTTGGGAATGTTTTCTCCCTTTTATTTTCTTTTTTTGTTCATACATTTCTTTTTATTTTTAGCAAGTTCATCAATTAATGGAGGTGTACATTTAGTCTCTATTGGAAAAGTTCCAATTGTTCAGTACAATATGTCAATATGAAGAAGATGGAAATCAGTCATATCATGTGCTTCAAGTAAATGGATTAGTAAGAACCAAATTAGTATAAAATATAATTATCTCAGAAACCAAATTGTCTCAGTTTTTTTTTTCTAGTTCGAGCTAAAACAAACAAAAATACTTGCTCCCTTTCTAGTTTGAGAGCATTTGACAGCACCAAGAGAGATTTGTTTCGATGGGTGTAATGATCATCCGATCTGCATCAATTTTAGTGCGAACTACATTAAAGCCGTGCATGTCTATTTCAATTTCCATGCACACATATCTTGATGCTAATCGTACAATGTTAGAGCTAATTGGACCTAAAAGTAGGTTCGATGCACATTGGCTCTACTCCTATCTCGTAAGGAGGACCATGGAAAAGACATGTCGCCGCTGTGGCCAATAATACAGTGAGCAAGAACTATGATTTAAGTGAATAACAGAAAAAGGGTAATGGCGTAATGCTAAGGATTCGTGTTCTCTCTATTACTGTAGAGGATGGGCCTCATTTTACGGTTTGAGAATAGAGGGATTTAGGGGACTGTATTATTAGACTTTGAGATTTGTGCCAAGTTAAAAAGAATGGTCCGGATTCACTAATTGTGAAAGATCACCTTGTGCAGTAATAGAGGATGTGAATTCGTAATGCTAATGCTAACAAGATAAATATTCAAAAAAGAAAAACAACTCCGTAGGATTGGCATTGTATCGACATATACGGTAAAGTTTGGTTAGCATCTATTTTTTTCATTTATGATTTTTTACTTTTAAAAACATTGAAATTAGTAATGACATTTTATCACGGGTCAGGGTGACAACATAGTTTGAACCTGATTAATTATATCTGCCTTAAACCAGGCCTAGCTAGCCTGCTTTGGCCCAGTATTGTAATGGGTCATGTTAGAATGGACGAGTAATTATTATCATTATCATATATCTGTCAGATGATTTTAGTATTGCGATATATTTCCTTCAAAAAATTTATCATATATATATATATGTATAATTTACTCGTGCCTCATATCTGGTATATAACTTTGGTTCCATATCATATAATTTATGTCCTTGTAAATTTTAGGGGGTTCAAAAAAATAGTGTCATCGTTATGTCTCTACTTTTTTTATTTTTTCTAATTACAAAAAAAAAAAAAATTATATATCAAAATAAAACAGTTAGATATTATTTCTATTATCTTCTCTACCTATATATAAAAATATCATTTTTTACTTTTAGTTCTAATTTAAAATAAAACGAAATGTGATCTTTTATTTCTAAATAAAGAAAAGAATATATATTATATCTAACATCTTTATTTCAATAGATTTATAAATCACTGTTTGTGAATATCCTATGTTCCTTCGTATATAAACAAGATTGTGTGTTTGTGTTTTTATTTAAAATGGAGGGTTTGTGACTGATGATTGTGCAGTTAATTTCCCTCTAATAAATTGCTCCACCTTTATGCGTCATGGAATCCATATCCTCTGGGGTAAGAGAATATTTTTGTTTTGATATGGACCGTTCGATCGGAATCGGGCAATCCGACCCGAGGTGAAATGCACTGGCCTCTTCAATATTTGTGCAGATTATGTTTTAACGGTCTGGATCCAAACCGAAATATTCTGTTTGATACGAATTCATGCGTCATGTGGCCAGTGGGTCCGCCACCCAAGGAGTTGGATATAATGTGGTGATATTTTATGTGGCTGCTTTATGTGGTTTTTTGTTTCTTGTATAGCAGACTTAGCACTTTAGCAGTAGAGAAGGAAAAACGTGACGTGACAATCACGCCGTGATTTGGTCACGTGACGTGATCAATTATTTTTTTCAAGTGACGTGACCAAAATAGCAGCAGACGATCACGTCACGCGAATGGTCACGTCACGCGTAGTCACGCTGTGACGTGAATACACGTGATGTGACCACACATGACGTGACAACACATGACGTGACATAACGTGAATTAGTCACATCAAACTTTTTTTTATATTTTAATTTATATTGTTAAAAATTCAGAAAAAAAATTAAAAAAATATGAAAAAATTCTAAAAAATCTGAAACGAGTAAATAATGTTGTTAAAAATTCAAATTATAAATATTCATTAAGCTAAATTAATAATTTCAACCCTGATTGTACATATTGTACCCATAATCTTCGTAATTGTGCATATACGTATTATATCCGTATTGTTCTTGTTCTTTGTTGGGTTGGCTAACCACCTCAGCTTCCTGACTGGGACAAGAATTTAGTGCAAGCCAGCCAAGCAATCCGTGACCGTGCGTGTTCATGTGACTATATGTGACCACGTGATGTATTTTATACCGTTATGTGACATAACGTGATGACGTGACGTGACGTGATTGGTTCACATAACGTGTAATTTTCATAGAATGCAGTCACGTCACGTAATCGACACATGTGGTGTGACGTTACGTTACGTGACGTGCACGTGACGTGACTCGTCACGCGGTGACAAATTTGCTTCTCCACTTAGCAGTAATGCAGTATAGCACACTTGACACTCCAGACTCCAGAAGACATTTGCAGTGAGTGAACCCACCAAGTCGCTCACCATGTGGCAGAAACAAGCAGATAAACCTATCTACCATACTCATCTCCCAAATGATACCCAGAGAAAACACCTCTTCGTCAATCCCCACTCTTGGTGACCTCCGCCTCCGATCCCTCCTCCACTTCCAATTATCTCTTCAGACGGACCGATTTAAAGAGAAATTAAATATTGCGAGCAGCTGCAATGGCGAGTGCCCACACAGCTGCTTCTACCCCAAATTTACTCTCCATACATCGCCATATTCAATTTTCCCAAATTACTACCTCTTCTTATCGCCTCAGAAACGCTCCTTTCTCTAATTCCCTCCTATTTCCTACTATTCACGCTCAATCGTGTTGTATTACCCCTATTCAGAGGAGGTTTTCATGGCAACTCGGTGCATCGTCGATAGGTGAAGGGATCAGTACAAGGAGCTTTGATCAAGACCGAGCCTTTGATGGATTCCTTTCTGCTGCGGAGTTTCTTTGCATTGTGCCACCTGCGCTGTATTCAATCACTTGTCTCATCGGTTTGTTCGTTCCAAATGTGGCAAAAGTATTGGGAGTGTCTCCTGCAAGTAAGTTATTTGTTTCTCAGTACTTATTCTTGCTTGGAGCGGTGGTGATTGGGAGCCTGATTAGATGGAGGCAATGGCAGAGACTGTGTTTTATGAACTACAGAGGTACAAGTGTTGATATGATTTCAAGGATAGAGAGAGTTGAGGATGATTTAAAGAGTTCTTCTAGGATTACTAGTTTGCTTTCAAGGCAGCTTGAGAAACTTGGGATCCGATTTCGGGTTACTAAGAAGGCATTGCAGGATCCCATATCAGAGGTAAACATTTTTTGTAGCATGAGAAGTAAAATTTTGCCAATGTATAATGCTCTGTATATTACTGCAATGTTTGTATGCTTTAGTAGTAGAGAATCCAGATATTGCATGACATATTGTAATGATGTTTTGTAATATGGCTATGTACATGTAGATGGCAGCTCTGGCACAAAAGAACTCAGAGGCAACAAGGGCACTTGCTGTGCAAAAAGACTTGCTTGGGAAGGAGCTCGTTGAAATTCAGCACGTATTGCTAGCAATGCAGGTTTTGGTCATTATATAATCATTACAAAGTATAAATAGTTTAATCGTTGTCTGGGGCATTACTTTCTATATGGCACCCTACTTGTCAGTACCAATTGGATCGATTGTACATTGTGTCAACCGTGACCAACTTGGCACAGTGCAGTTATGTTGAATTTAAGTATTGATTTTCACAGAAACTGAGGCACGGAGCAACCGAACTCTAGAAAACTAATAGGAATTAATGTATGGTACTGACCAGAATAAGCTTTATTCAGTCTTATACAGACGATATATCTTGATATTGATACCTCAAAGGAGTATGGTATACAAATTCAAAACTGATATGTGTGTCTGATGTGGTACTTCTATATGATGAAATGCCCGATTTACTATGAAAGCTGATAAGATTCAAATTTTACCTTGATGTGCTGGTACTGGTACCCACTGTACACTAAAGCCCAGTAATGGACCTAGCTGCTCTTGCTTTTTGGCACTTGTTTCATTTTAACTTCCAAAAGGGGACATGGTAATTTGGGTTCTGATAAGTAGGCAAGGTTGTGGTGAATTGAATATTCTAAACTTCTTGGAATAAAGAGAAAAAAGTAATTGATACATTCGGTAATTTTGGAACAGAGACCTCCCCTTATATACTCTTTCTTTGACCCATATATTACAAATTATTATTTTGTTGGACCCTTACAATTTCCTAACTCTGTAAAACCTTTGCAAATTGATACATAATTTTCTTGTAAAAGAAAAAAATACTTTTTCTTTAATTCTATGATTTTAAAAAATCATTTGGTATAATTTGGGTATAACTAAGAATATTAAAAAATCTTATTCAGGAGCAACAACAGAAACAACTGCAGCTTATTCTTGCAATCGGGAAAGCTCAGAGGACTATAGATGAAAAGCGGGACCCTCCAACAGAAGAAAGTAGTAATTCCAGTGCCAAAACTCCAGTTGCCAATAAAAGGAAATGAAGCAACAAGAGATGCAATCTGAAGCAGTTACTCGAGGTGTTGGCAATGATAAAGCTTTAGACATTTTGGTAAACTCTTTTGTTGAGAGAATTACAATTTATGCTTCAGAGATGAATCTGATAACCCTCCCGGCCCAGTTAATAATGTTTAATACATTTTTTTTATGGAGCTGATTGTAGCTAGGAGTCCTAGGACGATTTGCTTGCTTTCTCATAAACAAATGAACAAGTCTGGAGGCTAATTTATTTCAGAAAATCAAGAAAGGGGTATGTTATATTGAAGAAATTGCTTGAAATAACAATCAGCTCAACACTTGTCGAATTACAAAATAAAATTACCAAATTTTTCTATGGCATTTTCATGTTTAGTGCAATTTAAGAACCGAATGGTGAATAATGTTTTGGTACAATTTTATGGTTGTTTTGAACAAGTTTTCATGTCGTATATCATGGTTGTTAATATAAGTTGGTCGTCAGTGTACATCTTACTGTCAGGAAACTGCTTTCAATAAGATTGCTATGAATTTTGTATTTTTTTTTTTGTATAATAAGGATTTTGCATTTACCATATTTGATTTATATCAATTCCGTTGGGTCGCTTTTTAGGGCCTTAATCAAATGGGCTTTAAACCATTACATGCTTAAAATCTCGAAGGAAACGATATTTCACCTCAAACATCCCTCCCCTTTCTGTTATTTTCATACCGGGTTTTTATACAAAACCGGAGGCTGCATTTGCTGTCATCTGCTTTTGAGTATCGAATTGATCTCGATTCAAATCGAATTAAATTTAATCAATCAAATTTTTATTTAGCATACATACATATCAATCGAACCGACCGGATAATTCGATCAACTGGAGCAGCGAATTAAACCAAATAAACCAAACTTTAGTTTGATTAGGTCGATTAAATTTATTTACTGTAAAATTTTAAGTTACATTATACAAGTATTAACTGTAGGATAATTTAACCGATGAAAAAAAAGGATACAACTCGTGAGTCAAAACAAAGTTGGGGAGTTACAGTCTAACTTGTGTACAAAGTTGAGTCTAGAAACTCGAGTTAGAGAGTTCTACGCAGAGGATCGTCATAGAACTATGTTTATATGTGATTGGAAATGCTAGAATCAGCGAGCCCCTTAGTGTCCTACAAGCGAGGAAGTCGCTTGATTATGGAAAGAGAGCACTCAAGTAAATCTCCACACTATCGAACAAGAATCAACACTACTAAATTTAGAGAAGATTAATTAAGTGGATTTGAGATTATCAATGAAATATTGAAGTTTTTAACTCTCTCAAAGAAGATAGCTCTTAAGAACACATAAATTCTGGTTTTTGAAATTAAAGACGGTTTGCTTAATTCTGGAGAGAAGGTATTCATTCTATTTATAGAGGGAGCTCCAGAATTATGTATTTGAACTATTCCGTTTGAACGGTATATGTTCCGTATGGTACGGATAGTTTAAATGGATTTCAATTTGAATTTCGCCTTGTATGTTACACTATCCGTTCAACACGTTTAGGTCCACACAAAACGGATAATGTATTTCTTCTAAATCTGTGTTTCTCAAGTAGCGTATAGTACGGATGGTAATCATTCATAGAAGAAGACCAGAGCGGGTCCTCTGACTTGAAACAGAACATTTTGTTCTGAACAGAAGTCATACGGAATAATCCTTTCGTACTGTCATGCCTCACAACCGTATCCATCCAGTACCATTTCAATACATTCTGTATCAAACAGTTTGTTTCCATACCGAACGGATAGGTACCGAAATCAACAATCTCAAATTTACTTTACTTATCAATCTAAATATTACAATCTATATTCTTGATCTTTGTAAAGTCTTATTAATTTCATTGGTTCTTCAACTTTAATCTTGCAATTATAATGTTTTTGAACCTGCAAACTCACTCATACAATGAAATCATTAAATTCAATTATTGTATGTTTTGCAAATTAGTCTAACAAAATAATCAGAGAATATTAATTGCATAGAACAACAAAGGTCACCCCCGGAACGCAATCGGTCCCTGTAACACAGCCGATGTCGAAGAGTCACTCAAAAATAATTTAACCAATGGCAAAGGAGGACCCATCAACACCATCGGTTGGTTAGACCCGAACATTCAGTGAAAAGTTCCAATAGTAATAAGAGCGTTGCTCCTGGTTGCAAGCATCATATGTGCCTTAGGTCAACCGATGGTAAAGAGGCGATGATAAATGTGTTTTCTGTATTGTAATGTAAGATTATTTAGGATTTATTTTTATTTAGACAGCTGTTAAATATAATTAGACTAATCTATATATAGGTTAATGTGGCCGCTTTAAAAAAAAATAATATAAAATATATATGCTAACTGTGGACAGACAGCGGGGAAAATTACTAAATTCAGATGTATTCCACACCATAGGATGCTACATATTGTAAAGTGTAAACCATAAAATTTGTGCAAAGCACTAAAGCATGCTCTCCTTGTAATTCACTAAATCATGCAAGGTGTTTAAGAAAATGCTTCTTTGAATGTTAAAAGATGAAGAACAATATTACTGGCGTCGACAAGATTAGTGACTTGTGTGATGCTCTTCTTACTCACATCCTCTCCTTTCTGAGTCCTAGAAAGGTTGTTCAGACATGTATTTTGTCTAAAAGATGGAGAAGAATATGGGCTTCTGTACCGGTTTTGAAATTTAACATTGGAATGTATGTGCCTGCTGATGAATTTTGTGTTACTATCCTTTTTGTTAAACAAGTACTGCAAAATAGAGAAAGATCATTATCCTTAGATACATTCAAATTTCAATGGGATTCAATTTGGAGTCTAGAACACTATCAGTTTAATCCATCTGAAATGGAATGTATTTTGCTTGCTCTCGAATTCAAGCCCCGAGTTCTCTCTGTTCATGTTTATAAGCATCTTCTTTTGAAGATTGATTGTATTGGACCAATTTTTACCTGTGCCTCACTTCAAAGTATTTCATTAGAGATCAAATCAAAAGATGGACTTCAGAAGTCATCTTTTCAACTGAGGGAAATGAATCTTCCACTCCTGAAAAGATTAAAACTTAGTTTCGCAGGAGTCGATGATTATTTTCTCAAAATGCTTTTTGCGGGGTGTCCTATTCTAGAAAAACTCCAGCTATTTTGTTGTTATTTGCATACCCCTGTGCTATATTCAGAAGTACTGAAGAGCTTGGTTTTTAAGTGTTGTATACTTGACCAGAAATTGGTTATTACTACCCCTAGTCTTGTGTATTTGGAAATTTTTCTTACACAAATTGAATGTGCGAATGTGCATGATGATGTCGGATTGAATTTTCTCAACCATTCGTCGAATTTTAGAATTTCAGATCAGAGTGCTCAAGCCAAGGTAACTTGTCTGTACTACTTGCATATAATAAATCTTTAATAGCTGATTTTTAGGGATACATATTTTTTGTAGTGATATATAAACAAATAAGTATAGACTAATAAGATGTTTATTCTTTTATTGGAAACATATTTTGTGTCTGTAGATATAAAACATATCACTATAGATATCATATCCCTTAGGAAGTTCTATTATTAGTCTTTAATTTATTTTTTATACTGTACTTACCGGCTTTGTTTTATGTTTTCTGTTTAAGAAGGTAATGGAGAATGTAGTTCCTAAGTGGCCAAACTTGAAAAACTTGAAGAATGTGCAAATTAGGGGAGTGCTTAGAAGTAACGTCTTGAATTTAATATCCTTTCTCCTCCTCAAATCGCCAAATCTAAGAGTACTCGGTTTGCAATTAATTAACCCTGTAAGTTGTTAATTTCTTTTGTTCTACTTTTTATATATAGCTAATGTACTAGCTAAATAAAACAAAGTTCAAAAATTGAATTTACCAGTACAATTAAACCAAACTTAAACCATAAGATCGATCTGTCAGTTATCAACTGAATTTAACTAATTCTCCGTATCTGAAGCCAAACAAAACGTCAAGCCAGGAGGAAGAGAGAGATGTTCATCCCCTGCGTGAGCACCTTGAAGTGGTTGAGTTTTATGATATGAGTGAAGAAAAAGTTGAGCAGCTAATCAAGAAGTTGTCAGCATTTGTCAAGACTATTGGAAAAATTGTTGTTATTGAAAAGAAGTAAGAACAATTGTTGTCTTTCTTTCGTAACTGGTTTAGACATAGCATTATCTAATTTCTTGTTCGTTTCTTATCTTTTAATTCAGATTTTTTTTTTTTTATTGTTGATGAAAGAGGTATGGTATCAGAGACGTAGATGCCATCTGTTTGAGACAAGATGTTAATCTAAATCTGTTTTTTGTTTGCGGTTTCATTGACTTGTACACCATATGGTGTCATTTGTATGCATTGATGTATATACGAGGAGCGATTCACTTGCATCATTTTTTGATGAAACAAAATTAAATTATTTATTTTTTAAGTTTTTAAAGTTCAAACAGTCGATTTAAACCGTTCAACATGATCATTATATTAAAATATGCTTCGAGACCAAATTTTACTTTTTTTTATTTTTTTACTATTTATTAAATATTTTACAAAATTGTTGTTTTTAGACCATTGAATTTTTGTACCAATCTTAGTAAATAATAATAAAAATTCAAAAAAATGTAAAATTTGAATCTACAAGCATATTTTAATATATCCAACATGTTGAACGGTTTGGATCGATTGTTTGCACTTTAAAAATATAGGGTGTAATTTTGTGTCACAAAAAATGTTGTAAGTAGATCCCTCCTCTTGATAAATATATAGGAAGTGTAGGTTATTTTGCACTAATCACGTGTATTTTTCCAAAATTGAACCGACTGGATAATTCGAACAACCGGAGCAAGAATTGAACCAAATAAACCGAACTTTAATTTGATTAGGTCGATTAAATTTATTTACTGTAAAATTTTAAGTTACATTATACAAGTATTAACTTGGCAACTTTTACATTTATGTGTAAAATATCACAATACTAATCTAATATTCATTGACATTTTAGTTTATTTGATTTTTTATTTTAAATTGTAAAAATTGAGTTGGAAATTAAAATCAAATGTATCATAATTTTTAAATTGAATTGAATCAAATAAGAATAATGAAACCATTTTTTACTTGAAATAAATTTAATTCGATCAAAACCAAACGATAGGCTATTTTTAGAACAAAGTTATTAGGAATATCTTGTTTTATATTTGAATAGAGTTGAATAGCTAGAATAGAGAATTCAAATTTTTTTGTCCTATTAGAATAGTCTATTCTTATAAAAAAAAAAATTTAATTTAACTATTCTAATAAGACAAATGACAAAAGAACTATTTTAGCTATTTTTATTTTGCAATCAAACATTAAATCTCCAATAGTTTCAGATGTCGTCAGTCAAAATATAACGTCTCTGCAACGAGACAAGAGTAGGTCCGATGGGCATCAGAGCCCATCAGACCTACTTTTAGGTTCAATTAGCTCTAACACCGTACGATTAGCATTAAGATTAGTGTGCACAGAAATTGAAACAAACCTGCACAGATTTTTATTGTACTTAGCACGGATCTTGATGCAATAAAATGGTCATTTCCTCTGAATTCCTCTGCAACAAACACATCCATCTTTTAAGGACGTCCTTCTATAATCTGAGACGTCCGCTTTCTATCAAACGGCCATGTGCACAACATGACATACCACAATCATAGCGGCGTACGTGATTTTATTGTCTTCTTCCAAACAGGTGAAGTCCAAGACAGCTCAAAAGCTCCGTTAATTATTTCTGCTGTTTTGCCGGAAAAGATGAATGATCCAACTTCTGTAACTCCTCCTTGCAACTGTTGTCAACTACTTCAAATTTTGTCGGCCACTAACAAGTAATAACTTCTCAAAATTCGGAAAAAAACAAATTATTTGTGGTCACGGCAATATGTCATTCTCTCTCTCCCTCTCAGAGCGGGAGGAACCTTTTATTTTTCCTGAGAGATGGCCCTTGGGCAGATTATCTACTGTTTGCAAATAAGATCTGGGATTGAATATACACTATTCGAATGATATGCAAGAAAGAGCTATTTCCAACTTCGGACTTCAAATAATTGATAATTTTATCATCAGTCTTTAATTTCTTTAGGGTGAGGCTATGTTACTATGCATAATACGGATTGGTATATACGATGGATCAACATTTTTTATTTTTAAAGTTTAGATAGTCAGCTTGAGCTGTTCAACAAGATTTTCATATGAAAAATGTTATTGCAAACTAAATTATACATTTTTTTTAGAATTTTTTACTACTTTCCTAGATTGGTGGAATGTCACTGCTTATGAATGGTTTAGAAGTTTTAGATCAGGTAATTTTTTACCTTTAAAGATAGTAAAACGTTGTACAAAAAAATGTAAAGTTTGATCTAAGAATACATTTTCACATAGAGATTATGTTGGACGGTTCAGATCAACTATTTAAATTTTAAAGATGAATGTATTAATTATTGGTACGGACTAAACTGCACTATGTATATTACCATAGTATCTGATTTCTTTATCTTTGCTAAAGTTCAGCAAAGTGTCGTTACGGTCTTTGGTCATGTATCGCTCGGGGGTTGTTCAGCAACCATGTGAGGCTTAATCTTTAAGCTGCACTATTCTGCACCCGTTCGGCAATAAAATTAAAAAGTAACATTTAAAAAAAAGCCTTAAGCTTGACAAAATGCTTAAGTCATGTGAAACCAGAGACAAGTCTACTTAGATTCAATGTGGGTCAATTGACCCCCATTTAATTTTAATTTTTTTTATTTATATATAATATAGCACAAAATATCATGATACAGTAAAATTGACATTCATTTTTCGGATATTTTTTTATATAATTGATCCTCATAATTCTAAATTTTTTATATGATTGACCTCATAAGTATTTGACCTCCATTGTTAGAAAGTCTGGCTTCGCCCCTGTGTGAAACCATGACTTAAAAATTTGGGCAAGTTTACAAAAAAAAAGGCAAAAGAAGTACTAAGAAGCACCCATTCGGTAGGCTTACGACTCCTTAGAACACTGAAGAGCTCTAAGGAAGCCTAAGCTAAACTTGCCAAAGATTAGCAGCTACATACATTATAAAACTTGCATTGCCAATAGGGGTGAAGACAAATTGAATATTATCTATCTATATCTAGGGGTGGCAATGGGCCTAGCCCACGGGTATTTTGTCAAACCCAGGCCTAGCTTGCCAGTAAAAAATTAATGGCCCGCCTGCCCTGCCCAGTCTGACGGGCTTGAAAATCTAGGCCCGGCCTGTCCAATGGGCTTTTCCTCTGGGCCCGTGCCTGCCCGCCATTTTGCCTACAAAAATCAGAAAATCAGAAAACAAAAAAAAATCAGAAAATCAGAAAATCAGAAAACCAGAAAACCAGAAAACCAGAAACCAGAAAACCAGAAAACCAGAAAACCAGAAAACAGAAAATCAGAAATCAGAAAATCAGAAAATCAGAAAATCAGAAAACCAGAAAACCAGAAAACCAGAAACCAGAAACCAGAAACCAGAAAACCAGAAAACCAGAAAATAGAAAATCAGAAATCAGAAAATTAGAAAATCAGATAAGCCCAACGGGCTGCCTGTGGGCTTCGACTTAAGCCTAGGTCTGGCCTGGCCCGTCTTTAGGTCCGGCCTTACTTGGCCCATCACATCGCCAGGCTGACCGGATAACGGGCAGGCCGGGCGGGAATGACCGGGCCGACTGGGCTTTTTTGCCATCCCTAGACTATATCTGAATTTTACGGATATGCATAATTTGATATCCGAATATTCACGGACATAGATAATTTGATGTATGAATATTTGTAAATTCGGATAAATATATGGTTTTGATTTTAAAAGTAATATAGATATGAACATAAATAATTATCTGTGTTTGTATTGGAAAAAAACATTAATATTTAATTAGCAAGTTTTATATTTTTTTATTAACTTGTTATGAAAATAATAGCCATCTTCTTTAACAATATGATTGAGTATATTACGTAGCTGTTCTTAATTATAATATTTATATTTATTTATAGATGATTACTCAAAAAATACTCATTCTAAATTTATATCCATTGTTGAAACTTGAACGAGATTTGTTGTAATATCTGAATTATATTCATATCGATATTTGTATTCAATTAGTATCGGATCTGTGTCTGCATCTTTAAATTAAGAATGGATCCGATATAATCCGTATTTGATTCGTTTTCATCTCTTTCGAAATATAAACAAAAGCGGACTTTTAGTTTTAGAGTATTGTATCGTCAAATTCAAATAGGCGACAAGAGAAATATATTTTTGGAGTAATTGTAAATAGGGGTGTCAACGAGCTGGTTCGGTCTGAGATAGGTCTTGATTCAGCTCGTTAATTCTGGATCAAGCTACAGCCGAGCAAGCTGGACCTAGAGTTTCCGAGCTAAAACCTTAGCTCAAAATCGTGACGAGCCAACCCGAGCCAGCTGACGAGCTGGCTCACTTGGTCTGGCTGAACCTTGTTTTAAGAAGAAAATAAATTCTACAAATTTTTTGGACCGAGTTGGACCGAGATGAACCGAGCTGGACAGTATAAATGCACACAAATTCATACAAATTCACAAATTGATGCCTAGCCGAGCTAGCTCGCTAGCTGGCGAGCAAGCTAGGCCCCAGCTTGAACTCGTTAATTCTGGACTGAGCTAGTAGCGAGCTGGCTCGTTAACAGCTTGATCTAGTAACGAGCGAGCTATTAGCGAGCGAGCCAGATACGAGCTACGAGCTTTTTTGCCACCCCTAATTATAAACAAAGACGCCACCTAATTCCATGCTCTAGCTAGGTAATCTTTTATCAATAGAAATTATTAAATTCAGATGTAAGAAAATAGAAAGAGTGATTCGTATCCAATAAATATAAAAAGGTCTGATTTATTGAATTATTGAGTCTGATTTAAAATAATGAATCGAACTCAATGGTCCAGATATGTATGTGTGTGTAAAACAGTTTCCATCAACATCTAATTTAAAAAAAATATATATATACCAATAGATCCTAACCATTGAATCAGATTTATATATTTGGATCAAACTCAATAAATTAGATTTTTTTTATATTTGTTAAAAATGAAAACCTCTTTTTATTTCTGTATGTATCAATTTAATAATTTCTCTGAATACAAAATTTCCCTCTAGCTAGACTCTCATTTCACTTTCAAATCACAATCATGACATAATTATGGCACGTGACTAAAAGCGATTCAATTCAAAACTGAAAATATCTAAAAATAATAACTAAAAAGCCACGACATGATTTTATTTCGATATATATATATATATTTTTAATGAGATATCTCCTTGCTTGTTTCAATACAAATTTTCACGACATAATGAAAAAATTCTTTAGTTGGTTAATACACACCTTTAGGTTTGATATACTGTAGTTTTATTTCAATAGCAAAATTTAATATTTTTGCTGCGGTCATTAATTTCATTCTGATAGAAAAAATTGTACTTGTTGTTATAAATCTAATTTAAACTTGTCATGTATAGAGATACAAATTTGCGGGCATATAATGACCTTCTATGATCATATAGAAAATACCACATGTAGTCTTTGTAAATTTCTTGAGAGAAAGACATGCTTACTGAGGAAAGACTCATAGTAAAAATAGATGAAATTGTTATAGATCTAGAGTTTTAGATATATAAGAGAGCAGCTAACAAGAGAGAGAATATTTGGAGCAATTTTTTGTGTATTCTTTTTTTACAAAATTTGAGTACAAAAGGTATATAAAAAGAAACTTATAAACATAACCCTATAAAAATAACAAATAACGAATAATGAGATAAGAGACATTTACAACGGAAATCAACATCTTGGATGGGCGTCAAGAAACTGTTGCATCCATCTTCACTACTCGATCTGAAGGTACAGCTTTAGTATCTCACCGGTTGCAATTGTTTATGCCTAACAACACTTTTTTTTGGATGCTATGATCCATTAGCTTATTCATTATGTTTCTTAAATGGTAAAGTATGTTGCCACCTCAAGATCCCTAGAGTGGGTGTACCTATATATTTTATTAGTATGGATTATGATCAAAGGTTTAAATAGCGTTTATCGCGTCATAGCGGAATGACTAAAAAAAATAGCGCTATGCCCAAATAGCGCCGTTATAGCGCCGATAGCGTCATAGCTTTTATAGTCCGAAAATGCTATAGCGCGCTATTTAGAACCTTGATTACGATGATAAAACTGATCAAGGTTAATTATCCATTAGCTTATACTTTAGAGTATAATCATTCATAGAATTTCAAATTTAAAATTTATTTGTCATATTAGTTATTTTTTTATTTTCATTTCATGAATGCAGATGGCTCTAGACGTAGATGTAGAAATATTGTTTGAGCAAGAGAATATTACTACTACAAACTTCTGATACAAAATGATACAAATTTACTTTTGTTAAGTGGTAGGTTGCTACAAAAATTTGTTGTAGACATGTATATAAAAAATAGAAGCATCTTGATTGAATTTCATTCTTAAAGTTTAGGTTAAAAAAACAAAAAAGAATACTTCAAGGCATCATTGACAGTATAATTGACAGTGAAGGTCGAACGCACATAATTGGTCAAAAAATAGTGTTGTCGTCATTATTCATAGGTGGCCCTTGAGACATAAAAACATAGGTTCATGCATGTCATGGCATTGGTTGCATAGTTTGGGCATCCAGATATTTTCCAGACCATAACTTGCAACTAGATTGAGAGACAATACATGATGGGTTACTTCCAAAGCAGCAAACAAGATGTTGTGTGTGTATTAAACGGTTTCCATCACACCTAATTTTTGTTAAAAAAAACAAAAATACCAATGAATCTGAACTATTAAATCAGATCTATATATTTGAATCGGACTCAATAAGTCAGTTTTTTTTTATATTTGTTAGAAATGAAAACTCTTTTTATTTCTGTATTTATGAATTTAATATTTTTTTTCTGAATATTCTAGCTAGACTCTCATTTCACTTTCAAATCACAATCAGGACATAATTATGGCACGTGACTAAAAGCGATTCAATTCAAAACTGAAAATATCTAAAAATAATAACTAAAAAGCCACGACATGATTTGATTTGGTGCGTACTGATCGAATCGAGTAGTCCAAATTGTATGTAATAATTGTGGCACACTCATAATTTTGGCAATAGATCCCGAAATCCATGCTCTAGATCTTTATTTTCTATAAACTTTTATGATAAATAAAATATTTATTTATATCAATTAATTGTTTATTAAGATGTAAATTATTCGTACGAATTTCAACCCTGATCAAACGGTTTGGACTTAGTTTTGGATAAAAAAATTAAAAATTGTGCAAAATGCTTTGACAAATCCCTATTCCATCAAATTGAGTCAACGATTCAACCGATCAGTTTCTATCTTATTGAATAATAATCTGGCATTTTTGTTATCAATACATAGAGCTGGAAAAATGATACAGCGAAGCCGATTCCGCTCCAAAACGGCACGGTTATAGTACTGAATGGCATGGCACGTGTGACTGTTACGTGCCGTGACTCACATATAGCGTGTCGAGACCATTCGCGTGTCGTTGGCCGTGGTCATGTTTTGAAAATTTGACACAGTACGGCACATCGTGCGAAAGATCTAGTTTACGACATGACACGTGGTCACGCGAACGTGTAATTAGAGTTGTTAGATCTTGATCAAAAGATTCATAATGGTGAATCTTGAATAAACTAACTTAAATTATAAAAAAAAAGATAGTTAAACGTGAACAGTCACGTTTGAATACGATACGTTTGGACACAGCGTAACTTGTGTGTTGTGACCATCTTCAATATTTTGATCATGACACGGCATATGTGACTGTTCACTTAATAACGACATAGCACGACACGAAATCAAAATCACAAACTCGATATACCTCATTATTTGAAGCCTTTTTTAGCAATGCCACTTGAAAATCAAGCTGTAAATAAATAGGAAACAAATCTGTTGCGATTCTTTGGAATCGCAGGATCTCTGCTTGTCCAAATCAAACCATTCATTTGTTTCGAGATTCGTACATAAAAATCAACTGCTTTGAGATTCGTTCATTTCAAAATAATAAATAGTTTGATATGGAAAAACAGAAACCCTGCGATTCCAAGCAGATTTATTTCCAAATAAATAGCCAAAGCCACATTAAATTATCACAAAAGAAGTACGTCGAACTATTCCTGAATAGTCAGCAGGCGAGAATAGCACATATAAGATCAAAATCTCTAGCGTCTTTGCGATCCATCGATTGCTTGTTAGGTTCTGTGAAATCTTTTCTAATTGACTTTCTTTCTTTGGAATCTATTGAATAATTTGGATTTATCTTCTTTTTTGTTCTTTCATTCTTATCAGATATTGTCTCATACTAATAATTGACATGTGGTAAACATCCATGATGATATATGCGGAAGGTCATTGATTTTAAATCTAGTACATAATGAATGTAATTTAAAAGCTTTGGATTGTAATTTCATGCAAACAAATATTCTTTTTCTTTATCTTGCTAACCTGAGCCACTTGAATATTGCTGCTTGAATATTTGTTTGAATTGAGAATATACTATTTTTGAGATTAGACTATTCAGAATAGCTTATTCGGGAGACGTTCGCATGAATTTAAAAGAATAGAGCAAGAATAATGCTAATCTTAAGATTAAAAATAGTTGCTAACTCAACATTATAGAATAGTAATAAAACTCACAAAAAAGCAAATAAAGAATAGTCCATATTTGTTAATTCAAACACACTCAAATGAAGAATAATAGTTTGGAATAGTACTAAACCGGATTAGTGGCTATTCTTCACCCATCCAAACGCACCCTCGATGTTCGGTTGAGTTAGAATAGCTAGAATAGTAAATCTAAATCTTGTGTTATTAGAATAGACTATTTTAAAAATATTTAACTATTTTAATAAGACAAACAATAACTATTTTTAATTTAACTATTCTAACTATTTTTATTTTACAATCAAACATACCTGAGTGTTTGATTTTGGAATCCGTTCCCATTGAGTTTTCCGGTGAATATTTATTCGTCTGATACTGATTGCTCTGAAATGGTTGTATTGGTTGCTTCTTTACAATATTGTTTCCAGTTTTGCAGAGAACCAATTAAATGGCAGCTTATTTCAAAAAGAAAAAGAAAAATCAAAGAACTGAATAAATGGAATAAGAATTGGGAACATAAATTTTGACACCAAGACAACACTAACTTTGAAAGAAGATAAAGACGGAAGCACCTTTTGCCAGTGTTTATGTATTTTTCCGCACAGGAATTAATAAACAAAAGATCCATGCGTCGGTGTGCATCTCGAAAACACAAGCTACCAGTTAAAGCCACTTTTTCATTTGTCTTCAGTTGCAATTTGATATTATACACCAAACCAACCCGTGCGTCAAATGGGAGACAACTGTTATGGATAAATCCGAAATTTATTCATCGTATCTCATATTTTTTTTATTTTTTTAGTTTTAGATCAGAACGTTTCAAATGTGGATATCAAATTTTTTATTTTGTGAGAAAAATTTATTAATTTTTAAGATTGATACAAGATTACGGTTTTGAATGGTATCATATTTTTAATTTTAAATTAGAACGATTTAACATGATGTTCATGTTAAAATGTACATGGAGACTAACTTTATATTTTATAAAGAGAAGTGTTTTAATGTCTCATCTTCTTATATCTTATTCATGCTTCATATTTTATATTTCGTTTTTAAAGTCCAAACAGTCGATTCGAACCACTCAACATGATCTCCATGTTAAAATATGCATGGAGACCAAATTTTACATTTTTTTGGAAATCTTTTACTATTTTTTTACGGAAATTTGTATTAATATACAAAAGAAATAATAAATTTAACAATCTATACAATTTATTTATAAAATTCACAATCTATCCAAACTGATTACTGTGTTATCGGTTTCACAAGCTAGAACCGATGACATTGTCATCGGTTTAAGCCATGCACAATTTTTTATGCATTCTTACATTTTGAAACAATAAACGGCTCAGATTAAAACAACGAACGACTCAGATTAAAATCGTGTTGGTAATGATTACAGACAAGGTGACTTTCTGCGCAAATTTTTGTTAAAGTTTTATTTTTTCAAAAATAGAAAGACAATAATATTTTCTGTATTTATCTAGAAGTGACTTTTGAACCGGGATCAATAATTCAGATTCAAAACATTTTTATTTTTTTCTAATAACACACAAAGATATATTTTAATTTTTCTTACAGCCATGAAAAATCCGATCTGAAAAATATTGATCCGGGTTATTTGTTTATGTCTTTCTAATAAATCAAATTATATGGTATTCTATCTAATTTCAAAAAATATATATAAATATTTCTAATATTTTAATAAAAATAAATAAATAAATAATAACATTTTCTAATTAAATAAAAAAAAATTATTTTAAATTAAATTTGGATTAAAATAAATTTGGATTAAAATATTATAATTTATTATTATTTTAATATGTAATCATTACAAAATTGAATCGTTCGTTGAATCTGTAATCATTACCAACACGATTTTAATCTGAGTCTTTCGTTGTTTTAATCTGAGCCGTTCGTTGTTTCAAAAAGTGTGCAGAATGCATCAAAAATTGTGTATGGCTTAAACCGATGACAATGTCATCGGTTCTACCTTTCTGAAACCGATGACAGTGTCGATGACCCAGTCATCAGTTTGGATAGATTGTAAATTTCATAAATAAATTGTATATATTATTAAATTTATTATTTTTTTTGTATATTAATAAAAATTTCGGATTTTTTTAGATTTATTGAAAATTGTTGATTTTCAAACAAATTTGGACCATAAAAAACAGCGATTTTCAATAAATATAAAAAAATAGTAAGAATTTTAAAAAAAAAATGTAAAATTTGGTCTCCAAGCATATTTTAAATGGAAATCATATTGAGTGGTTCGGATCAACTATTTGGACTTTAAAAACGAAGATATAGGATATGAGGTATGAGAAGATGAGGCATTGAAACCCTCCTCTTTTATAAAATTTTTTTTGTTATCTTTTTAGATCAGTACAAAATTATTGTTTTTAGATGGTCTAATATTTTTTTAATTTTAGATCAAAACGGTTCAACATTATGTCTATATTAAATGTACATGGAGACCAAAAACATGATGTCCATATTAAAATATACGTGGAGACCAAATTTTATATTTTATAAAAAAATGTTATCTTTTTAGATCAGTTTAAAATCACTGTTTTTAAATGGTCTAATATTTTTTAATTTTAGATCAAAACGGTTCAACACGATGTCCATAATAAATGTACATGGAGACCAAATTTTATATTTTATGAATTTTTTTATTATCTCAGTACAAAACCACTGTTTTTGAATTGTCCAAAAACGATAATTTTATACCTATCTTAAAAAAATGTAAAATATTTTTAAAAATTATAAAATTTAGCCCCAAAAAAGTTTTAATATAAATATCATATTTAGTATTTCGTTTTGGACTTTGAAAACGAAATATAAAATATAAAACAAATAGTTCAGGCTTCTTCATTACTGTAGCAAATTTGGCATTTTGTCAACTTTGGATATGGCTTATGGTTATGGGATGGCAAAGATGTAGTTCAGGTTTCTTCATTACTGTAGCAAGCGTAGCACTGGCATGAGTCAGGGCTTAGGTGGTGAGTCGGGCATCTGACGCTGAGCCAACCAACCCGTGCAATGATGTGATGATACAAGACAACATGTTTTTCTCGTGAAATCTTACCTTTTTTAGAAAATTTCTGATGCATGCAATATTATTGCAATCCCCTTTCATATGAATAATAAATATTAAGATGTGAACTACTTAACTACAAATTTAAGTGAGATGTAGTTTATATTTTATACATATCACATTTGTAAAATTATAAAATTTTATGTATGATTAGTCGTCCTGTCCATCAAATGATATGTAATTTACATGCCGAATGTAACTTTATTTGATCAAAAGTAAAATATATTTTAAATAATATCAAAATTAATAGACTATCAATATGTAAAAAAATAATATGATGTAATTTGTCTAACATGATATAAAAAAACAAAATAAAATTATCCAGGTACATTAACCATCAGTCCTTTAATCTCGAGCAGGGGCGGACCCAGCCTAGGCGGGGTAGGGGGTTAATTGCCTCTTCTGGATTTTGAAATTGTATAGAAATTTATAGGTTTAGATCGACTTTGCCCTTCTCTGGACTTTTAATTTGTAATTAATGTTAAATTTAGGGTTTAAATAGTGATAAATTTCTTGAATTCTAATTGACAATTAGGATTAGAAGTCAGAGCATTGGAAATTAGAAGTCCGATCATTGAAAATTAGAAATCAGGGCATTGATTTTTATCTAGTATCCGATTAGTTAATGAACTTGAATCCGATTAACTATTTAAATCCGATTCGTCATTTTCTTACCCCTTCTTGACGGAAATCCTGGATCCGCCTCTGATCTCGGTGCTCTAAAATGTTTAAATCTTTTAATGACGATTATATTTTATTTTCCATTGGCCTATGAGTATGCACCCATATTATTTGTTTAAAATCTGGCGTGCTAAAATTTCGTTCAATAATCCGCTCTTAATCTTTATACAGTATACTTATAAAAATTTGGTTAACATACTACATGATTATAATTTTACAAGTTAAGAATTTACTCTGTATTTTACTAACGGATAATATTTAGAAATTTATACTCGGTATAATTTATAATATACGTATTGTGTCCTTGATTTTGTAGAATTATCGTACCGCTATATTCGTATCGTGTCCGATATGATACTTGTACCCGTATCCATACAACATGAGGAGGGTTCCAATGCCTGATGTTTTTTATACCTCATCACGCCTCATATTCTATATTTTCGTTTTCATAGTCCAAATTGTTGATCCGAACCGCTCAACATGATATTCATACTAAAATATGCTTGAGGGTGAAACTTCATAATTTTTGGTAATTTTGTACTATTTTTTAAGATGGGTAGAAAATCACTGTTTTTGAACGGTCCAGAAACAGTGATTTTGTACTTATCTTAAAAATAGTAAAAAAACTTGCGAAAATTATAAAATTTCATCCCCGGACATATTTTATTATGAATATTATATTGAGCAGTTCAAATCGACAGTTTAGACTTTAGAAACAAAAATATAAAATATGTGATATTATGAGGTATAAAAAATACGAGGTATTTGAACCCTCCTCGTGCAACATAGGGTATAATAAAGGATTATTTCTTCTTCCTGATTGCGCTTTGTTTTGTTAGGGTGCGTTTGGGTGAGTGAAGAATAGCTACTATTCCGGATTAGCACTATTCCGAGCTACTAATTTACGTTTGGGTGTGTTTGGATTAGCGAATAGCCGCTATTATTTGTTTGTCTTTTGTGGTATTGTTCACTATTCTACTAATTCTACAAAATGTTGGAATATCTACTATTCTCAAATTAGAATAGCTACTATCCTTGTACTATTCTTGATTTATTCAAACGCACCCTTAATGAATGATACTCTTGTCTGATATAGAAGTCACATTTATTATTACTTTTATATTAACTCCAACCGACACATTTTGTAAGGTTTTAATGCACTATTAAGCTAAGCTATTGTTTTATTTCTCTTCCTTTATTTATGCTGATGTGCAATTAGTGGCACAGCGACAACCAAACAGCGAGAGATAACTGTTTATTTTTGAATTTTGAAGAACGACCCGTAAATATTGGCTTGGATATGAATTTTGCCTCCCTCTGACTGAGTCACAGTTCTCAGTTCTCAGTGAAATTGTCGGATTAAATTCTACAAATTTTGCGGAGCTTTTCATCAAGATGTTTCGAAAATAGAATGAAAATGAGAGAAAAAGAAGAAGTTGATAGATTTTTTTACAAATAAATGAACCGAATTTTAATATAAAACATTAAATTAATTTTTAAAGTTCCAATGTTTAATAATGGGCCTAACTTTAAAGAAATAGTCTTATAAACTGTTGCTTCAAAGTAAAATTTAACATTTTAATGCTTCAAATTAATTTTTTGTTCTGACATAATTAAAAAAAATCAAATTTCCGAACTGATTCAACTAAATTTTATCAATACTCTCGATTCTAATTTCATTGTTAACTTACTGACTTCGCTTCTAATTAAAAATAATAATAAGATATATTTTGAATTTTTTTGGAAACCCTAAATAAGAAAAAAAAATTACTAAACCAACTTGATTGCTTTGGTTTTTAGTCTTTTACAAAAACCATAAGAACCGAGATGTCATTTTGGTCCGAAGTTTTATTTTTCCGGACCGAATTGTCATTTCGCTCCGAGCTGTTTTCATAGATTTCGAAAAAAAAAATGTAGTTTTTGATGTAAAACTTTTGAAAATACCTTAGACCGAAATTACAATTCGGTCTGAAAAAAAAACAAAAATTTCAGATCGAAATGACATCTCGATTCTTATGTTTTTGTAAAAATCAAAGTTTGATAATTTTTTTTTTTAATTTATGGTTTCTTAAAATATTCATTTTTTTTTTTTTTACCTGAACACGGTAAAATTTCTAACTAGTCACCGTGCTCAGTGGATGGACTGTTACTGCTGGATGAACCCATTTATACATTTATACTGAAGTTACTGAACAAGTCATGTCAATTTATAGCCATTAATAGATCATTATTTTTACCCTGCGAGCTGCGACGCACTGACAATTTCACAGCATGGCACAATAATATTGAACGTACAAGTCACTGTTAACTTGTAGGTTTGAATTAGATCCTGATGTATGCAGCTCTAATCATTACTCTTCCAACATGGTATGGCCGTATGGTTATGAAAAGTGCTGATCAGAGCAAGTCAGGATCAAACCCCGCACACGCACGAAAATAGCGCTTGTGACATGACCGCTACAATTGCGACTTCTCTGTTTTAATTTTTTTTTTTTTTTTTAACTGTACTATGATCTATCTGATGCAATATAACATTTTTGGAATTGGCTCGTATCAGACGTTTTGGTTCGTCTGATCAGACCTCCAACGGTCATGATTAGTAGTCAATTATAATAGAGAATAAAAATGATACCATCCCAAGTTCTCAACGCTCCAGACTTTTTTTTTAATAGAAACAAATTTAATATTTTTAACAAAACAAGTACTATTGATTTGGATTTAAAAAACAAAAAGGACTCCCCCGATCCGGCGGAGGCACAAAGACGTTTGCTCTTACGGATCTGAAGCTATTTTATGACCCATTTATACAATATGACTGTAGAAATCAATAGTAAATAGCTCCACAGAAATCAATAGTCTATCACAAAGACGTTTGGTCCCTTTGGATCAGTAGAGCAAACCTGTTTGTATCTTCACCGGTCCTGTAAAATAGCAGAGCTGTTTTTTATAGAAACCAAATTGTAGAATCGATGGAGCAAACATGTTTGTGCATCGTAGATACCAGCACTGTAACCAGCAATCATAGTAACAAAATTTTTGAATAGATCATCTCCAATTACCAGCAATCATAAATAAATAGACGTATTAAATGGATTTTTTTTTTTTTACTTTTCCGAATTATTTGCAAATTATTAGCAATTTTTATGATCATTTCTTAATTATTTGTATAATTCATTTTTTTCAGAAACTTTAAAATTTAGAAAGTATTTATCGGTATTATAAAAACAAATATTTCATAATTATATTCATATTATTTCCTAATTACTTGTTTTATGTGTTGACAAATTATTCTTGAATTTTGAATTTGTCCCGTGAGTATTTACTCGGGTGATTTTTCTTTTCTTTTTTAAAATCTTAGCAGCAGTTGTCAAGTATGTATGCTTCGTGGCATTTTAAAGGGTACGGATGAATTTTCGGAGTCATTTAAACTTTTTAACTTGAACTGTTGGGAATTCAGATCCCGTAAATTAACTCAATTTTTGAATTTTAGATCAGAATTGTTCGATTTGAATTCGTGAAAATCCATTCAGAAGTGGAGTGCATACATCCTGAGAGACATATTCGAACCCGATGTAATCCCGAGTAACGGACTTGAATCGGACGGTCCTGATTCAAAACCCAAAAAATGAGTTACTTTAGGGGATCCGGACCCAACTGCTGGTTGAGCGTTGTTCCAAAACCGCATTTATGATTAATTGTTCTTTAGGTTTAAATGTCGTTTATTTTATTTTTTTGTTAATAATGCTATGTAACAAAGGTACTACTGGTTTGATAATATAATCGGCACAGTGTCGGAACAAATTTAAACCGTCTGAGCTGGGGTTCTTTAAATAATTCGGGTGTATTTTAGGCTGGTCCGTTCATCTAATCTAACTGGGCAACTCCAGCAAAGGTAGAAGAGACTTATTTAATTATAATTAATCAACTATCGATAGGAGTGTCCATGACACCTTTTTATCCGTTTATCTGACTTGTACCATATCCGATAAGACGGATACGGATAAGATTTGTTTTTTGTCGTAAACTTATCGGGTATAGTTACGGGTAAATATTTTTGTTATCTAAACGGATAAGGATATGAATAAAGCCTATTTCGTACCCGTTACCCGATCGGATAATTATAAAAGAATTATATATATTAATAAGCATTGAAAATAGCACTTTAATTGGTTTACTTGAGTTTAGCATGATCAATTTTTTTTCCCAATAAAGTATTATATGTGGTTGAAATGAATGTATATGTTTTATTATTTTATTTAATAAATAATTAAAATATTATTATATTAGTATTATCCGTTATTTACTTGCTACTGTTTCGTTATCCGATAACCATAACAGATAAAAGTAAGGTACATGTAAGATAATTTGTAGCGGGTAATAGTAGGCTACGAATATGAAAATGCTTCCACCCAACTCTTACCGTACCCGTTGACATCCCTAACTATTGAATTCTTTTGTTAAAACTTGTTTTTAGAACATTTTTTTTTTACTTTAAGAGTGTGTTCATGTCCAGTAGTCACAAGTTTATAGGGGATGAAATTTTATGGACTTGAAATTACGAATTAACTTTCAGTAATCCATACACATGAGCATGTACGAAAAGAGTTATAGGAATGTGTTAAAATGAATGTTTAGTTATACTGTGGGAATAGTTAAAAAAAACTTATTTTTCTTTCTAAATTATTGATATCAATACAATTGTTCTAATTAATAATTGTTAATATAATTAAATAAAATGATTAAATAATAACATCACGGTATTTATTGATTATTATTTCATAACGAGGCTTTTGCTCGTAAACTTGTTATCCAATCATAAAAAAAAACCTTAAAACAGCAAATTGGTAATTACTGATTTTAAAAATACAAATATGCATTTTTTTTATAATTTTGTTTAATAATTTTGCAAGTTTGCATTTGAGTTTTGAGTTCAATTAGATCTGAATATAGGCTTTATCTGTTTGTGTTCGGATTTATTTGGTTTGAAATTTGAATACAACAAATTTTAATTTAATTTGTTTTTGATAAACGTGTTTAGTTTTTTATTTTATTTGATGACCTGATATTTGATTTATTATATGGTTCGACTTTAAATGGAATAAGAGCAATTGAGAAATATTTTGACTTTGCATGGATATTTCGGCAATAATATTGAGTTTCCATATTAAAGAAGCTCCGGAGTAACATATAGGAGTGTTCATCGGTTCGGTTCGATTTAAAAAATAAAACCAAATCAAATCAAAATTTTAATAAAACAATTGTTTTATAGTAAATCGAAGTATATTTAAGAAATAAATTAAAATATTAAAATAAATCGAAGTACCTAAAGCAATTAATTAACAAATAAATCAAAGTAAAATAAACTAGAGTAGTGTGGACTAAATTCATAATACATAGAAGTTCAGTCAGTTTAGTTATTTCGATATTGGAAATTTTGATTATTTCGGTCTTGTAGAGACGTTTGGATGAAACAAAGAATATAAAGCAAGAATGAAGCTAATCTCAAGTTGGAGAATAGTAGCTTAATTTAACAAAATGTTGAGTAAGTAAAATATAGAGAAAATTCGTAAAAAACAAATAAAAAATAATCTATATTTGCTAATCTAAACACACCCAAATCAAAAATAATAATTCAGAATAATACTAACTTAATTTAGTGGCTATTTTTCACCCATCCAAACACACACTCTAGTGTAAATGATTCATGGTTAATTTAAGCCGACTAGCGTTTACACAAAAGCAAAAAAAAAAAACATGTTCTTTGGATATTTTGGCATCTTCCTGTCAGACAATAGTTGCTTTTTTGGAAAAGGCAAATTTAGTGTTTCATCAATCGGCTAAATAAATTAGCACCACTTGGCATTCTTGCATACTGTGCTGGACCAATTGTACTACAAGTTTTTTTTTTTTATAAAACGTAAATTAAAGAAAAGAAAATTGCAAAACGGATTCATTACTTTTAAAGTTAAAAACCGAACAAAACTTTCGGATACCAACAAACAGCCACACCATTCATTCACTATTTATTTTAGCAACCGGATTAATTTTTTTTTTCAATTTTTTTCAGATCCAGTGTGATACCAACAAAAATTAAGGTACAGATTCTAACAAAAAAATAGTTGAAAAAAAAATGAAGGTACAAATTGCTTAATAAAACAAAGGTTCATATAACACTGTAATCACTACCTCATTTAATTGCTTAATGAAGGTACAGATTCAAACAAAAAAAAAAAAAAATGCCCATAACTGGGAATTAATCTCAGTTACAACAAAAAACAATGAAAGAAAATGAAAAAAAAAAAAACATAATCGAGATTTTAATCCGGTCACCAAATAAATGATGAATGAATGGTGTGGTTGTTTGTATAATGTGCAATAACTAATAAGGGTAACCGAAACTTTTGTTCAGTATTTATGATTTTTAGAATTTGAAGAGTAATTAATCCGTTTTGTAATTTTTTTTTATTTACATTTTATAAAAAAAATCCCTATATCAACCCTTGGTCCCTTAGCCATGAATTGCTCCTAGGAACACAACATAACACAAACAATAAGCAAAAAAACAACAGGAACAACAGACCAGACACAACACCAAATTACAGTAAGCCTCGTTTAACTAACATAAGACAGACATTTTTTTTTTTTGGCTTTCTCTTTCTTTCATAAAATGTACACAAAATATTAGAAATAAACAGACAGCAAATGCAAAAAGAAAAGAAAAAGGGAAAGTTAGTCTTCACACAAAAGCACAAGCTACTTAAGTACTGAACCATACCACCTTTTATTTTATACCAGAGTAGTACATTGAGCAGTCTTTGGGTCCCACATGGCAGGAAGAAGGTACTTCCTCCCACCCAGTCCTTTGGCGTTGAAGCTAGCTCTAGTGGTGGGGTCCACCAACAGCTGGCCCGGGTAGCCCGGGTATGACCCGGTACCGAATATACCGGTACAGGCTGTGACTGCCTCTAGAGGCGCATTTGCGGGTCCCTGAAAGTATCCATCTCCGAATGGATTCGTCACAGCCGCAGCGAGTAAGGTGGCGAGGTTTATGATCATACCATCTACACCGACATTTCCATTTGGGGCAACCAATGGAGGTGTCTGGGGCCCATAAATCGGCTGATGGAATGGCCAGGCGCATTCCCCAGGGCACTGTGTGACCGAGTTGCCTACCCAAATGTATGCAAAGTGGGACCGGCCATGGCGCCCGGCTGGCGCAGAGCCGTGGTGCCCACACCGACTCATACAGAAACCTTCAACTAACACATCCTCTCCAGTGAGCACAATAGCAATGGAGTTACGGTGAGGGGATAGACGAGAAGCAAGTTTGGTAAGGTCAGCCGAGGTGAGAGATCGGCCGAGAGAGAGATCAGAATCCATGACCTGGCTACCAAGGGTGAGCCTGGTGGAACTGTTTTGGTACAGAGAGGTGGTGCGCCACCACGTTGAGACGGAAGGGGAAGGGGAAGGAGAAGAGAGGGAGCGAACGAAGTCGGAAACAATGGAGATGTGTAAAGGGGGGACGAGACCGTACCAGAGGAGGTTTATGGTGAGGTTGCCAGTGAGAAGGGGGCCATGATGGTAACGAAGAGAGATGGGTTCAGGTTTGACGAGGTAGAGAGAGCGTGGGGTGGTGGAGAGGGTGGTGGTTGGAAGGAGTGTGAGTAGAGAAAGGAGAAGAAGAAGAGGAAACATTTTGAATGGGGAAGAAAAGGGTTTTTGGGTTTTGAGAATTTGAAAGGGGTTGCTGGTAATGTGGGAATGGAAGGAGAGAGTTTGTGTTTATATAGAGGGGATGCCCACCTGAGGGTTAATGAGAGGAGGAAAGGAAACGTGCGCTGTGCTCACTGGACAGTGGATTCTGGGGGAAGCCACACTGTTTTGGGCATGAAAATTGTGTTGGAGAAGCCACACTACTTTAAATTTTTAAGAGTAGAACTAAAGATGCTCTTAAGCTAAATTTTATGAGCTTAATTTAAAAATCTATTGAATTGACTTCAAATAATGCATTTAAATTGTTAAAATTGATATATTTTACGAGTGATGTTTTTACATGTCAAATTTATAAATTTTCGAACTAATTTAGTATAAGTCATGCTGTAAAAAAATAGTTTATTAGTTAATTTTAATGTGTTCGTTTTCATTATTTTTTTACTGCTTGACTTTATATTTAATTAGTTCGAAAAATTATAAAATTAACATGTAAACGCATCACTCGTGAAGTAGATCGGTTTCAACAGTTTGGATGCATCGCTTGAAACCAATCTGAATTAAGCTCACAAAGGGACTTGGTGAGCTTAAGTACACCCTAGTTCTACTCATATTTTAATGTGTTCTTTAAATAATTCATATTTATTCATTAACACTTTGATTTTATTTATGACTCGATCTGAGCAGAGAAAAAAAATAGGATTAGAGATCTGAACATGTTTATATTAAATTTCATATCAAAGCACTGAGATTTATGGGGAAAAAAATAATAATGTGTATTGCTTGGATGTTTAAAAGCGGACTTTTTGTTTAATCTGTAAAATATTTGAGAAATTATATAGTTCTATCGTAAAAAGTTTTTATCTCAAAAATGAAATTTTGCTGTGTCATTGATTAGTACTCCAGCATAAATCCAAGGGCATAAAAAGGTTGTTAAAAAAATCATGACATGAGATTTGCTGTCAGGATTTGGTTGATTGCTTGAAATAACTGTATGGTAAGCAAAATTACAATTTATGTAACTATACTTATTTGAAAAATAACATATAATTGGCACAACATGTATTTACAGATCTCAGTTAATTAATCAAACTTTTCTGAAACAAAAGGAAAGTCAAACTAAACCATAGCTATCTGTAGGACCAAGATATTTAGAATTTTTTTCTAAAGACAAAAGTCATGGTTGTGGACTAAACATTGAAATAAGGGCTTTATGTCTCACTTATTCTGTCAAATATAATTTAATTAAACTGGATTAAGATGGAATAAGCCAACTTTTAGGCTAGTCTAAATTAACCTAAATTAATCCACCTTTGCAGGTGGTTTAATTTTATTTGAATATGAAGTCTAACTTTTTATTGTTTTTATTATTTTCAATCACTTATTAAAGAATGTAAAATAAGCAATTAATTTTATTTCCATTTAAGTATAAAGAAACTTATAACTTATTCATTATATAATCAATATTTTTTGAAATGACACAACTTTCTAAATTAACAAAATATGCAATCTAGAAAATAATAAAATAAAATATTTTTTGAAATTGTACTACAAATAAATATTTTTTTTGTTCAGCAACTCAACATATTTTTAATTAAATAAAATTAGTACACATATAAGTTTAATTAAATAAGATTCACTAAATGCTACGTGCATCTCTATGATATAAAATTAATTTGTACATAACTCATTTTCTTATACAATTTATTTCAATCAAAAGAAACAAAAATGAAGAATATTTTTATTATTGATATTATGTAATATCAAAGTTATTGAGGGGCATATATGAAATTTCCTTTTCTAAAAAAATTGCAAATTTTGGGCGTTAAAATTAACAATTTGTATTCTTTCAATGGTTTAAATTGGTGTTTGGGGTTTTACAATTCCAGCATATAAAATATTGAAGTTCTTAGACTCTCAGTTTAGTTTCTAAATATTTCAATTAAATAGAGTAAAATAACACTTTAGTCTATTCCTTTTTTTTGCAAACAACCGTGCAAATTATAATAATCATGGCATTAAATCGATCTTTCTTTCTTTCTTGAATGTGTTCCATAATTTTTTGAAAACCTTCACCTGAGCTGCGAAATTGTGAGGAAAAATTGAAATCTTGACCTTACTCAGATCTTTGAGTAATTAACAGTACTGGAAATATTCAGAAGAAAATGTGCATCATTTTACTATATATTTTGGATGGAAACAGATTTTCCTAGTGCCCTCTTGAAAAATAGGATTGGAGTAAAATCGATTTGAAAGATTCTATTATTAGAATAGTTTTTCATAACTCCATAACCTAGTCATCACATAACTCCATAACCTTATCTTCCTATTTAAAATCCAACAAAATAAAAATAATTTCTAACATTTCTAACAAGGTACAAAATGCAATAATTGAAAGTGTAATGATATAGATGTTCAAGTCAAAAGGCCAACTTAAAGTAGGGGAGGAACTAGCCACCCGGAAGTTCTACTTTGTTCTTCTAAAAATAAATTATACAAATAATTTTGTAATTCAACATAATTATAAATTTTTGTGCCATATCTTTGAAAACCCCATTTCAGTCACTGAGTGGATCAACTGGATGCACTGATATTTAGTGACCAATGCACTTTCCTTTTTAGTACAGTAATGATGAAGCCTGAAAGCTGGAAAAGGGGTGCTTCAATTCTACTAGGCCACTAAGTAGATGATGGGTTCAATTTAAGGTAACTCTATTATGGATCCTTGTATTAGTATAGCTTTGGAAACACTGCATAGTAGAATTAAATACAGTGTCATTAAATATTCAGAATACAAAATAAAGTTATTGTCTCATAATGCGGATAGATAACTAAAAGAAATTCTAAAAGCAGGATATTATGTTGAATTTTTTTTAGTTAGCATTTAAAACAAAAGTTGGCATACTTTTTTTAAAAAATTATAATCTTAATCGAAATACTTGCACACGGCACCACCGCAGTACACGGCTATTATATGCGCAACCAGAAGGGTTGTATGATGTCAATATTAGATGACCTTATGCATATAAGAGTGTGTTATGGTACTATGCATAGCATGATTTGGTCCGTAATACGGATTAATATTTTTGCTTTTTAAATTTTAACGCTTGATCTGAACCGTTCAATAAAATTTTCATATGAATATATACTTGCAGATTAAATTTTATATAGTTTACTATTTTTTTTATATTGTTTAAGATAGAAAGAAAATCACTGTTTTTGGATGGTTCAAAATTTTCAGATCAAATAATATTCCATCTATCTTAAAAAATAGTAAAACAAAAATTAAAAATATAAAATTATTTTTGCAAGGATATATTCATATGAAGATCATGTTGAACAGTTCGGATCGACCGTTATAATTTTGAAAACAAAAATATTGATCTGTATTATGGACCAACTCATAATATGCATAGTACCATAGACTCATTCGTCAAATAATATCTGTGTTCTGACTAAGATTAAATTAAAAAAAATGCCAAACTATGTATTTTTTTTTAAATGCTAACTAAAAATATTCAGTTCATTATACTGGATCCATAGGTCGGGTTCATTTCCATGATGTGTAAAGTGTGAACCGTGAGGACCGGGACGGAAATAGCGACTCAGCCTCAAAGTTCTCAACGGGACCAAGTCACAAAAGCATGTCCAGGAAATGAAGATATATACCAGAAAACTTGGCCTGGTCCACATGCAACCATGGCAATCTAATCCATCTTCTGATGAAAAATCTGAAAAAGGAAAATAGTACAATAGTACATGTCCCGTACTGCCTCACGGACAGTAAGGAGAGCTGTAAACAGTGTGGTATGGTGTTTGGTGGCATGACTTGTGAGCTATGTTGCATGGATACGGATACAGGTATCGTATCGTATCGGATACGATACGGATACGGCGATACGGCAATTTTTAAAAATGTTGGATACGATACGTCTATTATATATATATATATATTATTTTTTAGTATTTTAATTATGATATTTAGATTAATTAAATTTGTATAAAAAAACTAAAGGTTTAACTCAAATATATATTAAATATTATAATTACTGCTATTTTTCACGAATGATTGTCTAGTGCAGTGGTTAAGAGTTTTGACGCTCTTGGTTGATGGTGTGGGTTCGAGTCACGGAGCAAACAAAATTCAATTATTTCAAAGGAATCTGAAGCAAGAATATAAAATAATTAAATATAATCTTCTAGGTGGGCCAGGGACGTATACGTCCAAGAACAAAAATCATTATATATGCTGGGAGGGGAGCGGAAACCAGACGGAGCGGAAACCAGACAGAGCGGAGTGAAAAAACTAATTAACGTATCGCGCTGCCGTATCCCTGTCTGTACAGACGTATCGGACAATATTATTCCGTGTCAGAGACCGTATCGGAAGTCAACAGATACGCCACATAAGCCGATACGCCAGCTGGCGTATCGGACACGTATCGGGTCCGTATCGGGTGCGTATCCGTACCCGATACGGATACGGGGGCCTAAGTGAAGTATCGGGGTAACATAGCTTGTGAGACAACATTGGAAAACATCAAAACATGGATTACGAAAAAGAATCAGCAATCCATAATATTGGACTGGTATTCACTAGTTTGAGATAGGGTAAAAACGTAAAAAAAAGTTTATGTTTTGGGTTATCTATAAATGCAGGTTGGGGTGAAAATGGTATGGATAATATCCAGTGTTCTAAATAGCACGTTATAGAGGCGCTATAGCGTTTTTGGAGTCTAAACACTACGCTATGACATCAAAATGCACTAATTGAGCTACGGCCGCTATAGCAGTAATAGCAGTCCGCTATAGCGCTTAGCGTGTAGCGCAAATAGCGCGCGCTATGAAATATGGACTTTTTTTGGCATTTTTATATGGGATTTAATAAAAAAGACTCAATTAGGCTTTAAATGTGAGTTTTTTTTGGCAATTAACTTAAATTTAAAAGTAAAATAAAAGCTCAAATCAAAATCAATTGAATGATTGGTTGCTGCTGTCGAGAAGAAACCCTTGTCGCTCAAATTGTGAAAATTCTAAATTAGCGACCTTCCCAATTTGGGATATTTTGGACTTTGTATTGGTCCAATACGGATATTGTAGTTTTTAATCAATTTGGTGTTATTTATTGTTATATGAGACTTTAAATTATGTTGATACTTAGTACAAATATATAATACAATTTTTTGTAAAAATAAAAAACGCTATGTGGCATAGTTTCTGCTATAGCTTTTTTTGTAGCCTTCCCGCGATGACGCGATAAACGCTATTTAGAACCTTGATAATATCCGATTTGTATTCAATCCGTATTTGAAAACTTAAATATGAATAGCTGATATCTGAATATCCGTATAAATAAGGATACTTATATATGATTTTACGTTTCAATTATCCGTATCCGAATAGTAAATATATACCATATATTTTAATATATATTCCGAAAAATTTATGTAATTCACCGTTATAATTAGATAAATATTATGAACTTTAATATTTTTAATATTATTTTAAAAAATATATATCTGTATCCGTCTGATATGTCTGATATCTGTTCCGTATCCGTATCTAAAAATGAAAAAAATATATAGATATGATTTTACAACTATCCGCTCCGTATTTACTCTGTTTTCACCTCTAAATGCAGGGCATAATTTTTTTTTTTAATTTGGGATAAATAATATCCGATCGTTAAAACAATTACGGGATCATAACATAAATTTTTGCTCAAGACTTTCGGGAAAAAAAAATTCTAGCCAGTAAATTGGATAAATAGTAGAATACGGGATCATAAAATATATTTTTGGTCAGACTTTCGTGAAAGGAATGTAGCCAATAAATTGTACAAAAAAAAGGATAAATAATACCCGATCGTTAAAAATTAAGAAATTATAATATAAAAATTTACGGTGGGCTATTGGACAAATAATCTAGCCCAAATTGGACCCAAAATAAATCCCGTTTGATCTCAAAGAATATGTTTTTTCATGTCTTAGGATTTGTCAAACTTTTTTTCATTTTGATAAACGAAAAGGAACCAATCCAACTAATCATTAATAATCACACCAGAAAAATAGTCTTTAACTAACTATTAATATTCATGTGAAGATTTTTCAATTAAACCTGCGACTTCCCTTAAATGAAAAAGACATACCACTGAACTAAATCTTGGTTCACAAAATTATTACATTTTTTTTTCAGGACTTTCAAATTTTCATCCGATCTAATTATTCTCCAAATTCTAATTAGCTATTTTATAATGAAAACAAGTAAATAGGACTAGAAACCTTTCATTTATCTTTACTCGAGGAATTGGAAGAACCTGTTATTGTCAATACTCAGTAGTTTTGAGTTTTGACAATAACATGTACCGCTCATCCCGATAGTCATGTTAAGTTGTGGAGTAAGAGGTGGAATAAACCTCTTATTTCACACTTAAGGAGTCAAACGAGAAGTAAAATAGGAGTAAGATGGAATAAGAAGTGAGCTAATCCGGATTAAGTTACTCCACCTCTATAGGTGGATTAACTTACTCCACACTTAATCCACTTGTAGGACCCACTATCATGAACTTGAGTTCATTTTTCAATATTTTACTCCTTCATATGGATTAATTTAATCCATGACATAAACTACCAAAACAAGGTGTAAAATATGAGGAATAAGGTGGAGTAAACAATTTAATCCTCATTAACTTTACTCCACAACCAAACATGACCGATAGGAGTAGGTCTGATGAGTATCATACTTACTTTTAGGTCTAATTAGCTCTAACACTGTACAATTAACATTAAAATCTGTGCACATAGAAATTGAAACAGATGTGCATGAATTTTAATGTAAACCGGATGGTCATGACGCTCATCGAACCAAAGTAGGTCCGATGGGCATCCGATCTACTCTGAATTCCCTCTGCATACATAAGCATGTTTAACTGTTCATCTGTTAATGCTTCCGATCAAGCTGCTAGTTCTCCATAAATCAGAAAAGCAACGCACCATCCTTTCCCCTTGGCAAGGGAAAGATGTTGCCATGGCCTCAAGCTCCGTGCAACAGTACAAGCACACCAGCTGTAATCCAGAGGTATTTTCTCTTTGCTGCTATCTAGATTCAGTAATTGGCTGAAAAATAATCATGCTTCAATAAATTGAAAAAATTATTGTTGAGGTTGTAATTAATTAATATGGTAATGATATCAATTTTAATAATAACATTTCAGAAACTATATTTTATAAGGATTGAATTAAAATTTTGATTTAGAAGATGGACAAGTGAACTGTCTGTATAAAAACAAAAAATATATATATATAAAAAATTCTATCGGATATTTATCTGATACAAATCTGGATACATATATGTTTTAGGCATACAGATATAATTTTTAATTAAAAAGCGGACACAGATGCAGATAATTATCAGAATCATGATTTTTTTCTTCTTACATTTGGATATCTATTTTAGAGATCGTTATGTTACTTTAATTTTCAGCTTTGAAATATAATATAGATTTTTAATATAAATCTTAATCTTATAATTTCTTAGTATATTTTGACGATCAGTAAAATAAATAAATTTACATCTACAATTTGCGCATGATATTTATGGAATGCATATGACAATGGAAACTTATAAATTTCAATTTTTTTTGTACGTATCAAGTAATTTTAATTTTTAATGGTCCAATATAAATAGCATTGATAAATCACTGAAAAATACTTAATTAATTAAATTGTATGACATTTGGTTGAAATGCTACTTATATATCCAACAATATATTTATTTTATGATTTGAACCTCATATTGGTTTGTGACAAATTTTCAAAATTATAAAGATAATTTATTGCCGAGTAATGATTCTTCTGTTTTAAAGCATTATGCTTCTTTAGTCTAGTGACTAAGATAATGCTCACTGCATATCAGATTACATGTTAGAAATTTGGTTAGATGATACTTTGTGAATATTTAAAACTGAAGATCTGACACCTTTAATCTAAAAAAAAAACATAAGACCTACAAATGGAAGAGTATCTACAAGGGTAAATAGTGACTATCCGCGATAGTATAAAAAAAAGGTGTTTTTCTATTAGCGACAGGAATAACCGCGAGGATATACCGACATAAAAGTGCCTTTTCTATTTGTGTTATATATACGAGAATATCTGCGTTGCGGATAGTGTTTTTAAAAATGTCAACATATATACATTCTTTGTTGCAATGTTTTGTTTTTGCAGTAAGAAGAAGAATTTCTCCGGTGGTTGGTTCCAAATTATAATCGAGCCCTAAAAGCCGTTTTTTTTTTTTTTTTTTTTTTTTTTTAATTTATATAAAACGTAAGTAAATAAAAAAAAAAAATCACAAAACCAATTGATTAATCTCCAAAATACAAATACCACAAGAACTGAAAAAAATCTTCGGTTACCCCCAGGTGGTAACCAAATTTTTTTTTCAGTTACTCCATTGTCACACATTTACACACTGGGTCACACCATACCTAAAAAATTGGGTAACTAGTTATAATTTTCAGTTACCAAGAGAAAAAAATTGGTTAACCGGTTCTAATTTCCGGTTACCAAGTAAAAAAATTGGGTAAAAAAAGAAAAAAAAATGGTTACCAGAAATAATTTTCAGTTACCGGATAGTTATGAAAAAAAAATCCATTGTGAAATGTTGTGGTGTGGCTGTTTGTACATAAGGTAAAATTTTGGTTACCACTTGAGTAATCTCACTTGAGTAACAGAATATTATTTTCAGTTTTTATGGTTTTAATAATTTGAGAAGTAATCAACTTGTTTTGTGATTTTTTATTTATTTATTTACGTTTTATAAAAATAATAGAATAATTATATATAACTCCCCATTTCTATCCCCTCTTCATCCCCGCAGTTCCAAAAGAAAAGTGCTAACTAACTTTTTGTCTTTTAGTGGGGGACAATATTTTTTGTTGTTGGACACCAATGGTTAATACTACAATGAACGAAGTTAAATACTAGATCGATGCACGGTAAATACATTAAAGACTGAAGTTAAATACTATAGGAAATTTAAACCATCAAATTGTCGGTAACTAATTTTTTTTGTCTTTTAGTAGGGGGATATGAGAGGATGGTGGTGCGGAGACAATAATTACAGATTGATAGACATTAAACCCCACATTCTCATCCCCTCTTAAATACTAACTTTCCTAAAGTTAAATATTAACATTCATAAAGTTAAATACTGATGTGTATAAAGTTAAATACTAAGATATAGGATGCTAAATAGAATCCATGCAACTTATTTATAATTTTAGAGATTAATACTTTTGACTTTAAAGATAAATACTAACGTTCATAATGTTAAATAGTAACATTTCTAAAGTTAAATACCGATATGCGGGACGCGGGAACATTAGTTTGTCATTTTTTGTGGGGACAGATTGTGTCGCTGTTGGACGCGGACGGTTAATACTCCAATGAATAGAGTTAAATACTTCTTCGATGCACTATTAATACTCCAATGAATAGAGTTAAATACTGTACGAAATTTAAACATCAAATATCGGAACCTAATTTTTTTTGTCTTTTAGTGCGGGGACGCAAATGTCGGAACCTAATTTTTTTTGTCTTTTAGTGCGGGGATGCGGGGACAGAAAACTTAATTTTTTGTGGAGACATAAATTGCTTCGCTGTTGGATAGACGGTTAATACTCCAATGAATAGAGTTAAATACTTGTTCGATGCACTGTAAATACATTACAGATAGATGTTAAATACTGATGGAAATTTAAATACCCAAACTGTTGGGACCATATTTTTTGTCTTTTAGTGCAGGGATAGAGGGGGGATGGATGTGCGGAGATAGTTATCTGGGTCCAAAATAATAATCCTAGAGCTTTCAAATTCATAAAGTTTTCAAACAGAGTGAGTTTGGCCGACCAAGAAGAATGATTGGGGGTGCTATAACAAAGTAGCATCATAATTGCACCGGAAAAAAAAAAGGATAATCATGCACTAGTCACTACTAAATCCTAATTACATGCAAAACACGTACAAATCCTGATTGATTGGATCAAATTACAATAAATAAATAAATGTTAAGCTGTAAAGTAGAACAAATTTAATTAATTAGGACCCCTCTAAGCGGCCGGCGTTTCTGTCGTGTGATATGTAACTATTATTTAATAAGTTTATTATTTAATTTCATTAAATTAAGAATGTGATTGAAATGTAAGGGGTGCGACGAATACGGATCAGATAGCGGTAAAATCATATCTGTATCTATTTTTATTTTTCGGATACAAATACGGATTGAATATGAGATATCGGATATCCGTAGATATAAACTTAAATATTTTCATAATATATACTAAACTATATGATATATATCTACCATTTGAATATGGATAATTAAAATTCAAAACCATATCTGTATTTGTATCTGCATGGATATTCAGATAATGGATATCCGACCCGTTTGCACCCCTATTGAAATGTCATACAGACATACACCTTACGGCCGGTGTAGCATTCTGTTCACTGCTGTTTATGAGAATCTAGAGAAATGTTGTAGATCATTAGGGGTCTACTTATTTCTATGATGCCTTTTGGGATCAATGGATGAGGAACATGTTGAAAGATTTGATTTGTTCATGGTGTCTCTTCAAATGCTGGACAGAGAGGCGTGTCTGATCAGGTGGGCTCTAGTACGTACCAGTGCGTTGGCGATACCGGTCATGGCATGATCGATGTTTGCATTTTGGAGGATGTTGATGCCAATTTTCGCCGTTGATTGCAACAAATAGTGTAAAGTGCGCCTTTAACTGTTGAACTTTTATGTTTGTATTGATTTCATATGCTGCGGTACATGGGTGAGACAGAGGGGATCAGGTTTGGTCCAAATAGTTTTGGACCGGACACTGTCTAAAACTTTTAAACTCCGAACCTCAACATGATTTTTATGTTTGGACCGTTCAGAAGTAGTGATGTTGTACGTATCTAAAAAAATAGTAAACAATTTTAAAAAATATATAAAATTTGGTTTTTGAGCATATTTTAATATGGAAATCATGTTGAACGGTTCGGATTGATTGTTCAAACTTTAATCGTACGATTTTTAAAAACTTTTGACGGTGTCCGGTCCAAAGTCATTTGGACCAAGTTTTGATGTGACGATGATTAATACGGAAGTAAATATGATATGACGTGGTTTAAATTCGTAATACGAATATAATATGGATATAATTCTACAATAGTTTGTTTTTTTATGACACGTTAATATATAATTTTTTTTTTATGTTTTTATGAAAGAGAAAAAACTATGCAGTATAAGTGTATAACTCATGAATATTTAATAGTATTTATAAAATATATATTAATCCATTCTTTCTAAAATGTTGAATGTGATTTTTTTTGAAACAAAATTGAAGTTGAGCTATAGGGATTCGGACATAGCATTCAACTATTTGATAAAGATGAAATGAAGAGCTAGCTTCAATGCTTTTTATGTATTCATGTTTCCAACCTACAACCTTTCTCACTCTAAGATATATAATTTCGTGTATATTCCCCATCCAAGTTTGATTTTCGAATCTCTGACATCCTATACATTTACTCTTTAGCCAATTCATTGAAGAATGATTTTTGACAATAATACAATTTTGTGAAAGAAAACTTGTGACATCACAGTTGTTCCTCTTTTTTCTCAAAAAAAAGGGATAAAACGAAGAAAACAAAAAAGTAATATATAATTCAATTCATCGCATTGGTGAAACCAGCGGAAATGATTAGTCAGTTCAGTGGGGTATTATTTTGTAAGAATTGGTATAGTGGAATTGGGTTACTTTTGGTGGCACTTGCTGTTTGCACTAGAGCGCAACTGGTGGCTCGGCTAGGCATAAATACATAAAATATAGTTTATTGGAACAATATGCTTAACAACTGGTTTCATTTTCGTGCATTCGTTCGGGAAAGTTCTTCAATTAAGGTGCCACTACAGGACCATGGTAAATGTATATACGATTGCACGTGTAGGAAGAGAAATCCGTGAGAAAATGGCGCATCTTTGACCTCAAAAATTGGGTTACTTTCTTAGAATTTTCTGCTCTTTTCTGAGCTGTTTGTTGGAGGAGAAGAGGCCCAATTGTGTGAAGTGCGGTCTGAGCCCTGTTATCTCCGGGCCCGTTTGATTGCATTTATGGGGTTGATTGGTTGCCACGTGCATCTCGTCCGTGTTTACAAACGATTACTGTATATTTTTCATGTGGCAACCTTTTACTTTGCCTTGGTCTCCTGATACTGTTGGAATGAAATTTCTACTTCTAAAGTCACTGACACTTGAATTTATAGTGGATTTTGATATTTAAATATTAAATATAGTTTTGTTCCGGACTCATGTATCATGACTTTAAAAGCATAAATTTTATGTCTACAGAGAAGCAGAAGATTTGATTCCGATCTTGGCAGCTCCAACTAGATCCGACAGCTAGATCAAATTAGCATGGAAAACCAAAGTTTTTTATCTCTGTTCGGAGGTGTTATTTCTCTTTTCTTGCTAGACCTCATCTAAGAACTCATAATATTTCTAAAAGCTATAATAAAAACATGGATTTTTTATACATAATATATTATAATTCGAAAAAAACACTCTAGTATACATAATATATTATAATTCGAAGCAATACTTTCTGATTTTTTTATGAAACTTTTCAATCTATTTGCAAAAAATATTTTTTATATTACATAACGGTTATAATGGAACATTGCATTATTCATGTATCTTTGCTGCATTCATCTGTTGCCACTATATGTCATGCGTTATAACGCTTACATCAACATGTTTGATATATATACAAGTGATAAACTGAAGTAAATGACATTATCGGTCCAAAACATTTCTAGAAAAACATCAATAAAAAACATTCCTCCTACTGATAAACTGAAGAAAAAAATATCAACAAAACACATCTTCAATCCAATATACTAAACCACTAACCAAAACATTAGTAATAAACTAAAGCGTTATAACAATTACATCAATATTTTTTATATATATACAAGAGTGATAAATTGAAACAAATGACATCATCAGTCCAAAAATTTCTCGAAAAATATCAACAAAAAACATCATCAGTCAAATACACTAAACCACTAACTAAAATATTACTAATAAACTGAAGCAAACGATTCAGCCGTTGAGCTTTTTAACCACTTTCTGTCTCTTATTGGAAACCCTCTTAAGCATAATGATCCTAAAGTGTAACATCGATGCTTCTATTTGAACAAAATGATCTTTTTCAAATAATTGCTTCATTCATTTCAATTCTTCCATAGTAAAATCGAGATATTTTCTTTTGCATCTACCACCGACTCAAAAAACTACAACACAAATTAAAGACTTATTGTTACTAAATGTAATATTCAAGTAATTAACAACTAAAAACAATACAAAACAACAAAAAAAAAATTCAGTACGATTTCAAATTAGTTGTCAACATACAATACCTTCAGTTGTATACTTCATAACGGTTACAATGGAACATTGCATTATTCATGCATTCTTCCCGTATTCATCGGTTGCCACTATATGTCACGTGTTATAACACTTACATCAACATTTTTGATATATATACAAGAGTGATAAACTGAAGCAAATGACATCATCAGTCCAAAATATTTCTCGAAAAATATCAACAAAAAACATCCCTCCTACTAATAAACTGAAGAAAAAAATATCAACAAAAAAACATCATCAGTCCAACACACTAAACCATTAACCAAAACATTAATAATAAACTGGAGCAAACGATTTAGTCGTTGTGCTTTTTAACCACTTTTCGTCTTGTATTGAAAGCTCTCTTAAGCATAATGGTTATAAAGTGTAATATCGAGACTTCTATTTGGATATAATAATCTTTTTCAAATAATTGTTTCCTTCGTTTCAATTCTTCCACAGTAAAATCGAGACCTTTCCTTTTGCATCTACCACCGATTCCAAACAACTATAATACAAAGTAAAGACTTATTGTTACTAAATGTAATATTCAAGTAATTAACAACTAAAAACAGTACAAAAAAAAAACTCAGTACGACTTCAAATTAGTTATCAACATAACGGTTACAATGGAACATTGCATTATTCATGCATTCTTGCCGTATTCATCCGTTGTCATTATATGTCACGCGTTATAACACTTACATTAATATTTTTTATATATATACGAGAGTTATAAACTGAAGTAAATGAGATCATCAGTCCAAAATATTTTTCAAAAAACATAAACAAAAAATATTTCTTCTACTGATAACTGAAGGAAAAAAAACATTAACAAAAAACATCAACAAAACACATCTTCAATCCAACACACTAAACCACTAACCAAAACATCACTAATAAACTAAAGCTAACGATTCGGCCGTTATGGTTTTTAACCACTTTTCGTCTCTTGTTGGAAGCTCTCTTAAGAATAATGATCCTAAAGTGTAATATTGATGCTTCTATTTAGACAGAATAATCTTTTTCAAATGATTGCTTCCTTCTTTCAAATTCTTCCACACTAAAATCGAGACATTTTCCTTTGCATCTACCACCGACTCCATACAACTACAACACAAAGTAAATATTTGTTGTTACTAAATGTAATATTCAAGTAATTAAGAACTAAAAGCAGTATAATACAACAACAAAAAAACTCAGTACGACTTCAAATTAGTTGTCAATATACAATACCTTTAGTTTTATACTTCATAACGGTTACAATGGAACATTACATTATTCATGCATCATTGCCGCATTAATCCGTTGCCACTATATGTCATGCGTTATAACACTTACATCAACATGTTTTATATATATACAAGAGTGATAAACTGAAGTAAATGACATCATCAGTCCAAAATATTTCTCGAAAAACATCAACAAAAAATATTCATTCTACTGATAAACTAAAGCAAAAAAACAACAACAAAACACATCATTAGTCCAACACACTAAACCACTAATCAAAACATTACTAATAAACTGAAGCAAACGGTTCGGTCGTTGTGCTTTTTAACCACTTCTCTTCTCTTAAGCATAATAGTCATAAAGTGTAACATCGAGACTTCTATTTGGACAGAATGATCTTTTTCAAATGATTGCTTTTTTCGTTCCAATTCTTCCACAGTAAAATTGAGACATTTCCCTTTGCATCTACTACCGACTCCATACAACTACAGTACAAAGTAAAGACTTATTGGTACTAAATGTAATATTCAAGTAATTAACAACTAAAAACAGTACAATATAATAACAAAAAACTCATTACGACTTTAAATTAGTTGTTAATACATAATACCTTCAATTTTATATTTCATAATTGTTACAATGGAACATTACATTATTCATGCATGTTTGCCGCATTTATCCATTGCCACTATATAACATGCGTTAAAATGCTTAAATCAACATGTTTGATATATATATATATATATATATATATATATATATATATACAAGAGTGAGAAACTGAAGCAAATGACATCATCAGTCCAAAATATTTTTTGAAAAACATAAAGAAAACATATTTCTCTTACCGATAAACTAAAGGAAAAAACATCTACAAAAAATTTCAATAAAAAACATCATCATCCCAACACACTAAACCACTAACCAAAACATTATTGAGAAACTGAAGCAATCGATTCAACCATTGTGTTTTTTAACTAATTTCTGTCGCTTATTGGAAGCTCTCTTAAGCATAATGGTCCTAAAGTGTATATCGATGCTTCTATTTGGATATAATGATCTTTTTCAAATAATTGCTTCCTCCATTCCAATTCTTCCACAGTAAAATCGAGACCTTTCCCTTTGTATATACCACCAACTTCATACAACTACAACACAAAGTAAAGACTTGTTGTTACTAAATATAATATTCAAGTAATTAACAACTAAAAGCAATACAATATAACAAAAAAATTAAGTATGACTTTAAATTAGTTGTCAATATAAAATACCTTCACAATAGATATGAGTTTCTCCAAGCTTTGAATCATTCGATAGGGCCACCACGGGATACGATGGACCCTGTACCAGATCATTAGACTTGACCTGCTAATGCCAAGTCTTCTGGCCGCTACTCCAAGTAGTAGTTTAAAAAATGAAGCTACTATTTGGTAAGTTAACCCATTGACTACGTCTCTACAAGTTGTGAAATTTTTTAATATTACAAGTGATGTAATAAAACTAAATCTCATGTTCAGTTCATGAAAAACAACAAATTAATTTTATGGAAACATAAAACAATTTCTGAAGCAAAACAAGTGTGTTAATCATTTTATTTCACAATTACAAATTTGTTACTCTTTAACAACATTTTATAGAAAAAAAAGGCAAACAAAATTCTCTAATTGGTATGCAACATAAGGAATGGAGGAAACAATGTAAACAACAACAGGAAAAAGAAAAAGAAATATTTTCTCCTTGTCTACACGATAATTCATACGATTTGCTGCAGAATGTGGTGCCAGATGTGAATCATCCACTATTAGATCATTGACGGGAGATGGTACATCCTCCACATTTAGAACAACCGCAGATGCTCCCTTACCAACATCATCTAACAATGATTGACACATATAATTGTTAAATACAGTAAGGTTATGGTGCACTTTATTAAAATATATTACTACACATACCTTGAAGAAGAAACTGTCCAAATGCTTGTATGAGTTCCAACCCAAACACATCTCTGTTCGCAGGATCCATGGCTTGCACGAGGTTATTAATTCTACTAATCGATGCCATCAAACCCCTACTGCTAATAAATCAAATATTAACCAGGTTCAGTATCAATCAAGCGTTTATATTTCACTATGTGGAGATAATTTGTAAACTTGAACTTTCATTTTATTCCAAAAAAATATATAATTTCCTTTACGGCATCAGGTTCATCTGTGCAAAAAGGGTGAAATTGAGATTTTTTTTTAAATGACTACCTGAAATGAAACAAAATAGAAAGAAATAGAAGAAATTACTCAAATTAGTCAGAAATATAAGAGGAAAGGTGAAAGGTGTTTACATACCTGCTGCTTCATTTATAGGTTGATTTGGTAAGCGAAGTGGAATCGATCACCACCAGAGGTCGGAGACCAAGGTGACTAAAATCCATTTCTTTTGAAAGGTCTGATTTTAGAATTTGGATTCTGAAGAGTCGCGGCGACCAGAAGAACACAACGGATGACATTAGGATGTATTTTGTTAGACAAAAAGAGAAGACATAGGAAATTGAGGAGGGACCGAAAATGAGAAAGGAGATAGTTGCATAGCTGCACAGGGCCACTGATAATTTGTGCTTTCAGATCCGTACAAATGGTATTTGAACGACTTAGATTGTCCATAACCACAACGTGTGGTTTAAAAAATCTCAGAGGATGTGAATTTCGAAATACTAGCAAGCGACCTTGCGTTGTTTCGACAACTGTTTTTTAGGCATAAAATTATATATAGAAATGTTATATATAATTTTACTTCTGTACAACCGGAAGTGGTTAGCTGCATAAATATATTGCAAAACTTGTGTTAAATGGAAGATCATGTTTTAATTTTCATACAACAAAATTTCCACAGAAGGTAAAATTGGACCACAAACTATGTTTGAAAAAGGGATAGCATATTTGCGTCGACAATTATTTTTAAGGCAACGAAATATATATAGAGACATTATATTTATATATATAATTAGTTTTGTATAACTGAATATGGTTGCCTGCAGGGGCGGAACCAGGACTGAAAACTAGGGGGGCCTAACTAGTTTCTCTCACTCTCAGAATATCAGTTTTAGTTTCATGTTACACGATTAAATGATAAAAAAAATATTCAGAAATTATCGATTGTCATAATCTTTTACTTTTAAAATAAAATATTTAACAAAAATAAATATTAGGTTAAGTAACAAAGCACCTATTTGATAAATCGTTCTTCATGTCTTGAAGTCAAAACAAAACATCAAAACAACCTACATAGAAAAAATTAAAGAAATAATCTTATAATGAATCAATATTTCACAATCATAATAATTTTAGATTATCAATTAGAAAACGTACCACTAATTACTAATTTGAGATAGTTGAATTTTTCGAGTCTTCATGTTTTGAAAACGCTGCAAAATCCTTTCATCATGAATAGCAGCAAAAATCTCTCGCTCAATGTAGCAAACCATGTTGTCATTTATCCATTCATCGGCCATCTTATTGCGCAATTCAGTATTAATAATTTTCATTGCTAAGAATGCCCTTTCAACTGTTGCTGTTGCCACAAGTAAGATCAAGGCCAACTCAATGAGGCGATATACCAATGGATAGCACAAATATCTTTCGGTTTTAACCATTAGGATAACAAAGTTGCAAGATCACGACAAACTAAAAATTATGTACTATTTCTCACATCAGAAATGAATGTGCCGAGTTCACTTCTTAAAAATGTACAGTCAAAGGGTGAGAAGTCCACATAATAAATACTAGCAAGTTCAAGAAGTTTGTCATGATCAAATTTAGAGAAAGAGTCATTCGGATCAAGACAAGCAATGCATTTCAACAAATTAGTAGATGCTTCTCTAAATCGTTCATTCATCTCAAAAAGAAGATAGTCAAGCACAACCAAGAAAATATCAACATGGTAACAATGCGAATACTTTACCATTTGACCATCACGCCTTGAACGACCTCTTGCTGGTATCTTATCATCCATATTGGGCACGGGAATTTTCATTTTCATACAAAAACCTTTAACTTCTTCCAATAGTTCATCATATCTATTGTCTCTCATATGTTGCAAATTTTGCTTTGTAACAACAATCAAATTAACTGCCTGAATGATATTCTGATATTTCCTTTGCAATGCCCGTGATAACTCATTAGTACAACCCAAAACTTTTAGCATTAGATGCATTATAAATGCAAATTCAAAGTTTTCCATTTTCTCTATCTAACCTGCAGCTGTGGTTTTTTGTGTCTGATTAGTTGCATCATCACTCACATTCTCTAATACCTTCAATACTGAGTCCCACATTGTAAAGAGGTGAATCAAAGTTGTGTGATGTGAACCCCACCGGATATCACTTGGTCTTGCAAGACTAGTTTCTTGATTTTTTTCCTCTTCCTGTAAAAATATCACCACTCTCTAATTTCATCACAATCCTGTCATGATAGTTTTGAAGTAATTGATCCCTTCTTTTGCAAGAGGCGCCTACAGTATTGACAATTAAGTGGTATAGTTAAAGAAATCAGCTACAGATGAACTACACTTTGCAACATCAACTACCACCAACTGCAACTGATGAGCAAAACAATGGATATAAAAGGCATAAGGATTTTCATTCAAAATTCGTCTTTGCAGTCCATTGAATTCTCCTCTCATGTTTGAAGCGCCATCATACCCCTGCCCTCGTAGTCTAGAGATGGATAAATCATGACGAGCAAACAAACTCTTTAATGCTACTTTCAATGAAGACGTAGTAGTATTAGAAACATGCTCAATACCAAGAAATCTCTCAATCACATGTCCAGTCTAGTTCACAAACCTACAGACAACAACAATAAAGTTAAGAATGTTACTAACAATAATAATAATTAAACTTGAAGTATTAATTACTAACCTCACAACCACAGCCATTTGCTCCTTTATCGATGCATCATGAGACTCATCAATAAGTACAAAAAACAACTTATCTCCAAGCTCATCAAGAATGACAAGTGAGGTCTCTTGTGCACTAGCCTTCACCATCTCTTTCTGTGTGAGCGGGGAAGTCATCTGATTATTTCCAGGAGCATTTTCATAAAGCACTTTAGCAACTTCGGGATTTTTTTTCTTTATACCAGCTTAGTAACTCCAAAAAGTTTTCTCTGTTGCTAAAACTAGAATTCTCATTGTGTCCATGAAAAGAAAGAACTTGCAATTAGAGAAATCTTGTAACATGTAAAATAGAAGTGATGCAAACTCTATATGCAATCTCAACTTCCTTGCTATGTGAAGTGAACACGTGTGACACACTCTGTCTTTGATTTTTGAAATCTTGACAATGTCGTCTTGCATTATTGTGGCAAGAATTTACCCCACCAACATGTTCCTTGAAGGCGTCCAATGCTTTCCTCCAATTGTTAAACCCTTGTCGTGTGAAGATTTCATATCCAAATTTATCATTCCTTACTGGTTGCTTAAAAAGATAACAATAAAAGTAATAGGCTGAATCGTTTTCTACACTATATTCTAACCAATCAAACTTCTTGAACCATGATTCTTGAAAACTCCTGAAATGATCTCCTTGTTTTTTACGAGGAAAAGTATGGCCAATTGGTTGAGTTGGACCATTCAACAAGTATGCTCTTCTAACTTGATTTCTAATTTCATTGTCATACTCGTCAATTGGTTTGCGAAGTCCAAGATCGACAATTATATCACTTGGACTCAACTCGACACGTGCTTTCTTTTACGAACTACTTTCAGTTTCATTGCTTCTTGACATAGGTTTGTAATACTTCTCCATTCCTACAATTCTACAAAAAAATGATAATGAATAAACAAGAATCGTACAATTCAACAGATAAAAATAGAACCATTAATGACATATCACATATGTAAGTCATAAAAACAAATATGGGACTTTATTGTAGATCGGCAAGATTTATTTCAACCAAAGTACAGCTTAATCTTAATTTCAATCTTCAATTCTCTCTCATAGATTTCAGTCAGTTCATATATAATTCACAATTTAATTCAAGCACAATTCAATGCTTTCAACATTTCAATTCTCAATTCAACAATTCAAGAATGAAATTGAGAAAATGACTAAATGAGTGAGTGAAATTCAAGAATTCAAGCAATAATTCACCAAACCATTTCAATTCTACATGAATTATACAAACATTAATTCAATTGATTAATTAAAACTATAAATTCAGATCTTACAAAAAAAAAATGAAAGAAGAGGAGAAGGGGCTGCTGCAGTACTACCTACTGGTTCGTGTGTTGAGTCGAAGGAATGAGGCTCTTCTTTCTCCAGTGAAGAAGTGAACTTTCAGCTTGATCCCAGGCTCCCACCGGCTCAACCAAATAAAGAAGCGACATAGGCAAATAGCGAATGAGGGTTTTATTTTTGTTTTGCTCTCCGACCCCAGCTGCCAAATGAAATGAAGCATTTTTTTTATTCCTTTGTCCCAGCGGCTCAACAAGACAACAAAAGGAAAGTCTTTTTTTAATCAAGTATTTTTTAATTAGCCACGATGGCAAGATGCGAACTGCAGTCGAAATGTGGCAGCAAAATTTTTTCTCTCTAGCGCAACGGGCTGAGGGTGCCAAGGGCCTATAAATAATTTAGGGGGTGCTAAGGACCATAAGCAAAACAAATTTCTGTATATTTTCTGGGCCAGGGGGGGGCCAGGGCCTAGGTCCTAATTCCGCCCCTGGTTACCTGCATGGATATATTACAAAAACTGCATGTGTAGATTACAGACCGAGTTTTCATTTTCATATAAAAAAATTTCATAGTAAGTAGGATTGCAACACATACTATGTTTGGATGAGAGATAACATGTTTTGTGTAAGCGTGCTATCCCTTAGTAACAAATCTTCCAAACATGTTTGGTTGTCATGACAATATAAGTTAACTATTTTGCTGATGTCCATATGAACACATAACAATATATACAACTAACAAAATATGCTAATGTTACTTTAAAGACTGAGAGTAGTTATTCTGCCTTCTCTTTTGCTTTGCTGCTGCTTTCACCACTGTATAAAATAAGAAATTACATAATTCATGAGATATTTGTTGCATTCATAATTTTCAATGGTATTCTAATCAACTAATTGATGTTTTGAGATAGAAATCAACCCTGATTTTTTATTTGATTTATCTCTTTAATTGCTAGCACTATTGAGAAGCAAAGCAGCTGTCTAAATTTAACAAAGTTATTTGTAAATTCTAATGCATGGTTTACAATATTACCCGATCATAAATACCAGTAGCACGCAATGAATGGTGTATTATGCATGATAAGGCAGTTGATTTTTTTAATAATATGATTTCTAAAGGGCATCAGGTTGATGTTATGCAGTACAATATTTTTATTGATGGGCTGTAGAGGAAAAGTCAAACTGATGTTGTCAACTATAATAGGAAATGTCTTATCTGAAATATATTGGTCATATCTTGTAATAGCATTTTTGATTGTGGTCTGTAAAGTTTTGTCTATTGTTAAATATTACATGAATATAAGATTTTATTACCTTGTTGCCTTTTTTATTGGCCTTGTATGAATAGTTGTCTCCTTGCTATATTTGTCTCAAAAGTTGTTGGAGGTTTTGACTATGATTCAAAGCTACATGAGGAAATTAGTCTTAGAGATGGACTAAATAGTGAATTGAAAGATAAGACATTAAGAAAGTAAAATAACTGTAAAGAGTGCTCTGGATATTATTTAGAATGAACATATTAAAGGATGAGATGGTATGTGTTATATTTATTTCAAGATTGTTCTTTAAAAAAACTTGGTATTTTAGTTTCCAATTGTCATCATGAAGTTGTGGTATAATTATAGTGTAGTTGTTTCTGTATTTGTATACATTATGAATTTGCAGTGATTTTACGGAAACTGTATTGAATTAATTGAAAGTTATAAAAAGTATTGTTTTATTTTTGCTACCTGTTTTTTTCATATGGTGTTGCTAATGTTGTCGATAGTTGTTTTGCAGTTGTGGGTGGTACATCTTGTATGTTAGTCACATGATAGTAGATGGTGTTGTCTGTAAACTTGTTTCTATTCCATTGTACCGTAAACATGCGTTCTTTGTTAATGAGTTCTCAATATATCAGTGGCAAGTATTTTTTTCTTGATTGTTGGGGCAGTATAAAAGTTCTGTGCTGAAGAGTCGACCAAGTACTTGGCCTGTTTTTCAATAAAACTGAATTTAGCCTCACTTGTATCATCTATAACTATTAACTTGAAATTGAGCCTGTAAAAAGAATTTAACCATTTTTTTTTAATTATTACTAGAAGGGGGGTTCATGAGTTTTGAATAATTTTGTTATTTGTATATTAATGTAGTAGGCTCACCATGGCAAAGGTTTTCGAAAATTAGCTTTACATTTGTAACAGAAGTATGATGGTTCTCTAACTTTTGTCCTATGTATCAGGCATGCTTCGTAGTACCATCCAAGTTCTTGTAGTGTATTTAGAAGTTTTTGCAACCACATTAAATGATTTGTCCTGCATTGTTTGTAGTTTGTTTACAGTAGTATAATTGTATGTATATTTATTGATAGAAACATTCTTCTCTATAGTTATGTTGTTTACCTAGTTTTATGATATGCCCATATCGTGCAGTTCCTTAATGGAAATTGAGGGAGAAGGTTGTTCATTAGGCTATTCTTCTAATGGTGTAGTTTCATGTAGTATTAGTTGTTTGTTCTTCTTTGCTATCATGTATATAGTTATCAAAATGTTTGTAAATTTATTGTCTACTTGTTTTAGAAGTGAAAATTGTGTACTTTGCTCATCACAGATCAATACCTTTGTAAAAAAATTCCTATCTCTAGCAAGAGTTGGTCTTGATATATTCTTGTTGTTTAGTATGTTCTGAGATTGTATTTTTCTGTGGTTTTGCATAAATGTTAGTTTATACGCAATCTTTCAATACTTCTTGGTACATTAGAATGAATTTCATATTGGAACAATATCCAAGTATGTTGCTGAGTATGTTGTAGTATCAGTTGTTTGTTCTTACCCACTATCAGTTTTCTCACATGGCAATCTTTCAATACTTGATACATTATAATGAATTTCGTATTGGAACATTCTCCAAGTTACCACATGAGGTGTTATGTATCTGCAATTTAAATATATTTTTATTTCATTTATTTCTTCAGATTTATCTTATTGTTTTTTCTTTGTTTTTAATGTTTTGATAACTCTGCAATTGCATGCTCATTACTTTTGCATATGCACTTATTTAATAAGTTTTAATGTGTGATATTTTTCAACATTTATATGAGCTTGATATCTAACAATCAAGTCAATATTATGAGGAACAACAAATCAATTATCCAATTTCAGTTCTTTTTTCTGAATGCATATATCAGTTTTGCGTCTTCTATAAGCAATAATTCCATCCTCATTTATTTTCGTTTTGTCATTATAATTTTTAGGAATTTTTTTTAGGATGATCCATTTTTCATGCAGCCTGTTTGAGATATACCGCCGCTACACGGGCCATATATCATAAACTTGTAAACAACATCTTATCCAGTTAGATCTTCCGCTGGGTGAGGTATTTTGGCAAATATCAATTTGTCAACATCTTCAGGTGTCTTCAGTTTGTTATGTTCAGCCAACCACACTATCATGTAAACATGTGGAATATCTCTTTTTTGAAATTCGATTGTGTACACATCTGTTGATATTCATTAATTGTATGAGAATAAAATAGTAGGTAATGTAATTACTAAAGAAAGAAAAATAGCTAGAAATGTAAGAATTAAACTTTACATGCAACAACTCCGCCAAAGTGGTTATTATTTTTGATATCTTGTAGTATTTTCTCTAGTTTGACGTTGAAAACACGTGTGACAACATCCGGTCTATCTTCTGGTATTTGTTCTATAAGTAACATTTGGTATATCTCTAGCCATTGTGAATTACATGTAAACATTATAAAAAGATATGGCTACCCTAATTGTCGATCTATTGCCATTGCATCGTGGTAGTTTTGATGCATGTATCGATGACTTTCAACATGAGAAGCTGGTAATATTATTATTTTACCGATGTTTTTTCCAACGACATAACCTTGCTGTAATGCATCTTTAATGTTGTTATAATTTTCGGTTCCTAGTTTTTCTTGGTCTCTTTCTATAAACGATAGTTTGTCTATCTCAACGGATAAATATACGTCGACAAGAAATTATTGAAATAATCGACGCACAACGTCAATTGACGTTGTTAAGCACAACAACAAGTGTAAATGATGTTGCTAAGCACAAGAATAAGGGCAAAAGCGGTTAAGAAGCATATGAACAACGACAATGGAGGTTGTTAAGCACACGAACAAGGGCAAATGAGGTTCCTAAGCACAAAAACCAATGCAAATGAGGTTCATAAGTACAAGATCAAGGGCAAAAGAGGTTGTTAAGCACACGAACAACGCCAATTGAGGTTGTTAGGCACACAAACAAGGGAAAATGAGGTTGTTAAGCAAAAGAACAAGTGTAAATGATGTTGCTAAGCACAAGAACAAGGGAAAAAAAGATTAAGAAGTATATGAAAACAACAATTGAGGTGTTTAAGCACACGAACAAGGGCAAATGAGGTTTCTAAGCACAAGAACCAATGCAAATGAGGTTCATAAGCACACGAATAAGGGCAAAAGAGGTTGTTAAGCACACGAACAACGCCAATTGAGGTTGTTAAGTAACAAGGGCAAATGAGGTTGTTAAGTACAAAAAGAAGTGTAAATGATGTTGCTAAGCACAAGAACAAGGGCAAAAGAGGTTAAAAAACATATGAACAACAACAATTAAGGTTGATAAGCACAGGAACTAGGGCAAACGAGGTTCCTAAGCCCAAGAACAAATGCAAATGAGGTTCATAAGCACAAGATCAAGGGCAAAAGAGGTTGTTAAGCACACGAACAACGCCAATTGATGTTGTTAAGCACACAAACAAGGGCAAATGATGTTCCTAAGCACAAGAGGTTCCTAAGCAGACGAACAAGGGCAAATAAGGTTCCTAAGCACAAGAACCAATGCAAAAGAGGTTCATAAGCACAAGATCAAGGTCAAAAGAGGTTGTTAAGCACACGAACAACGCCAATTGAGGTTGTTAAGCACACAAACAAGGGCAAATGATGTTGTTAAGCACAAGAATAAGTGTAAATGATGTTGCTAAGCACAAGAACAAGAGAGAAAGAGGTCAAGAAGTATTTGAAAAACAACAATTGAGGTTGTTAAGCACGAACGAGGGCAAAAGAGATTCCTAAGCACAAGAACTAATGCAAATGAGGTTCATAAGCACAAGATCCAGGGCAAAAGAGGTTGTTAAGCACACGAACAATGCCAATTGATGTTGTTAAGCACACAAACAAGGGCAAATGATGTTGTTAAGCACAAGAACAAGTGTAAATGATGTTACCAAGCACAAGAACAAGTGTAAATGATGTTACCAAGCACAAGAACAAGGGCAAAAGAGGGTAAGAATCATATGAACAACAACAATTGAGGTTGATAAGCATACGAACTAGGGCAAATGAGATTCGTAAGCAGAAGATCAAGGGCAAAAGATGTTGTTAAGCACACGGACAACACAAATTGAGGTTGTTAAGCACACAAACAAGGGCAAATGAGGTTGTTAACCACAAGAACAATTATAAATGATGTTGCTCAGCACAATAACATGTGCAAAAGAGGTTAAGAATCATATCAATAACGAAAATTGAAGTTGTTAAGCACACGAACAAGGGCAAATGAGGTTCATAAGCATAAGATGAAGGGCAAAAGAGGTTGTTAAGCACGCAAACAACACCAATTGAGGTTGTTAGGCACACAGACAAGGGCAAATGAGGTTGTTAAGCACCAAGACAAGTGTAAATGATGTTGCTAAGCACAAGAACAAGGGAAAAAGAGTTAAGAAGCATATGAAAAACAACAATTGAGGTTGTTAAGTACACGAACAAGGGTAAATGAGGTTCTTAAGCACAAGAACCACTGCAAATGAAGTTCATAAACACAAGATCAAGTGCACAAGAGGTTGTTAAGCACACGAACAACGCCAATTGAGGTTGTTAAGCACACAAACAAGGGCAAATGACGTTGTTAAGCACAAGCAGAAGTGTAAACGATGTTGTAAAGCACAAGAACAAGGGCAAAAGATGTTAAGAAGCATATGAACAACAACAATTGAGGTTGATAAGCACACGACCTAGGGCAAATTAGGTTCCTAAGCCCAAGAAGAAATGCAAATGATGTTCACAAGCACAAGATCCAAGGCAAAAGAGGTTAAGAAGCATATGAACTACGACAATTGATGTTGTTAAGCACACGAACAAGGGCAAATGAGGTTCCTAAGAACAAGAACTAATGCAAATGAGGTTCATCAGCACATGATCAATGGCAGAATAGGTTGTTAAGCACACGAACATTGCCAATTAAGGTTGTTAAGCACACAAACTTGGGCAAATGATGTTGTTAAGCACAAGAACAAGTGTAAATAATGTTGCTAAGCACAAGAACAAGGGCAAAAGAGATTAAGAAGCACATGAACAACGACAATTGAGGTTATTAAGCACACGAACAAGGACAAATGAGGTTCCTAAGCACGGGAACCAATGCAACTGAGGTTCATAAGCACAAGATCAAGGGCAAAAGACGTTGTTAAGCACACAAACAACGCCAACTAAGGTTGTTAGACACACAAGCAAGGGCAAATGAGGTTGTTAAGCACAAGAACAAATGTAAATGATGTTGCTAAGGACAAGAACAAGGACAAAAGATGTTAAGAAACATATGAACAATGATAATTGAGGTTGTTAAGCACACGAGCAAGGACAAATGAGGTTCCTAAGCACAAGAACCAATGCAAATGAGGTTCATAAGCACAAGATCAAGGGAAAAAGAGGTTCTTAAGCACACAAACAAGGGCAAATGAGGTTCCTAAGCACAAGAACCAACGCAAATGAGATGATAAGCACAATATCAAGGGCAAAAGAGGTTGTTAAGATCACAAACAACACCAATTGAGGTTGTTAAGCACACAAACAATGGCAAATGAGGTTTTTAAGTACAAGAACAAGTGTAAATGATGTTGGTAAGCACAAGAACAAGGGCAAAATATGTTAAGAAGCATATGAACAATAACAATTGAGGTTGATAAGCACACGAACTAGGGCAAATGAGGTTCATAAGCACAAGATCAAGGGCAAAAGTGGTTGTTAAGCACACAAACAACACCAATTGAGGTTGTTAAGCACACAAACAAGGGCAAATTAGGTTGTTAAACACAAGAACAAGTGTGAATGATGTTGCTAAGCACAAGAAGAAGGGCAAAAGATGTTAAGAACCATATGAACAGCAACTATTGCAGTTGATAGGCACACAAACTAGGGCAAATGAGGTTCCTAAGCCCAACAACAAATGCAAATGAGGTTCATAAGCACAAGATCAAGGGCAAAAGAGGTTAAGAAACATACGAACAATGACAATTGAGATTGTTAAGCACACGAACAAGGGCAAATGAGGTTCCTAAGCAGACGTACAAGGGCAAATGAGGTTCATAAGCAAAAGAACCAATGCAAATGAGGTTCATAAGCACAAGATCAAGGACAAAAGAGGTTGTTAAGCACACAAACAACGCCAATTGAGGTTGTTAAGCACACAAACAAGGGAAAATCATGTTGTTAAGTACAAGAACACGTGTAAATGATGTTGCTAAGCACAAGAACAAGGGAAAAAGAGGTTAAGAAGCATATGAAAAACAACAATTGAGGATGTTAAGCACACCAACGAGGGCAAATGAGGTTCCTAAGCACAAGAACCAATGCAAATGAGGTTCATAAGCACATGATCAACGGCAAAAGAGGTTGTTAAGCACACGAACAACTTCAATTGAGGTTGTTAAGCACACAAACAAGGGCAAATTAGGTTGTTAAGCACAAGAACAAGTGTAAATGATGTTGCTAAGCTCCAGAGCAAGGGCAAAATATGTTAAGATGCATATGAACAACGGAAATGGTGGTTGTTTGCACATGAACTAGGGCAAATGAGGTTCCTAAGCACAAGAACGAATGCATATGAGATTCATCAGCACAAGAACAAGGGAAAAGAGGTTGAGAAGCATATGAACAACGACAATTGAGGTTGTTAAGTACACAAACTTGGGCAAACGATATTGTTAAGCACAAGAACAACTGTAAATCATGTTGCTAAGCACAAGAAAAAGGGCAAAAGACATTACAATGCATATGAACAACAAAAATTGAGGTTGTTAAGCACACGAACAAGGGCAAATGAGGTTCCTAAGCACAAGAACCAATGCAACTGAGGTTCATAAGCACAAGATCAAGGGCAAAAGTCGTTGTTAAGCACACAAACAACGCCAATTGAGGTTGTTAGACACACAAACATGGGCAAATGAGGTTGTTAAGAACAAGAACAAGTGTAAATGATGTTGCTAAGGACAAGAACAAGGACAAAAGATGTTAAGAAACATATGAACAATGATAAATAAGGTTGTCAAGCACACGAACTAGGGCAAATGAGGTTCCTAAGCACAAGAACAATTGCAAATGAGGTTCATCAGCACAAGAACAAGGGCAAAAGAGGTTAAGAAGCATATGAACAACGACAATTGAGGTTGTTAAGCACACGAACAAGGGCAAATGAGGTTCCTATGTACAAGAACCATTGCAAATGAGGTTCATAAACACCAGATCAAGGGCTAAAGAGGTTGTTCAGCACACGAACAACGCCAATTGATGTTGTTAAGAACACAAAAAAGGGCAAATGATGTTGTTAAGAATAAGAACAAGTGTAAATGATGTTGCTAAGCACAAGAACAAGGGCAAAACAGGAGAAGAAGAATTTGAAAAACAACAAGTGAGGTTGTTAAGAACGAACGAGGGCAAATGAGGTTCCTAAGCACAAGAACCAATGCAAATGAGATTCATAAGCGCAAGATCAAGGGCAAAAGAGGTGGTTAAGCACACGAACAACGCCAATTGAGGTTGTTAAGAGCACAAACAAGGGCAAAAGAAGTTGTTAAGCACAAGAACAAGTGTAAATGATGTTACTAAGCACAAGAACAAGGGCAAAAGAGGTTAAGAAGCATATGAACGACAAAAATTGAGGTTGATAAGCACACGAACTAGGGCAAATGAGGTTCCTAAGCCCAAGAACAAATGCAAATGTGATTTATAAGCACAAGATCAAGGGCAAAAGAGGTTAAGAATCATATGAACAACGACAATTGAAGAGGTTCATAAGGAGACGAACAAGGGCAAATGAGGTTCCTAAGCACAAGAACCAATGCAAATGAGGTTCATAACCACAAGATCAAGGTCCTAAGAGGTTCTTGAGCACATGAACAACGCCAAATGAGGTTGTTAAGAACACAAACTAGGGCAAATGATGTTGTTAAGCGCAAGAACAAGTGTAAATGATGTTGCTAAGCACAAGAACAAGTGCAAAAGAGATTAAGAAGCATATGAACAACGACAATTGAGGTTGTTAAGCCCAAGAACAAGGGCAAATGAGGTTTCTAAGCAGAAGAACCAATGCAACTGAGGTTCATAAGCACAAGATGAAGGGCACAAGAGGTGAGAAACATATGAACAACAACAATTGAGGTTGTTAAGCACAAGAACAAGTGCAAATGATGTTGCTAAGCACAAGGATAAGGGCCAAAGAGGATAAGAAGCATATGAACAACGACAATTAAGATTGTTAAGCACACGAACAAGGGCAAATGAGGTTTCTAAGCACAAGAACAAATGCAAATGTGGTTCATAAGCACAAGATCAAGGGCAAAAGAGGTTGTTAAGCACAGAACAACGCCAATTGAGGTTGTCAAGCACACAAACAAGGGCAAATGAGGTTGTTAAGCACAAGAACAAGTGTAATTGATGTTGCTAAGCACAAGAACAAGGGCAAAAGAGGTTAAGAAGCATATGAACAACTACAATTGAGGTTGGTAAGCACACGAACTAGGGCAAACGAGGTTCCTCAGCCCAAGAACAAATTCAAATGAGGGTCATAAGCACAAGATCATAGGCAAAAGAGGTTAAGAAGCATACGAACAATGACAATTGTGGTTGTTAAGCACACGAACAAGGGCAAATGAGGTTCGAACAATGACAATTGAGGTCGTTAAGCACACGAACAGGGGCAAATGAGGTTCCTAAGCACAAGAGATTCTTAAGGAGACAAACAAGGGCAAATAAGGTTCCTAAGCACAAGAACCAATGCAAATAATGCAATCAAGGGCAAAAGATGTTAAGAAGCATATGAACAACGACAATTGAGGTTGTTAAGCATACGGACAAGGGCAAATGTGGTTCCTAAGCACAAGAACCAATGGAAATGTGGTTCATAAGAAGAAGATCAGGGGCAAAAGAGGTTGTTAAGCACAAAAACAAGGGCAAATGTGGTTGTTAACCACAAGAACAACTGTAAATGATGTTGCTAAGCACAAGAACATGCGCAAAAAAGGTTAAGAAGCATATCAACAACGAAAATTGAAGTGGTTAAGCACAAGAACAAGGGCAAATGAGGTTCCTAAGCACAAGAACCAATGCAAATGAGGTTCATAAGCACAAGATCAAGGGCAAAAGAGGTTGTTAGGCACACGAACAACGCCAATTGAGGTTGTTAAGCACACAAACAATGGCAAATGAGGTTGTTAAGCACAAGAACAAGTGTAAATGATGTTGCTAAGCACAAGAACAGGGGCAAAAGTGGTTATGAAGCATATGAACAACGACAATTGAGGTTGTTAAGCACACGAACAAGGGCAAATGAAGTTCCTAAGCACAAGAACCAATGCAAATGAGGTTCATAAGCACAAGATCAAGGGCAAAAGAGGTTGTTAAGCACACGAACAACGACAATTGAGGTTGTTAGGCACACAAACTAGGGTAAATGAGGTTGATAAGCACAGGAACAAGTGTAAATGATGTTCCTAAGCACAAGAACAAGGGCAAAAGAGTTAAGAAGCATATGAAAAACAACAATTGAGGTTGTTAAGCACACGAACAAGGGCAGATGAGTTCTTAAGCACAAGAACCAATGCAAATGAGGTTCATCAGCACAAGATCAAAGGGCAAAAGAGGTTGTTAAGCACACAAACAACGCCAATTGATGTTGTTAAGCACACAAACAAGGGCAAATGATGTGGTTAATCACAATAACAAGTGTAAATGATGTTGCTAATCATAAGAACACGGGCAAAACATGTTAAGAAGCATATGAACAACGACAATTGAAGTAGTTAAGCACACGAACAAGGGCAAATGAGGTTCCTAAGCATAGGAACCAATGCAAATGTGGTTTATAACCACAAGATCATGGGCAAAAGAGGTTGTTCAGCACACGAACAACGCCAATTGAGGTTGTGAAGCACACAAACAAGGGCAAATGAGGTTTTTAACCACAATAACAAGTATAAATGATGTTGCTAAGCAAAAGAACATGGGCAAAAGAGGTTAAGAAGCATATCAACAACGAAAATTGAAGTTGTTAAGCACAAGAAAAAGGGCAAATGAGGTTCCTAAGCACAAGAACCAATCCAAATGTGGTTCATAAGCATAAGATCAAGGGCAAAAGAGGTTTTTAGGCACACGTACAACGCCAATTGAGGTTGTTAAACACACAAAAAAGGGCAAATGAGGTTGTTTAGCACAAGAACAAGTGTAAATGATGTTGCTAAGCACAAGAACAAGGGCAAAAGATGTGAAGAAGCATAAGAACAACTACAATTGAGGTTGTTACGCACACTAACTAGGGCAAATGGGGTTCCTAAGTACAAGAACCAGTGGAAATGAGGTTCATAACCAGAAGATCAAGAGCAATTGAGGTTGTTAAGCACACGAACAACACCAATTGAGGTTGTTAAGCACACAAACAAGGGCGAATGAGGTTGTTAACCACAAGAACAAGTGTAAATGAAGTTGCTAAGTACAAGAACAGGGGCAAAAGTGGTTATGAAGCATATGAACAACGACAATTGAGGTTGTTAAGCACACGAACAAGGGCAAATGAGGTTCCCTAAGCACAAGAACCAATGCAAACGAGGTTCATAAGCACAAGATCAAAGGCAAAAGAGGTTGTTAAGCACACGAACAATGACAATTCAGGTTGTTAGGCACACAAACAAGGGCAAATGAGGTTATTAAGCACAGGAACAACTGTAAATGATGTTCCTAAGCACAAGAACAAGGGCACAAGAACAAGGGGAAAAGAGTTAAGAAGCATATGAAAAACAACAATTGAGGTTGTTAATCACACAAACAAGGGCAAATGAGGTTCTTAAGAACAAGAACCAATGCAAATGAGGTTCATAAGCACAACATCAAGGGCAAAAGAGGTTGTTAAGCACACGAACAACGCCAATTGATGTTGTTAAGCACACAAACAAGGACAAATGAAGTTGTTAAGCACAAAAACAAGTGTAAATGATGTTGCTAAGCACAAGAACAAAGGCAAAAGAGGTTAAGAAGCGTATGAACAACAAAAACTGAGGTTGATAAGCACACGAACTTGGGCAAATGAGGTTCCTAAGCCCAAGAACAAATGCAAATGAGATTTATAAGCACAAGATTAAGGGCAAAAGAGGTTAAGAAGCATATGAACAACGACAATTGAAGAGGTTAATAAGCAGACGAAAATGGGCAAATGAGGTTGCTCAGCACAAGAACCAATGCAAATGAGGTTCATAACCACAAGATCAAGGTCAAAAGAGGTTGTTGAGCACATGAACAACGCCAAATGAGGTTGTTAAGCACACACACTAGGGCAAATGATGTTGTTAAGCGCAAGAACAACTGTAAATGATGTTGCTAAGCACAAGAACAAGAGCAACAGAGATTAAGAAGCATAAGAACAACGACAATTGAGGTTGTTAAGCACACGAACAAGGGCAAATGAGGTTTCTAAGCACAAGAACCAATGCAACTGAGGTTCATAAGCACAAGATTAAGGGCAGAAGAGGTAAAGAAACATATGAACAACAACAATTGAGGTTGTTAAGCACAAGAACAAATGTAAATGATGTCGCTAAGCACAAGAATAAGGGAAAAAGAGGTTAAGAAGAATATGAACAACGACAATTAAGGTTGTTAAGCACACGAACTAGGGCAAACGAGGTTCCTCAGCCCATGAACAAATGCAAATGCAGTTCATAAGCACAAGATCAATGGAAAAAGAGGTTGTTAAGAAGACGAACAACGCCAATTGAGGTTGTCAAGCACATAAACAAGGGCAAATGAGGTTGTTAAGCACAAGAACAAGTGTAAATGATGTTGCTCAGCACAAGAACAAGGGCAAAAGAGGTTAAGAAGCATATGAACAACTACAGTTGGGGTTGATAAGCACACGAACTAGGGCAAACGAGGTTCCTCAGCCCAAGAACAAATGCAAATGAGGTTCATAAGCACAAGATCAAGGGGAAAAGAGGTTAAGAAGCATACGAACAATGACAATTGAGGTTGTTAAGCACACGAACAAGGGCAAATGAGGTTCCTAAGCACAAGAAGCAATGGAAATGAGGTTCGTAAGATGAAGATCAAGGGCAAAAGAGGTTGTTAAGCACACGAACAACACCAATTGAGGTTGTTAAGCACACAAACAAGGGCAAAAAAGGTTGTGAAGCACACGAACAACGCCAATTGAGGTTGTTAGGCACACAAACAACGGCGAATGAGGTAGTTAAGCAAAAGAACAAGTGTGAATGATGTTGCTAAGCACAAGAACAAGGGCAAAAGAGGTTAAGAAGCATACGAACAACGACAATTGAGGTTGTTAAGCACACGAATTAAGGCAAATGAGATTCCTAAGCACAAGAACCGATGCAAATGAGGTTCAAAAGCACAAGATCAAGGGCAAAAGAAGTTGTTGAGCACACGAACAAGGGCAAATGAGGTTCCAAAGCACAAGAACCAATGCAAATGAGGTTCATAAGCACAAGATCAATACCAATTGAGGTTCATAAGCACACAAACAATACCAATTGAGGTTGTTAAGCACACAAAGAAGGGCAAATGAGGTTGTTAAGTGCAAGAACAAGTGTAAATGATGTTGGTAAGCACAAGAACAAGGGCAAAATATGTGAAGAAGCATATGAACAACGACAATTGAGGTTGTTACGCACACTAACTAGGGCAAATGAGGTTCATCACCAGAAGATCAAGGGAAAAAGATGTTGTTAAGCACACGAACAACACCAATTTAGGTTGTTAAGCACACAAACAAGGGCAAATGAGGTTGTTAACCACGAGAACAAGTGTAAATGATGTTGCTAAGCACAAAAACAAGGGCAATAGAGGTTAGGAAGCATATGAACAACGACAATTGAGGTGGTTAAGCACACGAACAAGGGCAAATTAGGTTCCTAAGCACATGAACCAATGCCAATGAGGTTCATAAGCACAAGACCATGGGCAAAAGAGCTAGTTAAGCACACGAACAACGACAATTGACGTTGTTAGGCACACAAACAAGGGCAAATGAGGTTGTTAAGCACAAGAACAAGTGTAAATGATGTTCCTAAGCACAAGATCAAGGGCACAAGAAAAAGGGAAAAGAGTTAAGATGCATATGAAAAGCAACAATTGAGGTTGTTAAGCACACGAACAAGGGCAAATGAGTTTCTTATGCACAAAAACCAATGCAAATGAGGTTCATAAGCACATGATCAAGGACAAAAGAGGCTGTTAAGCACACGAACAACGCCAATTGATGTTGTTAAGCACACAAACAAGGGCAAATGATGTTGTTAAGCACAAGAACAAGTGTAAATGATGTTGCTAAGCACAAGAACAAGGGCAAAAGAGGTTAAGAAGCATATGAACAACAAAAATTGAGGTTGATAAGCACACGAACTAGGGCAAATGAGGATCCTAAGCCCAATAACAAATGCAAATGAGATTTATAAGCACAAGATGAAGGGCAAAAGAGGTTAAGAAGCATATGAACAACGACAATTGAGGTTGATAAGCACACGAACTAGGGCAAATGAGGATCCTAAGCCCAATAACAAATGCAAATGAGATTTATAAGCACAAGATGAAGGGCAAAAGAGGTTAAGAAGCATATGAACAACGACAATTGAAGAGGTTCAGAAGCAGACGAACAAGGGCAAATGAGGTTCCTAAGCACAAGAACCAATGCACATGAGGTTCATAACCACAAGATCAAGGGCAAAAGAGGTTGTTAAGCACATGAACAACACCAAATGAGGTTGTTAAGCACACAAACTAGGGCAATTGATGTGGTTAAGCGCATGAACATGTGTAAATGATGTTGCTAAGCACAAAAACAAGGGAAAAAGAGCTTAAGAAGCATATGAACAACGACAATTGAGGTTGCTAAGCACAAGAACCAATGCAACTGAGGTTCATGAGCACAAGATCAAGGGCAAAAGATGTTGTTAAGGACACAAACAACGCCAATTGAGGTTGTTAGTCACACCAACAAGGGCAAATGAGGTTGTTAAGCACAAGAACAAGTGTAGATGATGTTTCTAAGGATAAGAACAAGGACAAAAGAGGTTAATGAGCATATGAACAATGAAAATTGAGGTTGTTAAGCACACGAACTAAGGCAAATGAGGTTCCTAAGCACAAGAACAAATGCAAATGAGGTTCATTAGCACAAGAACAAGGGCAAAAAAGGTTGTGAAGCACACGAACAACGCCAATTGAGGTTGTTACGCACACAAACAAGGGCGAATGAGGTAGTTAAGCAAAATAACAAGTGTGAATGATGTTGCTAAGCACCAGAACAAGGGCAAAAGAGGTGAAGAAGCATATGAACAACGACAATTGAGGTTGTTAAGCACGCGAATTAAGGCAAATGAGGTTCCTATGCACAAGAACAAATGCAAATGAGGTTCATCAGCACAAAAGATGTTAAAAAATATATGAACAACAACAATTGAGGTTGTTAAGCACAAGAACAAGTGTAAATGATGTTGCTAAGCACAAGAATAAGGGAAAAAGAGGTTAAGAAGCTTATGAACAACGACAATTAAGGTTGGCACACGAACAACGGCAAATGAGGTTCCTAAGCACAAGAACCAATGCAAATGAGGTTAATAAGCACAAGATCAAGTGCAAAAGAGGTTGTTAAGCACACGAACAAGGGCAAATGAGGTTCCAAAGCACAAGAACCAATGCAAATGAGGTTCGTAAGCAGAAGATCAATACCAATTGAGGTTCATAAGCACACAAACAATACCAATTGAGGTTGTTAAGCACACAAACAAGGGCAAATGAGGTTGTTAAGTACAAGAACAAATGCAAATGATGTTGGTAAGCACAAGAACAAGGGAAAAAGATGTTAACAAGCATATGAACAATAACAATTGAGGTTGATAAGCACACGAACTAGGGCAAATTAGGCTCCTAAGCACAAGAACCAATGCAAATGAGGTTCAAAAGCACAGGATCAAGGGCAAAAGAGGTTGTTAGGCACACAAACAACGCCAATTGAGGTTGTTAAGTACACATACAAGGGCAAATGAGGTTGTTAAGCACAAGAACAAGTGTAAATGATGTTGCTAAGGACAAGAACAAGGACAAAAGATGTTAAGAAACATATGAACAATGATAATTAAGGTTGTCAAGCACACGAACAAGGGCAAGTGAGATTTCTAAGCACAAGAACCAATGCAAATGAGGTTCATAAGCACAAGATCAAGGGCAAAAGAGCTTGTTAAGCACACGAAGAACGACAATTGAGGTTGTTAGGCACACAAACAAGGGCAAATGAGGTTGTTAAGCACAAGAACAAGTGTAAATGATGTTCCTAAGCACAAGAACAAGGGCACAAGAACAAGGGAAAAGAGTTAAGAAGCATATGAAAAACAACAATTGAGGTTGTGAAGTACACGAACAAGGGCAAATGAGGTTCTTAAGCACAAGAACCAATGCAAATGAGGTTCATAAGCACATGATCAAGGACAAAAGAGGTTGTTAAACACACGAACAACGCCAATTGATGTTGTTAAGCACACAAACAAGGGCAAATGATGTTGTTAAGCACAAGAACAAGTGTAAATGATGTTGCTAAGCACAAGAACAAGAGCAAAAGAGGTTAAGAAGCATATGAACAACAAAAATTGAGGTTGATAAGCACACGAACAAGGGTAAATGAGGTTTCTAAGCACAAGATCAAGGGCAAAAGAGGTTAAAAAGCATATGAACAACGACAATTGAAGAGGTTCATAAGCAGACGAACAAGGGCAACAGAGGTTCCTAAGCACAAGAACCAATGCAAATGAGGTTCATAATCACAAGATCAAGGGCAGAAGAGGTTGTTAAGCACACGAACAACGCCAAATGAGGTTGTTAAGCACACAAACTAGGGCAATTGATGTTGTTAAGTGCAAGAACAAGTGTAAATCATGTTGCTAAGCACAAGAACAAGGGCAAAAGATATTAAGAAGCATATGAACAACGACAATTGAGGTTGTTAAGCACACGAACAAGGGCAAATGAGGTTTCTAAGCACAAGAACCAACGCAACAAAGCTTCATAAGTACAAGATCTAGGGCAAAAGATGTTGTTAAGGACACAAACAACGCCAATTGAGGTTGTTAGTCACACCAACAAGGGCAAATGAGCTTGTTAAGCACAATAACAAGTGTAAATGATGTTGCTAAGGATAAGAACAAGGAAAAAAGAGGTTAACAAGCATATGAACAATGATAATTGAGGTTGTTAAGCGCACGAACTAAGGCAAATGAGGTTCCTAAGCACAAGAACAGATGCAAATGAGGTTCATCAGCAGAAGAACAAGGGCAAAAGATGTTGTGAAGCACACGAACAATGCCAATTGAGGTTGTTAGGCACACAAACAAGGGCGTATGAGGTAGTTAAGCAAAAGAACAAGTGTAAATGATGTTGCTAAGCACAAGAACAAGGGCAAAAGAGGTTAAGACGCATATGAACAACGACAATTGAGGTTGTTAAGCACACGAAGTAAGGCAAATGAGGTTCCTATGCACAAGAACAAATGCAAATGAGGTTCATAAGCACAAGATCAAGTACAAAAGAGGTTAAGAAACATATGAACAAGAACAAGTGTAAATGATGTTGTTAAGCACAGGAATAAGGGCAAAAGAGGTTAAGAAGCATATGAACAACGACAATTAAGGTTGTTAGGCACACGGACAACGGCAAATGAGGTTCCTAAGCACAAGAACCAATGCAAATGAGGTTCATAAGCACAAGATCAAGGGCAAAAGACGTTGTAAAGCACACGAACAACGCCAATTGAGGTTGTTAGGCGCACGAACAAGGGCGAATGAGGTAGTTAAGCAAAAGAACAAGTGTAAATGATGTTGCTAAGGACAAGAACAAGGGCAAAAGATGTTAAGAAGCATATGAACAACGACAATTGAGGTTGTTAAGCACACGAATTAAAGCAAATGAGGTTCCTATGCACAAGAACAAATGCAAATGAGGTTTATAAGCGCAAGATCAAGGACAAAAGATGTTAAGAAACACATGAACAACAACAATTGAGGTTGTTAAGCACAAGAACAAGTGTAAATGATGTTGCTAAGCACAAGAATAAGGGGAAAAGAGGTTAAGAAGCATATGAACAACGACAATTAAGGTTGTTAAGCACACGAACTATGGAAAATGAGGTTCCTAAGCACAAGAACCAATCCAAATGAGGTTCATAAGCACAAGATCAAGGGCAAAAAAGGTTGTTAAGCACACGAACAACGCCAATTAAGGTTGTCAAGCACACAAACAAGGGCAAATGAGGTTGTTAAAGAACAAGAACAAGTGTAAATGATGTTGCTAAGCACAAGAACGAGGGCAAAAGAGGTTAAGAAGCATATGAATAAAAACAATTGAGGCTGATAAGCACAAAAACTAGGGCAAACGAGGTTCCTAAGCCCAAGAACAAATGAAAATAAGGTTCATAAGCACAAGATCAAGGGTAACAGAGGTTAAGAAGCATACGAACAATGACAATTGAGATTGTTAGCACACGAACGAGGGCAAACGAGGTTCGAACAATGACAATTGAGGTTGTTTAGCATACGAACAAGGGCAAATGAGGTTCATAAGCACAAGATCAATAGCAAAAGAGGTTGTTAAGCACACGAACAACGTCAATTGAGGTTGTTAAGAACACAAACAAGGGCAAATGATGTTGTTAAGCACAAGAACAAGTGTAAATGATATTGCTAAGCATAAGAACAAGGGAAAAAGATGTTAAGAAGCAACAATTGAGGTTGCTAAGCACACGAACAAGGGCAAATGAGGTTCCTAAGCGCAAGAACCAATGCCAATTAGGTTCGTAACCATTAGATCAAGGGCAAAAGAGGTTGTTAAGGACACAAAGAAGGGCAAATGAGGTTGTCAAGCACAAGAACAAGTGTAAATGATGTTGCTAAGCACAAGAACAATGGCAAAAGATGTTAAGAAGCATATGAGCAACGACAATTGAGGTTGTTAAGCACACGAACAAGGGCAAATGAGGTTCCTAAGCACAAGAAGCAATGGAAATGAGGTTCGTAAGCAGAAGATCATGGGCAAAAGAGATTGTTAAGCACACGAACAACTCCAATTGAGGTTGTTAAGCACACAAACAAGGGCAAATGAGGTTGTTAACCACAAGAACAAGTGTAAATGGTGTTGCTAAGCACAAAAACATGTGCAAAAGAGGTTAAGAAGCATATCAACAATGAAAATTGAAGTTGTTAAGCACACGTACAAGGGAAAATGAGGTTTCTAAGCACAAGAACCAATGCAAATGAGATTCATAAGCACAAGATCAAGGGAAAGAGGTTGTTTGGCACACATAAAACGCCAATTGAGGTTGTTAGGCACACAAACAAGGGCAAATGAGATTGTTAAGCACAAGACAAGTGTAAATGATGTTGCTAAGCACAAGAACAAGGGAAAAAGAGGTAAGAAGCATATGAAAAACAACATTTGAGGTTGTTAAGTACACGAACAAGAGCAAATGAGGTTCTTAAGCACAAGAACCAATGCAAATGAGGTTCATAAGTACAAGATCAAGGGCAAAAGAGATTGTTAAGCACACGAACAACTCCAATTGAGGTTGTTAAGCACACAAACAAGGGCAAATGAGGTTGTTAAGCACAAGATCAAGTGTAAATGATGTTGCTAAGCACAAGAACAAGGGCAAAAGAGGTTAAGAATCATATGAACAACAACAATTGAGGTTGATAAGCACACGAACTTGGGCAAATGAGGTTTCTAAGCCCAAGAACAAATGCAAATGAGTGTCATAAGCAGAAGATCAAGCACGCAAGCATGGGCAAATGAGGTTGTTAAGCACAAGAACAAATGATGTTGCTATGGACAAGAACAAGGACAAAAGAGGTTAAGAAGCATATGTACAATGATAATAGAGGTTGTTCAGCACACGAACAATGACAAATGAGGTTCCTAAGCACAAGAACCAATGCAAATGAGGTTCATAAGCACAAGATCAAGGGCAAAAGAGGTTGTTAAGCACACCAACAAGGGCAAATGAGGTTCCTAAACACAAGAACCAATGTAAATGAGATTATAAGCACAAGATCAAGGGCAAAAGAGGTTGTTAAGCACACAAACAATACCAATTGAGGTTGTTAAGCACACAAACGAGGGCAAATGATGTTGTTAAGCACAAGAACAAGTGTAATTGATGTTGCTAAGCACTAGAACAAGGGCAAAAGAGGTAAAGAACCATATGAACAGCAACAATTGCGGTTGCTAAGCACACGAACTAGGGCAAATGAGGTTCCTAAGCCCAAGAACAAATGCTAATGAGGTTCATAAGCACAAGATCAAGGGTAAAAGAGGTTAAGAAGCATATGAACATTGACAATTGAGGTTGTTAAGCACACGAACAAGGGAAAATGAGGTTCCTAAGTAGACGAACAAGGCAAATGAGGTTACTAAGCGCAAGAACCAATGCAAATGAGGTTCATAAGCACAAGATCAAAGGGAAAAGAGGTTGTTAAGCACACGAACAACGCCAATTGAGGTTGTTAAGCACACAAACAAGGGCAAATCACATTGTTAAGCACAAGAACAGGTGTAAATGATGTTGCTAACAACAAGAACAAGGGAAAAAGATGTTAAGAAGCATATGAAAAACAACAATTGAGGTTGTTAAGCACACGAATGGGGGCAAATGAGGTTGCTAAGCACAAGAACCAATGCAAATGAGGTTCATAAGCACATGATCAAGGGCAAAAGAGGTTGTTAAGCACACGAACAACGCCAATTGAGGTTGTTAAGCACACAAACAAGGGCAAATGAGGTTGTTAAGCACAAGAACAAATGTAAATGATGTTGCTAAGTACAAGAACAAGGGCAAAAGAGGTTGTTAAGCACACGAACAAGGGCAAATGACTAAGCACCAGAATCAGTGCAAATGAGATTCATAAGCACAAGATCAGGGGCAAAAGAGGTTGTTAAGCACACGAACAACGCCAATTGAGGTTGTTAAGTACACAAACAAGGGCAAATGAGGTTCATAAGTACAAGATCAAGGGCAAATTATGTTGCAAAGCGCAAGAACAACGACAAATGAGGTTGTTAAGCACAAGAACAAGTGTAAATGATGTTGCTAAGCACAAGAACAAGGGAAAAAGATGTTAAGAAGCATGTCAACAACGACAATTGAGGCTGTTAAGCACATGAACAAGGGCAAATGTGGTTCTTAAGCACAAGAACCAATGCAAATGAGGTTCATCATGACAAGATCAAGGACAAAAGAGGTTAAGCACACAAGAACAAATGCAAATGAGGTTAAGCACACAAACAACGCCAATTGAGGTTTTTATGCACATGAACAAGGACAAATGAGGTTGTTAAGCACAAGAACAAATGTAAATGATGTTGCTAAGCACAAGAACAATGGCAAAAGATGTTAAGAAGCATATGAACAACGACAATTGAGGTTGTTAAGCACACGAACCAATGAGGTTCCTAAGTACAAGAACCATTGGAAATGGGGTTCATAAGCAGAAGATCAAGGGCAAAAGAGGTTGTGAAGCACACGAACAACGCCAATTGAGGTTGTTAAGCACACAAACAAGGGCAAATGAGGTTGTTAAGCACAAGAACAAGTGTAAATGATGTTGCTAAGCACAAGAACAAGGGCAAAAGAGGTTAAGAAGCATATGAATAACGACAATTGAGGTTGTTAAGCACACGAACAAGGGTAAATGTGGTTCCTAAGCACAAAAACCAATGCAAATGAGGTTCATAAGCACAAGATCAAGGACAAAAGGGGTTGTTAAGCACACAAACAATGCCAATTGAGGTTGTTAAGCACACGAACAAGGACAAATGAGGTTGTTAAGCACAATAACAAATGTAAATGATGTTGCTAAGCACAAGAACAAGGGCAAAAGATGTTAATAAGCATACGAACAACGACAATTGAGGTTGTTAAGCACACGAACAAGGGTAAATGAGGTTCCTAAGCACAGTATCGTATATTGCCTGTGTAATTATCTATTATCTCATGATATCTCTAATTGAAATGTTCAGGTATTATGATTGTGTCATCCTTATGAACTATATCTATTATGTTTCTTGAATATAAAAGTCGACTATATAATGTATGATCAAAACTTGATCATACTGCATGCATTATAGTCTTGCTTCATCAAGGAGCCCTCATATATCATTACTTGTACAATATCTACTAGTATTGTATAAGGAATAATTGTCATCTTAATATTCACAAACTTCTCTATGTGAGGAATGTGATCTTGAGTAATTATCCTTATAATCGTTCTTCGCAGAAGGTATTAGATAATACCATAAGATTAATACCTTACACAGAAAACCGAATATCTCAGACATAAGATATTTACACCATGTGAACATATAATGACACCAAAACACAGAATCCTATCAGTGTTCACATAAGGTCATTCCAATGCCATATTCTGCTAATATGCATCTGTGAGATTAAACCGATTGGCAATAGATTGATCTGTTAAACACAATTAACATTTAATCCTCACACTAATCTTAGTGTTCCTTGCTGTATACAAAGATTAGGGAAAACTAAAGTTTATTACTTATTACGAAATAGTGTTTATTGAGTCAACCATTATATGAATAATATTATTTATTACACTCATTTTGTGAGTGAATATGTAGGGTTTTGGCTAAGGTTCCCCTTATTATCCCACATTTATGTTTAAATATTACGAGAAATAGGTTACTCTTGCCCTAATTTGTGTTTTATGCATGAACCATGTTTTGCGGTTATTTTACATCATGTTGAGCAAGAATTGGGTCGATCGAAATCATATGGCATTAGTATTCAGTCTCTGGTACGACTGTATTCACCAATACAGACCAGAGACCCAGTATGGCCCAAAGATATTCAAATACGCATTAACTCTAGGAATGACACAGTGGTGGTATGGTTTGCATTAGCCAATACCGACCGTATCTAAGGCGTCCTTTGGTGAAATGTTTGACAGTTGTATCCATATCAGATTACTTGGACTTCAATCATCTCTAGACGCACCTTCACTCCTATATAAGGCCCCTCACCTGAGGAGAAATCATATTTATATCTTTTGGCATTTTATTTTATTAAGTGAGAAGAGAGTAAGTAGTACTTCGTGTTTGGTTGTATCTTTATCTTATCTCTTTGTAAACTAGTCGTTTAGATTCTTAAGGTTGGCATGTAAACCTTGTTACTCATGATGCTTTGATATATTTATTTTCGTTTGATCATTGTTTAGTCTTTTGTTGTTCGATTGTTTTCGCACTTCATGTTCAATCTCACTTGATCTTGTTTTATAGGTCTATACCGTTATGTGATGGCCACACATGAAAGTTAGTCACCATTAGGCTAATTGGGTTGGGATAAGATAGAATAAAAAAACTAGATTATTGGTAGAGCCCGTAGTAGAGAAAGCCTTTAATTAGATCAACAAAACTATACATTGGAGTCTCTACATTCGCAGACGAATGTCTGCATTGTTATGTCTCACCATGGGGACACCATATATAATCAATCGACGGACATGATCAAGTGAAGACTGTGATTTTAGGCCAATCATAGAACTCATTTCATCAATCGGGTCAAGCCCTATATGGGAAGTCTTGATTAATAGTGTGATTGTGCAGCAATCACGGCAGCCACTAAGATAGGATTATAAATTCTCATACAACAACTGAAAACCAACATCAAACGAAATATAAGAATCAGAGTGGATTGAAGTTATAATGGGATGCTAAAATGCGAAGATTTCAAGAGAGAGGAGATGGGCGACATCATGCTTGGTTAGAAGAATAAAAGGTCCTAGGAAACTAAGACTTATGCACATGCTCGATTTGCCCAAGGTCAAACAAATGCATTTGATTCGATGAGAGCATATAAAAGCAACGCATCAGTGTGTCATTGATGTTTTTGCAGTAAAACATCGATGTATTATTTCACTTATTAGTATCGGAAATTAAGCAAGTATCCTGTAATAAAATATCGGTGCGTTATCGATATTTTTACACGGAAGCATCCGTGCTGCCGTTGTTAAGTCGAACGTAAAGCATATGTGGGTCATTGATGTTTTTGCCCGGAAGCATTGTTTTTTTTTAAATCCCTTTAAACAGCCATAACATTAGCAAGGAAAGTCAGATTTGCGCGTACGACCCCAATTCGAAAACGCAGGGACGAGACGGTCGAGACGGCAACTCAGGGATCATCCCAGAGAGCCGACAGAATCAGAATCGCAAAAAAATATCATTTAGTACTTGTTCTTCTGCTTAGCTGATTTTATTTATTATATATAATATGTAAAATATTCGAACAACTGAACAAGTACTGACTTCATTTTACTTATAAATTAATTGTTTTTCATCATTATAATATATAATACTATAAAATATGAACTATTAAAAATATTATTTTATAATTTTTTTTTATTTCTTTCATGATTGAAATAATTAGTAAAAATATACAATATAATTTTTAAAAAGAAAAATAAATACTTTATACATTATGTTATAATTATGCTATTCACAGTAACTTTTTTTTAAAATCTCATATAATAATCGCTATATAATAGCTATTTAGAATGTTTTTTTTAAAACTCACATATAATGCAAAAATAGCTATTTAGAACCTTGCATTCGCGCCAATTAGGATGACAAAGGTTTTATGGCGCACAAGTCTATTTATTACTGAGCTCTAGATTGTTTGGAGCAATTGCATGTACTTGAGGTTAGAGAGTTCACTACATTACTTTGAGTGTGTGGGGCTAGTTTGAAAGTGTTGCTCAGAAGTGCTTTTTCCAGTTATTTCACCTTTAAACTGAGAAAATTAGAACTACGTTCTCCTGTGATATTGAAAACTGAAAACTGAAATATATATATATATATATATATATATATATATATATATATATCTATTCTATATTAAGCACCTTCATATCCTGCAACGGCTGTGATTGATTAATCTAAATTCAGATTGAATCTGAGCCCTCCAATTAAATAATCTGATTTTTTTTTATTAAATGTTATTGTTTTATGTGTAGAAGTCGAAATTTAGTTATCATTATACTCGCCACACAAAAGACCACATGATATGTATGTACAATTAAAATTAAAATTGAATAAACTGCCTTCCAAAGTTCCAATCCAGCGACCCAGCGACGGAGCGAAGAGACGCTACGTGTTCGACTCTTCTTCTCTTCATTCGTCTCTCCGTTCTTCCGCTGAGAAACTTTTTCTTTATCGCGGACCTGATCGGAAGCAGAGGGGACGGAGTGAAGAGACGCTACGACCCTTCCATCTTCTTCCCGTTCGACTCTTCCTCCTCTTCGAGAAAGCGTTCATCTCTTCTCCGATAAACTCACAATTTTATCAATCTTCATCTGTAAGTTCCTATTTTTTATATTTTTTGTGAATTTCGCATATATTTTTTTAGCAAAAAATGAAACTCTAGATCAGTGGTAAAACTATAAGTTCCTCTTTGTTTCATTTTTGAATGACATTTTTGTCAAATCACATTTTACGATGCAAATTTTTAATTGTAATTTTAGATGTCCAACAAATGCTCTGGTAAATATCACAGTTTTGATCCATATTGTACTCACCGATGGTTGATTTCATATTTAGGTCAGCTTTCGTGACAGAGATATTCAGTACAATCATTCTAGATTGGGGTTTGTTGTAGGTGTCAGTCCTAAGATTCAGTAATTACTAATTACCCGCTTGATTCATTCTATATATTTGGTCAATTTTGGATCTTATGTACAGTTTTGGGTTCAATTCAGTTTATTATCCTGACAAAATTGATCCAAGTTGCTACCAAGGATGGGGTACTTTTGGTAAAGACAAACAGTTTTGGAACTTTTGTCTGGTTATAAGTATCAGAGACTTTAAAAAGATCGGAAAACGAATGATTTGACAAGTATTAGATGAATAAAACGTGAAAACCAGTAGAAAGAGACATAAATTACACAAGGGTAAAATAGGAATTCATACATTTGACTGGTAAAATAGAGAAAAACAATATATTTTGGTAGCTTAATTTACATGCATTATTACTCTAAAAACAAATTTCCAATCAAAAGACCACTGTATGCATATTTTGGTAAATTTCTATTAAAACTCAGTTTAAATTTATAAAGTATCACGACAGCAACTTGGGTGTCAACCATTGATTTTGACAGCAACTAATGTTTTTTGAGAGAAACAAATGTTGTGAGTTTCTGAAATTGAGTAAACATGTGAGTTTCTGAAATTAAGAAGAAACAAATGTTTTTTGAGAGAATAATTAACAATTTGGATAAAAGATTTAACAGTCTTGTATTGGTGATGGTGATATACATACAACAGCCGAAATAATTGGAGTGAAGGAAATTAGATCCACTATGGTTTGAGACATCAACATAATCTCCATCTTTCAAGTACTCTGTGTCGTGTACAGCTTTGTAAGCAACAAGAATACACAGCTTGCATAAGCATTGTGCAACCGTCGGTGCTGTCAAAAAAGACTACTGGTCTGAAGGTAATTACTAAGGAAGCTCTTTATTTTGCAAAATTAGGTGAAATATTGGAGGTGATCTCAACAGGTATTAGTCTAACGGGCCATGTGCTTAGTTCTTTCTAAATTTCAGTGTGAATATTGAAGGTGATTAATGACTTTATTATGTTAATAAAGGTTGTGCAAAGGAGGTAGTTGCTTGATCGGATCCTTGCAAGGTAGTTCAAAATTGCCTTTAGACTCTCTTTAATATTTCTTCAAATTATGTTAATAAAGGTATGCAGTACGTATATTTTCATGTTGCTCCTGTTTTGATACCTATTTTTTCGAGGCATACTGGTTAGTTTTTCTAACTTTAGTTAGCCTCAGCTGTGCTTTGATAAGGGAAACAAGCAACAAAGTATGATTTACATAAAATTTATTTGGTACTGATCTTAAAATTAATACTGAAAACTGAGGTTTTTCAAAATTTTCTCTTTGCGTCGAAAGATGATGATTCTACATTGAAGTCTATTAATTTTGGCTTATCTAACTTTGTATGAGAATTTTTCTTTCTTGTAATATGTACCCGTTGCAACGCACGGGCACGATACTAGTATATATATATATATATCTTTCAAGTCAACGGATCTGCCAAAAACAAATTAAAGGTAGATTCTAGCTTTAGGAGCAACCTGACAGGCAAACTCAAGCTGTAAAGGGAGCAATCCATCAATTGACATACAATCAACCACATTTCCTACGTAATCAATCCGAAAAAAAAAAAAGACATTTTGATTTTTATTAAACGATTCTTAATAAGAGAATACACGCTTACCCGGTCAAAAGAAAGCAGTCAATGCCTACCATATATTAAAAAAAATACAAGATTTTAAGGTTACTACAGAAAGAAACAAGAATTACATGAGCACTACTATTCATGACTAAAAATAATTTAATTAACACTTCCCTTTACAGAATAAAACAGACTTCATCTACTTAAAAACTTCAATAACATGACACACTAAAAAATAAATGTACTATTTTCTCATTCAAAACTCTACACCAAGGTTGAACAGGATGATGTTACCGGGTCGAAGAGAGCCGGTAACATGTACTTCCTCCCACGGGCACCGTTTGCATTATAGCTTGCTCCGGTAGCGGGGTCCACCAGCAGATGCCCTGGGTATCCTGGAAAAGCCCCCTTCCCATAAATTCCTGGACAAGCCGTTGCGGCTTCTAATGGTGCCTCCTTTGGCCCCTGATAGAATCCATCCCCAGATGGATTTGTCACCGCACCGGCGATCATGCTACCGATGTTAATTATCATTCCGTCAATTCCGGCATCTCCATTAGGAGCAACAAGGGGTGGAGTTTGGGGGCCGTAAATCGGCTGGTGAAATGGCCAGGCACACTGTCCGGGACACTGAGTGGCTGAGTTCCCAACCCAAACAAAGGTCGAACCGGTTTTTGTTATGGTACCATGCATACCGCATCGGCTCATACAGAAACCTTGTACTGCTACGTCCTGAGCTGTCAGTACCAGTACAATACCGCCTTTTTTTGGCCGGGCCTTGGCTGCCAGGGCGGCGATCTGAGCTGAGGTAAGAGATTTTCCCATGGAACATTTGGCATCAGTAATTTGGTTGCCAAGTAATATATTAGAATTTTTCTGGCCGAACTTGGAGCCTGAGGTTTTCGACAGGTAAAGGTTGTTTATTGTGCCCCACCATTGCGAAACCGAGGGAGATGGAGATTGAGGAGTCTTAGTCAGAGAGAGAAGAAAATCAGAGATGATTGATTTTTGGGCCGGCGCAAACCTGCCGTACCAAAGTACCGAGATAGGTATGTTTCCTCGTAGCACGGCGCCACGGTGGTATGTCAGAGGGATAGCCGGTGGTTGGTACAGAGCAGTGAGCCGCCTAGTGGCAATACACAAAGGAGAGAAGTTAAGTAAGAGCGTCAATAGTAGTACTACTACAGCTTGACAAAATGAAGCCATTTTTAGATTGAAGTTCACTACTTGAGGTTTTGTAAAGATTTATAGAAGGTAATGATGTGAGGTTCGACCAAGCTTCTTGCTAACAATTTAACCATTTTTCATTTTTGTGGTTTATTTTTTAAGATAAATTTTAAATGGAGATGAACACGTGGGGTGCAGCTGTACATCGCTATCTTTGGTGTGTTTACTGTTCTTGCTACGTGTAAGCGAAGAATGAATTGAACCTCTTATTAGAAAAATCAATAAAATTGTGAAAGACGGCGCTGACGAGTGTGGATAAAGCATAGAAGCAGAGAATTATATTCCTGATATGCATCGCATCTGATAAATAATTAGTTAAGAGCAACTCCCAGCTGTTCGAAAGTTATCGAGAAGTTATTTAATAATACAATATGTACAACAGTACAAGTGGATCATTAATCCCACACTTAGATTGGATTAAAAGTTGAACGAGTAGAATGTGTTAGTTTTTTTATTTAATTATGTTACACATATGTTATTATTGTGCACTAATTTTATTTATAAAATTAATGAAAAGGTATCTGAATGTCTTGATAGAAAAATTAATATTGTTATTTATAAAATATACTGATTTCAAAAGTTGTCTCACAGTTATTAAAACATTCTTCTCTTATTTGGATGCACTCCATCCTGAAAAACTTCGTTCATTTATTTTACTGAAAGAGATAAGTAAAAAAAAATGCCTAAAATCTTTATTATCACGTCTGAGAAAAACCATCGATGATCAGTATTTACACTTCTGTTTAACAATGTCATCACTTCAAAACTGTAAGATTTAAATTCGTTTGCTATTTTATTTTGAATTTACGGATTCTGAATTTTATGATTTTAGTATCTCTTTCAGAATGTCCATTAAACCACTTTTCTGTCCAGAAAAACTGATCATCTGCTTGGCCTTATTGGTTATTACACTATCTTTTTGAAGGTTTAGTTATTACACTATCAATATCTAAGCCAGTTTTATAGCTTTTGGTGTCTGAATTATCATGAAAATTAACGATTAAATTAATTAAATTGGAACAAAGAAAGTAGTGTAAAGCTATATTTCCTGATAAGTTAAATGTAATACAAGTTTATTTTTTTATTTTTTTTATTTAATTAAATTTAGGACATGTTGTTTCTAAATATTTACCTACACTTGCTTAAAAGATGTCCAGTAATTAAGTTTTCACTTAACCTTGTCTTGCTCTGAAGGTTCAGTACTTTAGTCTCGAAAAATAAACTATAGGTTATATCAAATAAAACAAAAGTACTAATAGAATGGCTTAACTATTGCTATAATGTGCATATTTCTCCTTATAATTAGGATGTTGCTGTTTTCACTAAACGCTTCTTGAAGCGTATTAATTACATAACCCACCTCTAAATCTCTAATTATCTTATGCTATTTCTGTTAGCTAATTATTTTTGTATGTAATAATGCTACACGTAAGATATTACCTTTGCTATTAGACCATAAGTTAATTCTATATACTATGTCTTTTTTTTAAAAGATTGAATGACTCTTTTAACAGAAGTATTGTAATTGTAATACTTAGTTTCTTTTAATATTTTTTTTTATTTCTTTTAACACATATAATTTCATTTCTCAAGACAAGCCTGATGATAGTAACAAAGTCACAAAGGTGGTCGTCATTGCACTTTTGTACCACAATCATCAGATACGTCTTGAAAATTATAAATATATAAGCATTAGAAAAATATTATAAAACATGTAACATAGTGTTTATAAAAATAATGTTTTGTTAGAACTAGCTAATTTCATATATGGAATTAATGTGAAATTCAGTTACATTCCACTCTTGCCTTTGGACCAAAATAAATTGGAAATGCCCAAACTACTTAATATTGGACCAAAATAGATTGATTGTTCGTTCAAGCGGGCCTCGGAATTATGATCCGGCCCAATAAAATAAAAGGCCGATTTCCATTTGAACATCTCCAAGCGTTGAAGATTGAAAGTAAAGCAAACGAAGTATTCACAGTCGCAGCGTAACTTGTCCTTTACTCTCGCCTCTTGCACCCTCAATGCCTCATGGCTAGTTGGCCATCATGCCTCCTTCCCTTCCCCATCGCCTCATAATACGCCTTTCCTCTTTCCCCACCTTCAAATCCCCGTTACATAATACTATAATCATCTCTGTCTGTCTTTCACCAACTGTACAAGCAAAGGAGACCTTTGGGGCCTCCTATAAATCTCAAACCTGCATGGCATTAATCCCTATTCCATGCATGTACGTAAGTTAATCAATCACAGCCTAAACATGAGCTACTTTAGATCCCCTCTTTTTGTTCCATTTTGTTTGATTATACTTTTTCTCAGTGCACGATACTCTTATGGCGACTTTGTTGAAGACTCACCAACCAACTTAATGTACCACGACGGTGCACTGCTTACTGGCACAATCACTGTTAACTTCATCTGGTACGGTAACTTCACAGAATCCCAGAAAAGCATCCTTACTGATTTCGTAGTCTCTCTCTCTGACGGTTCTGTCAAGACCGAACCATCGGTCGCCTCTTGGTGGAAAACTCTCAAGAAGTACTACAACAACACTGGTATCTCTTTCCCTATTCTTACCTTAGGTAAACAGATAAGTGATAGCTCATACTCTCACGGAGATTCTTTAAACATCTCCGACATTCTCCCAGTCGCTAGCCAGGGACCACAAAAAAATGCAATCAATGTGGTTGTGACCTCAGTTGATGTTGGAGTGGAAGGTTTCTGCGTAAGCCGGTGCGGGTTACACAGTTCTGGGCCTGGCTCAAGCACAGATCGGTTCACCTATATCTGGTTCGGTAATTCTTCGGCCCAGTGTCCGGGTCAATGCGCATGGCCTTTTTCTCAAACCGATGATGGCCCGCCTACTGCACCCCTTCTACCACCTAGCGGCGAGGCTGGTACCGATGGAATGGTGGTAAATTTGGCAAGTCTTTTGGCAGGTACATGTACAAATCCATATGGAGACGGTTATTTTCAGGGAGAGCCGGAGACACCATTGGAGGCGGCAACAGCATGTCCGGGGATTTACGGAAAACAGGCTTTCCCTGGTTATGCTGGGGGGCTGTTAATGGACCCGACTAATAACGCGAGCTACAATGTGCATGGGGTAAATGGGAGGCTGTTTCTTGTGCCAGCATTGTATGATCTGACTAACTTAGGCTGCGCTACCACAGTCTAAGGTTATTCTGGTGGGCTCGGAGGAATGCATGATGTCATGTTCTCATCGGAGTGCCAGGACATGAGCCAACCTCCTCTCAAAATACTATGAAAAGGAAAAAAAAAAAAAAAGTTGTACAAATAATGATCATGATGGTTAATTATTGTTTTAGTTATATGTATGTATTCAGTAAAATGTTCCGCTGTGAAGATTATCAGATGGAACAAAAAAAAAATTGTAATATGCACATCTTGTAAGAAATATCCTGTTTTTTTTATTTTTTACAGTTGACTGATGAGAAGTGTCGCTCATGTGTTCATCAGCATATATAATAAAAGACAACTGCACAATAAATATAGATATACTGGCTTTCTTTTGATCTCAAGTAATAACAGTTATTTGCTGAGAAAGGGGAGGTAGTACAGTTGGCTAGAAAGAAAGTTCTAGAATTGTTAGTTATTTGCTGTTAAAAGGGAAACTGAAAATAAATCTGGACGTAATGCAGAATAGTATATAAGTTTGTGTTATATGGCGAATAATATTTTCAAATGAACACAAAAATGAAGATTACAATCTCCCTAGACATTTTAGGCATCTTTTATGAAACCTTATTCCAAATTATTCTTTTACATGTTCTTACGGGATTACCATCTTATAATTTTAATTGAAAATGCTTTTTGAAATTTGGACAGCATGATGATATTTAGAACTTTCCAACTTATTGATAAAACCGTTTGAAATAGATCAATGTTGGAAAGTTTCTACGCTATTATATATATTTTTTATACGTTGCATTTGATGCTTCCCCTTACAGAATATATTGTACAAAGGGGCTTATCCAGGTTATTCAGGCAACTTGCAGTCCTCTCATTCAAAATCTCATCAATAGACCCAATTTGTGCCACATGTGGTGACGCCCCTGAGGATACATGACACATGCTATATATTTCTCTGCCGCTTCTCAAGAGCGTGCTGGTATGCCAGTCCGCTACCAATCAGGTCTGACATGTTGCAACAGGTTTTGATCACAGCCTCAAAGAACTTGGAAGGCACCTGACCAATGACCAATGGACGCTCATGGCTAACTTCATCTGGTCCATTTTGATCACGCCTGACATTGCCAATTTCATAAGATTTCTATGTTCTGTTTCATCTGAGACTATGATTGCGGCAACAAAGAAGGCACATATTAACAGAGAAAATGATGTTACTGGTAACCCAGAGAGTGAATTAGTGTGCTTTTTGGATGACTCCTGGTCTCGTAATTGGGAAGGAGGAATTAGTGTTGTTATCAAAAGGGGAGTGTATATCCTCTGAGATATCTTCATCTTTGCATGACCGACGTGTCCAGTGCCTATTCGAGGATAATGCAGGGGGCCAGTATAATTTGTGTTTGAGATTCGTTCAGAATGTATTTGAATTTTCCCAAAAAACATGCAAAAGTTGAGATATCTCAGTGGATGCAAATTCAGCAGGGGGGGGGGGGGGGGGGGCGGCTCACTGGTAGCCTACATTACGGAAAGATCCAATGCGCGCTACCCCCTGGCGGAAGCACAGGCAATGATCAGGGCATGTGCTTAGAGGCCACCGATTATCTCGCAAATAAAGGAAGACTGCCGGGATGGGAGCATACTGGGTATATCTACCCTATGTTTAGAGATTAGTTTGGCAGAGAAAAAAGATTGTTAGATTTCTGATTGTAATTTCTATGGAGGTTGTTTTACTTTTGTGATTGTAAATTTGTAATGCCTACGGGCTATTAATGTTAAAAAATCAAAAACAAAATAGTGGCAGTTACAATGACGAAGGGGTCAATTGAATGGTTCTGAAACTCGGAATCGGAATCGGAATCGGATGACTCGGCCGGAATCGGGCGAGTTGACTCGAAAACTCGGTTTTTTTTGCAGAAAGCCTGTTTTATAACCAAAAAAGTCCAAAACATAGGAAATAATTGATAAAAAAAAAATTGTAATAAAATTATTTTAAGACAAAATATTACACTTAAATAATTCACTAATTATATAATGTAATACAAGAATTAAAAATTAAACACACTTTTTATTGCCATAAGTTATGTCGAGCTGGCTGGATTATCTCATCGTCCTCCGTATTAAAATAAAAATGAGGATATTGTTGTACATGTTCAAAACGTAGGAAATTAAACACACTTTTTTCTGAATTTATTTTAGTTACTATCCAAACACTTAACAGAAGTGTAATCAGTTTTATTTTCTGTCTAATAATCGTATTAAACAATGTAACATAGATCAACTAAATTAAAAAATTGATCCACGAATAATTCTACAAATTATAAACTAATTAAACTCAGAATTTTAATTTGATCAAATTCAGATTACGGGTTATTGCCTTATATTGTTGGAAAATATTAACTAACCAACTAGTTTTAAATCTGAATTTTGATCAATAAAATAAATAATAATTATATTAAAAATATAATCAAGAATATAATCAAAACTTTATTACCCAGAGCTGCAAAATACGGACCTAAGGCAACTTTCCGTCCTAAGCGCAGGAATTATCGGTTAAGCTTGCCCCAAGTGTATTCCTCTACCTGCGGGCGCAACCATGGTAGAGGTTGATGTAGCTTCTTTCAACAATGATAGCAGAATAATATGTTTTCTATAAAGAAAATATTTGTTTGTGGGAGAATAGAAATTGGATTTATGAATTATAGAGCTATGAGAAAGAACAAAAGAGTGTGAATAATTGGATTGATAGATGATCTTCTCTGCAAATGTCATGTGTTATTTATAGGCAAATATGTGCATTCAAGACATTAAATTATTTATATTACCGTTTGAATATTTTACATTAAATGAATATTGGAATTGACGAATGAAATTCAAACGGACAAATAATTTAATTGCTTGTAAAGCTAGCTACCGGTGCAAGCTATAGGTTTCAATTAAGCAATTACTCAATTGATTAAACCAGTAACGGAAGGAATTTGCAACGTAGCATAGAGGTCATGCACAGCTTAAATACAAAAGATATTTGATTCGATCTTTTGTGGCAATAGTATAAAGAGTTTTATATGGAAATTTGATCATACAATTTATTCTCAAATAGCTCTATAATTCATAAAGTTAAAAATATCAATATTAAAATAAGTATTTATTTATATAAAATTTTGTGTTTTCAAAATATATTTCTAACAATCCCCCACAAAACTCAAAATTTAATTTTATATAAAAGCAAACATTAAATAAAACTTGTAAATAAATATTTCTGCTACCATTGTTTATACTGTGCATTGGGCAAGATGTTTTGACCTCGCTTAGTGTCAATAATTTCAGTCCGAGGAGATCGGAGTGAATAGGGGTGTCAATGAAAACCGTTTACCCATTTACCCTACCCGTATCGTATTCGATAAGATGGATATGGGTAAGATTTTTTTTTCGTTAGCTTATTAGGTATGAGTATGGGTAAGGATTTTTTTTCGTTAGCTAAACAGGTATGGGTATGGGTAAAGGCTATTTCGTACCCATTGGGTAACGGGTAATTATATAAAATAAATTATATCTAGATATATAAATATTATATTTAATTTATTCAATTTTATGTTTATCATATCATTATATCAACATTAATCTATGAGAAAATGTATGCATTTTGTTGTAAGATGAATACTATATTAAACATATTACCTTTTTCATTTGAATGTTTTATTATTTAATTAACGAATTGAATTTTGAATTTGTTATAAGAGATATTTTTATTTTTTCTTTGTTCTTTATAAAAAAATTATTAGTTAGAATTTATTGCATATTTGTATTTTAATTTTCATATTAGTAATTGTGATTGCATATGTATGGCATGATTAGTTTTGATGATATATTTGTAAAAATAATAAAACCATTATATTAGTATTATTCGTTATTCACCCGCTACCGTTTCGTTACTCACTAATTATAACGGGTACGGGTAGGATAGGGTAAGACAAATTCTTAACGGGTAAGGGTAGGGTATGGGTAAGATCAATTCTTAGTGGGTATGGGTATGAAAATGCTTCCACCCTACCCGTATCGTACCTATTGACACCCCTAGGAGTGAACCAGGTCTTGAACAACGATTCATTTGATCAGAACTTATATTATTACACACACAGTACAGAAAACTACATCGCGGGTTGTGCGTTTGAGGCCATGCACGTTAACTTGATTTTTTCATGAGAATATTCTACGGGTTGCCTAAACACAGTAGCCGCGGTCTTTAATATATGGTCATTCTCATATAGAAGAGTTCCCTCTGGGATGTGTGTAGAGTCACATCTCGCGAATTACTGGCTTGGGATACTCATCTTATTACACTACACAGGAGCACTGATCACCATAGGGATGGGTTTGGAACAAAAGTTCCATATCTAAAATATTCTTGTGCTCCTTGGCCACCCTATCTGCTTGTTCTTACCCATTGAACCCCCTTCAGGGGATCGCCCATCACAGAGGTTGGGTTACCACACCAGATTGGCCCATTAGGCTAAATCCCACCCCCCTCGATGACTCTAGGACTTTCGTCCTTAAGCCTTTTGTAAAACAATCGGCAAGATTTTGTTCATCATCAACATTTACATAATTAAGGACTTTAATTTTTAGTCCATCATCAACATTTTCATGTCAATGAATTATTATTTATTTGTTGCTTGAGCATGCAAGTAATAATTTTTTTTTCAAAGAAACTTGCAAAAATAATATTCACAATTTTTTTTATGAGTAAAATGCTTTCAAAAAAACATATCATTAATTTTATAAAGTAGTTATCAGTAACATCATGTAACGTAAAATCAATCACATACATTTTTGAATAAAATACATGAGCTAACAACAATAGTGTTTTTAATAGAATGTTGAAATCATGCATTCTAATATAATCAAACTATTCAGAACATAGTATAACTCAATCAATTTTATCATCTCATGTATGATAATTTAAATTCTCACATTTTCTGCTACATACGAAAAAACTATATTGCAATTTCATTTAATACATATTAGCCATAATCATAATCAAATATATATTAGTTATCATGATCAATTAAATGAGTATATTTTATTTTACACCCCCACATTTCACTTTCTTATTAAACTTATCATAATTTCTCATAAAATTAAAGACATATATTCAATATTTATGTCATACATATCTTAGAGTCAACTTAATATTAATTTCTACAAATATTTTAAACCCCACAATTTACTACATATAACATAATGATAAACCATTCTATAAACGCATGATCAGTATTGTGCAATTAAAATTTAATTTATGCATTTATAATTTCATGCCATATATGACTTAGGGTCGGTATATAATTTTTTTAATAAAATTTTTAACCGTCATATATCAAATAATAAGACTGACATCTTATTTAATTATTTCTTAATATAGCATTATGAATCGTGTATACTAATTTACTATCATGATTAATTGGTCATAATTATTTGTATTAATTTTTTTTATTTAATTTACAACCAATTGTGTATAATAGAATACAATCAATAAAATTGATCATAATTATTTTCATTCAAATTTCTTTTAATTATTCCCCCACATTTCTCTTTCTTCTTTATTTTCAAAAGTAATATATATTTAAAAAAATATACATTTAATTATTTCATCTGACAATAAAATATTAAATACTTTTGAATTAGTATTATATCTATAAAATTGGAATCCTACAATATTAAGTTTTCATTAAATGTTGACAATTATAATTGATAATAATATATTACATAGCTTTGTAATATGATACTGTAGGGCTCGGAAAGTTGCACGGCTAGGTTAGCTAGCAGCGCGGTTTGTATTTGTGGGTGAATGCTCCCACATGGGTTCGGCGCTCCAGTCTCTCAATCGGACATGAACGGGGCACCGAACTCGGGACATTGCTGGATTTCTTTCCGCATACCTTCCGGTTCACCCTTAGCCAGACCTACATTCATGATCAGTCAGCCAGGATTTTATTGTTTGATTGTGGGGACGTTTAACTCCCGACGGGCTCAAGCCCCCGCCGTTAATTACATCAGAAAGACTTGTCAGGTCAATCTGAACACCTCGTTCATTCCAGGATTTGTGCCTATTTGTTGTGAACTGAGTAATGGGGCTAAAAGGGGCTCATGTGTTGTCATATATATTCGTATGGTTGGTTCTCGACTGCTTTAGACATGCATTTTATCATATGTATACATATTTGTGTGTATGGTCATGCATCTGTGTTTATCATTATTTGAGAAATCATGACTGTCTATGTGGAAATGGATATTTTAATCATCCTATGATATTATGAAAAATCTATATGCATGTTTGGCATTTCGATCATAACATGAGATGCATAATATATCTTTGAAAATATGAAACTTTATTATGAAATTATGATATTTTTATTCATGAAAAGGGTATTTTGGTCATTTCAGGTTATGGATGAAGCTTGAACATATTTGGATTTGGTTTAGAAACATGAGGAATTTAATTTGGGTTCATTTGGAACTGATTTGACTTGATTTGGATTTGATATGAGAAAGTTATGGCCAAAAAGGATTATTTGTGAAGATTTTATGTTTCCAGGGACCTAAATGTAAACTATAAAGGACTGCATTGTAAACAAAACCTATCAGAAGGACTTATTTGTAAAAAGACTTTATTTATTTATTTACAGGGCTTATGAGCCGTTGGATTTGGGATTTTGAGCTTTGAGATGTGCACAAAGACATCAAGATATGTGCTCAGGATTTCTTTGATTGGGTTTAAATCATAATGTTTGGGCTTATGGGCCTACACATGTATTTGTTTTACGTTTGGGCTTTCTTTATTCATTATTTCAATTGGTCTTGATAGAGATACTTCAAGAATCGTGCGATCTGATACGCATTAATAGGAAGTGAGTCCCACTATCAGATCTATTTCAGATCACAGCCTTTGAAGGGCTTTGAGATGCAAGTTTTCATTTGAGCTTTATCTTTGGCGCCTTCATCAATCGGCCCTCATTGCATCAGATTTCGTGCGAGTTTGATTGAATCCTTCCTACATTGATTTGAACTGGACAACTCCAGTCCCAGATAGGTTTCATCTCTCCGGTGACATTCCGGCCATGGCAGGCCTCGGGTTGCGGCAGTCTAGATCGTCTCATCATCAAGAGGACATTGAGGCCGTTATCGGCGGTTATAATTCACCAGGGGCAGTAGTTCTTGACAGACATCAGCACAATCAGTGCTTATGGAAGTTAAATTCGATTTCTTTCAAGGTTTTTGCGATCTTCTTCAATTGACTGATTATTTAGCATCACCTGAGGGTATGGGAGCTCAGAGAGATCTCGATTTGAGTTTCTATTATGATTGAAACATAATTCGATTTTATACTTTCAGTTCATATACTGAGTTGATGCCGACACATGGTGCAGACATCGAAGGCTAAGTTCAGGAATTGAAATCATCAATTATGTCACTTTAGAGCATGTCAGAAGGTATTAGAAGGTTTAACTCAAGCTTTGAGGAGAATTCAACTTGGAAGAAGCATATGGGAATTCATTGTTCATATATGTGTATATGTATAGATATTTGATGAGAGGAATTGTTTTCATAAATCTTGCTCATAAGTCATATGAATCTGATCGGTTATCGTCCTATACGAGTGTATATATGGAAAGGTTTTGCTGTTTTATAATTTCAGTTCCGCTTGTATGATTTTCTGCACGAGTGCAGGGGCATAAGGGTCCATGTACAGGCAGATTTCTTGATTTAATTGATGATTTTATTTAAGGCAGTATATAACCTGTAATTGAACAAACTTGGAGTCTATAATTATTGGCAGAGAGTCTAGTTTTCAAATATATTTTTATTTTTAATTTTCAAGGCCATTTGATGCCTGATAAGGCCAAACAGTGGGCAGAGGTCATTTACCAGCAAACTGCACATATGCAGTTTTGCATTTTTAGAGAAGTATGGACTTTGAAAAATCATAAAAGACAGAAGAAAAATCCTATGAATGAGAAATTTGTGTTGAAATCACATGTTTTGAAGTCCTTTATTTGACCATATTTTTAGATTTTCATTTTGGCCCCTGCATTGTTTGATATGAAGGGATTTACACAGAGAGGTCATGCTGTCAGTATATACATGCTTGTTAATCTTTGAAAATTCATAATTCATGCTATATGATGCAAATTTATAGTCTATTTTGGGTGTTTTTGAATGCTCTACATGATGATGATCTTATCTCTATTGTCAGGTTCACAGAAAATAAAGAAAGGGGCAAAAAGGCTGCTGTCAGCTTATAATACACAGTGCAGAAAATGAAAATCAAAAGATCCAACTTCAAAAATTCATAGAAAATAGTAGAAAAATCAGAAAAAAGCAAAGTTTGAGTCTAAACTGATTGTCTTTGAACCCTCTACCTATCTGTGATTTTAGATTTCTGGTTTGGGTGACAGATCAGTCTGCACTGACTGATTTGTGATAGCAGGTCATTTCTGGGAATTTGGTACCAGTATAGCTTTTGTTGCTATGTCCTTTATATGTGGGGCTGGTACAGGTATTGTATTGGTTTATTTACAACATTTGGGCATGTTTTGGCATAAGGACATAGTTCTCACATGACATATGCATACAAGTCCTTGAATTTTGCATAAATTCCATATGTCAAAGCAATCATTGAGTATCCAATCATTGAACATGTTTTTAGATTTTCATTTTGGCCCCTGCATTGTTTGATATGAAGGGATTTACACAGAGAGGTCATGCTGTCAGTATATACATGCTTGTTAATCTTTGAAAATTCATAATTCATGCTATATGATGCAATGTTCACTTAGTTGCATAGGTCCTTAGAATTTCACATATTCACTTGGAGACAGATTCATAGAGATCATGTGGAGATGTAGTTAAACATCAATCCACACTACTCCATTCATCCCATATTGGTTCATATCATGACACATATTGAGGAGATGCAACAGTAAGAACAAAATGCATAAGGAGATGTAATAAAACATCAATCCTTAGCAATTCACCCCTATGCCTTCTCTCTTCAATGCATAAAGTCCATATATTTCTGTTTTATACACTTTTAATTATCAAATCAAGAAGCTTATATGATAAGATACTAGCAAATATAAGGATGTAGTTAAACATCAACTTATAAAGCCATTTCTTGACATATTCTTCATAATTTGACTTGTCACTTTGTTTGATTATCTTTTTTTTTTTTTTTTGTCCTAATGTTTGTTGTTCATCACATATAACAGAAGAAAAGAAAGAGAGAAGAGGAAAAGAGAGAGGTTGAGACAGAAATTAAAAAAAAAAAAGAGAAGAAGATGCATTTTTGTTGAATCACAGGCTATATTATCAGCTATTGAGCTGTTCTCATGCCTCATCACTTGATTATATTGATTTAAATCCTCATATAGCATCAATTGCCATAAAGGGGTTTTATTACTTGATTAACATCTATAGCTCATATATTTTGAGTTGAGATGCTCAAAAAGGAAAAAGAAAAGGAAAAAAAAAAAAAAAAAAAACAGTAAAGAAAAATATCAGATCAAAAGAAGAAGAAAAAGAAAAGGGAAGAAAATAACAAGCATATTGATAAAAGGCTCCAATGGAGTTTGGCATTTGCATTCATCATAACATATTTACATGAGATTCGAGCTCACAGAGCATCTACATTGCTTTAATACTTGTGCTATACCTATGGAATTGATGGTTTGACAGTGGGGAGGAGAAGAAGGAGCTTTTAGCTTTCTATGCTATGCTATCTATTGATTTGAATTTCTCAGAGTGTATGTGCTCTATTGCTTGTGTGTTTGAGCTGTAGAGGGCATGGGTTTATATAGCCTTGAGGTAGGGTTTAACTTAGCCAACATGGCATAATCTCACCCTTTCATTTTCTCCTTTCTATTTCAACGTTTTAGATTGATTCCAGTGCCTTGGGATTGCAATTGACAGCAGCTATGGCCAATTGAGGCATGACATGTTGGCAATCCGAATTTTGATTGAATTCCAACCCTTTGATTTTCCTTGTTCAACGGCTTGGATTGATTCCCTTTGAGTCATGCCTCTCCTCATGCCTGGGAGGAGAGGGTTTTCTCTTGGCATCTAATGCTGTCACAGGGACAGCTGTGCATGGGTTAAAATTGCGCAGGAGGGTACAGTACCAGCAGCAGTATGCTGCCCTTGGGGTGCACTCTTCTTTAACATGAGCCTAAACTGTTACAATGTACTCAACCAATGGTAATACTCCACAAAGAAGGCACAATATAAGGATTAAATTGTTCTTGGCGACATCATATTCAAATTTCTATTTCTGATATGTTGCACCTGTTGCCGCCATTTCAATCTATGCACCAGTAGGCCATTTCGGGCAACCCCATTAAATGCACATCAATTGGTGCATCAGAGAGCCTCATTACATCCCAGATAGTTGTTTGCAGTGTTTAAACTTAGTCTCCCTTCACAGCAAGCCCCTGCTGCCATGGTTACCCACTAAACGGGTTATCGGGTCTAGTCCAAACCGTCACTATTTTCACAAATTGACATAGCTGAGAGCTTCGCAGAGAGGTGAGAAACGGTTCTATATCCTCAATTTTGTGCTTGGAGTAGTATTTCGTAGGGTTCCGCCTCTTCCCTCCATTCTTTCTTCTTTTCGGTTTGGCCACAGTGGCATTGGGGACCCGTTTTTAATAGGTCTAAGAGGATCGCATGATGAGACAATACCTAGAATTGTAAAGTCTCGGATCAATTCTTCTTTCTTTTCTTTCAATTCTCCTTGTGTGTGTATTTTGTTCACTGTTGGCTCCAGCGGAGGAAGAAGAAGAGAGGAAGAGAGGCGTGGGTACACTTGGACTTGATTTATCCAGTGGCTGCACTTGTTCCACTATAGACCGTGTGTTATTTTTCATTGGTGTAGGGTGCTCCATGTGTAGGCAAAATGAAGGGGTCATTTTTTAGCTCATGGGGAGAGGGCGCCATTCCCTTTATTTGGCTGAATCTTAGGTGAACATGGTGTAGCATACACCATCTGGTTTGTATTTGGTCTACATAGTGTATTTTCATAGACCGAGTTTAGTTGTTCAATGAAATTTGTATATTAGATTGACTTATGGGTCCCACTTGTAAGGTTTAATTGGGTATTCATGAAATTTATTTAGGTTTCATAATTTTCTAACCCGCTTCACATCATGACATATCGGGTCTATGAAAATTTATAATTTTGCACATGCCATTTAATTATGAATTTGTTCACAACTTGACATTTTTTCATTTCATTGTCGTGTGCCAAATAAAAAAAAATAACTAGCAGCTTATTTAGAGTACAACAGATACTCTCTGAATTCATTGATTTAATCAAATGCAACATGCTATGGATAAATTAATTTATTATTTTTGTAAATTTGTTTTGGAATCTGAAAAATGATAAAATTCTTAATAACTAATTGCGTAACCATGCAATGAAATTATTTCTGAATTAGAAATTTCAGTTTTTTCTCTAATATTTTATTATCTAGATTGTTTTGTATAGTTATTCAAGAACAAAATATGTCAACATAAATATATAGTCTGGTTACTATAACCATAAGAAATAATGCCTCAATTGCAAATGTAAATTCAGTTATATAATTATAAATTGACCGGATAGAAACTTCAAAGTCAAGTTTAATTGATTAATGTAGAATATCCGTTTAGAAATCAGATTTTAATTTCTCTTAAAATCAAATTATTGATATATAATTAAAATCAATTTAATATTGATTAGATACAAAAACTAACGACATTGCATTTTCTGATTGGACAAGTGAGATGTCTTTTAAGAATCTACACTGCTTAACATTTTTTGGTCAGTTTTCCGATCATTAAAAATAATTAAGAACATTAAAGATATAATCATGGTGTTTAAAAAATAGAATTAAAAGAGGCAGTTATAAAAAAATTCATATTAGCCGGTTGTAATGTTTTTTTAAAATAATGTTATTAATTATATATTCATATTATATTGTACTCTTAAAATGACTTCTCAAGTCACAACCTCCACAATATTAAATATAATATGTTTCCTAACTATATGGCATTAATTATGACGGCATTAATGAGAGAAATTATCAATACAATATTGATTAGATGGGTTGTACCACTTTGTTGATTCCTCGGTATATATATTTTTTAATTATACGAAACTAACACTAATTTCATGTGTTAATTCAAGAAATAAAAGCTCATAGCTTCTTTTGGTTTCCCTCAGTCATTAAAGAGGTAATTAAGGTGGTTAATGAAATTAATTACAGAGGCTAATATAAGAGCATTAATTAGGGTTTTTCAGTTTCTCTATTGATAATAATTAAGTATATTAATCGGTTATAAAATACAGGAGTAATGATGAAGCATAAGTCAAACTTAATATTTAATTATTGATTATTTTTATTTATTGTTTTTAATGGTAAAATTTTCAAAGATGACCTTAGATATTTATTTGCCGATTGCCCTAAATTTATTTATATTACAAAGAAGTCCGTTACTAAATATTATATGTATTTTTTTTTTAAATAGTTTTGTGAACAATTATTCGATATGATCTAAATTATACAGTTTGGGAGAAATCAAACCTTGATCACTAAAATTCAATTCGAATAAAATAACATAAACGTTTATTATTATTAAATGAGATAGCATTGATAAAATATAAAATAACTTTTTGTTATTATAATTTCGAATAAATATATTTGGAAATTGATGAAATTTAAAATAAACTTATAACTTTTAAAGAAAATATTTATTAGGTAATTTGGAAGTTTGTTAAATATTAATCTACAGTTTTATATCTATTCCAGATATAACAATGACTACTAATTAAAATTCAATAAAACAATACATGAAAATAGATAACAATAACTGAGCTCGGTTAGGAGTTTAATTGATCATATAGAATGAATCAAATTCGTGGATAAAAATAATTGAGAATTAATATATAATCAAATTTGAGGGGTATCTGAATAAGGTTTCAATTTATTTTTTCTATATAGTTTGATTGGATCAGTATATTAACTTTAAAATTTTCTGCAGTATTTTTTATAATATTTTTTTTATTGGAGATCCAATTTCTTTAAGAAACTGGAGTCTACAAAATATAACTATATATCAACGTATAATATACATTCAAATAAATTTATTTCTAACTAATAATCTAATTAAAAGAATTTAAATTAGAGGTTTCAAACTCAGATTTCTGAATTTATTTTAGTTACTATCCAAACACTTAACAGAAGTGTAATCAGTTTTATTTTCTGTCTAATAATCGTATTAAACAATGTAACATAGATCAACTAAATTAAAAAATTGATCCACGAATAATTCTACAAATTATAAACTAATTAAACTCAGAATTTTAATTTGATCAAATTCAGATTACGGGTTATTGCCTTAGATTGTTGGAAAATATTAACTAACCAACTAGTTTTAAATCTGAATTTTGATCAATAAAATAAATAATAATTATATTAAAAATATAATCAAGAATATAATTAAAACTTTATTACGCCGGTATTCCTCTACCTGCGGGCGCAACCATGGTAGAGGTTGATGTAGCTTCTTTCAACAATGATAGCAGAATAATATGTTTTCTATAAAGAAAATATTTGTTTGTGGGAGAATAGAAATTGGATTTATGAATTATAGAGCTATGAGAAAGAACAAAAGAGTGTGAATAATTGGATAGATAGATGATCTTCTCTGCAAATGTCATGTGTTATTTATAGGCAAATATGTGCATTCAAGACATTAAATTATTTATATTACCGTTTGAATATTTTACATTAAATGAATATTGGAATTGACGAATGAAATTCAAACGGACAAATAATTTAATTGCTTGTAAAGCTAGCTACCGGTGCAAGCTATAGGTTTCAATTAAGCAATTACTCAATTGATTAAACCAGTAACGGAAGGAATTTGCAACGTAGCATAGAGGTCATGCACAGCTTAAATACAAAAGATATTTAATTCGATCTTTTGTGGCAATAGTATAAAGAGTTTTATATGGAAATTTGATCATACAATTTATTCTCAAATAGCTCTATAATTCATAAAGTTAAAAACATTAATATTAAAATAAGTATTTATTTATATAAAATTTTGCGTTTTCAAAATATATTTCTAACAAGTTTTACTTCAATATTCGCACAGACGAAAAACTCGGGCATAACTCGGCTCGGACAGGCCCGATTCCGAGTTGACTCGGCCGACTTTTACTTGGAATCGGCAGAGTTTACGAACCACTCAATTGTTTGAATTGGAGATGGATGTTTCATATTTCTGAACATAAGTCAATGCTTTTCTTTTAGTATGTTGAATTGTTTATTACTCATATTTGTACGGTAGTCTCGTTCCCTACCTACGCTCCTGCGAATTTTCACTCAAAAGAGAAGCAATTTTCCTCAAAAAACAGAGAAGCATTCTATTCTACTGCATTTCTTGAATGACATCAAAATTGACTGGAGGATTAACTCAGAGCTTCGGGCCTACGGGGACTAATTAATGGGTCGACATTGTGTCTGTTTAATGAGGCCTTTAAGAGCTGTGAGAAGTGGTACTGTTCGGGCCTTTTAAAGCCTTGGCTTTGAACCTCTCAATTAGGCCTTTTCTTTCAGTGAGCAGCTGTAAATTGTAATGAACAAGAATAAACCATCGATAGCCTTCACTAAATTGAAAACGATCCCCTCTTCCAAACAGAAGGAGTACGTAGGCAGTTTGCTCTCTCCCTACCTAGCTCTACCTAACCATTCAGATACAAACATAATACTGACGTTTTCCCTTACGTTTCCCTTCCTCAATTACCTCTTATATCTCCTCTCCTCTCGGCTCCGTTTGCTCTCACTGAAGCACCTCTTGTCACTATTAATGGGTTGGAAGGGCATTCTTGGATTCGATTATGGCATTGTACAGGCCCCACTTGGACCTGATATCTCTGGCCCTGAGCTTGTCGCTGCCGTAGCTAATGCCGGCGCAATTGGAATTCTTCGAGCGCCTGACTGGGTAATGTAAAGGCCTTTCCATTTTACAATCTAGTTTATATTTACTCCTTGCCGGCATGATGTTAGTATTGGTGAATTTTAAGAATCTCTTGTTGGCATTTTATCGAACACTTACTATGCAATTGCAATAATCATAAACCGAGCAATAATTGCTTTCCAGTTCTTATACTTTGGTGATAATGATGGTCATTTGAATGTATTTAAAATGACATCTGTGTGGTTTTTGTTAATAGGAACATAAATTGCAACAAAAATTAGATGTTCTCAGTTTGAGAAGCTGTTCTTCCAATTCACCTAAGTACCTTACATAAAGTTGCTTTTCCTATTAAAATTTGCAATGCTAATCACCTAATTCCTATATTGACCTTTGAATGATACCGAATGCTGCTGATCTGATATAAAGTGGCATGGGTAAAACCGTAAAAGTACCTGCTTTATTGCAGTGTCCTCACTAATATTTTATCTTAATTATACTTTGCAGGAAGCACCAGAATACTTGAGAGAGTTAATTAAAAGAACAAGATCCTTAACAGATAAACCTTTTGGTGTGGCAATTGTTTTAGATTTTCCACATGACAAGAATTTGGAGGTCATATTAGAAGAAAAGGTTGCATTACTTCAAGTTTATTGGGGTGAATTTCCAAGAGATCTTGTCGAACAAGCTCATCATGCAGGGGTTAAGGTTTTACACCAAGTGAGTTCCAATTCAGCCATGAATGCATCCTTCTACAATAATGTGAAGTGATAAATGTAGATCCTTCAAGATTCTTTTTTAATGAAACGGACAAGGCTCAAAGCTTTAGAGTCCAATTTCCATGATTGCAACAAAAAAGATAATGAAGAACTTTTTGATGTAGGACAAGTGCCTTTCATTAGGACTATTTGCAATTGGCTATTTCAGATCAACAAATAAATTTGATATTTATGTAAATAATTTCTTTTGCAGATTGGAAGCTATGAAGAAGCAGAGAAAGCCAAGAAAGCTGGTGTTGATGGCATAATTGTTCAAGGCCGTGAGGCTGGTGGTCATGTAATTGGCCAGGTATGAGTTTAAAGCATCTAATTTCTGTTTGAGAACCTCAAGTTTTATCCCGTTATGGCGTTAGAGTCAATATTGATAAAGATCCATTTTCAATAAAATAAAAAATTGTCTGGTACAACTGTACAAGTAATGATATTATTACCACTGCCAGAATTTGCAACTGAATTGTTATGATGCAGACAGATTGATTTTAGCACATGGCACTTATTTAGCACGATGGAGTGTAGTGTTTATAAAGATGCAAGTGTTATAGGGTTTCAACAATCTTAATTTCTCTCTTTTCCTATATTTGAATCGACTCTTTAGGAGGGATTAATGGCATTGATCCCAAGGGTAGTAGATCTTGTTTCTGATTGTGGCACCTCAGTAATTGCCGCAGGCGGTATCGTGGATGCACGTGGCTATGTTTCTGCTCTTGTCCTGGGGGCCGACGGTGTCTGTCTTGGTACCAGGTAGCTGATACTTGTTGCAGCAGAATTTGTACAAAATTCAAGTTCTCTTAGAAGATTAAGATTCTCAGTTGGGACAAATTTGTGGTCTTCAATTTGAAGAACCACAGTTACTGGCATAATACCCTTACGTGTTTAGTATATAACTTTTTCCGACCAATAGGTTATGTTTATTAACCAATATACCTCTTTGGACTTGTTTGTAGAAATTGCTCTTTTTAGGTCATTTTCTATGCAGTCATTAGCAGTCAATACTAATTGCTACTTTCAAATTTGCAATATTTTTTCTGAGATTTTTATCCCAAATCTCAGTATTTTTTTTCCCTTCAATTTTGTTTCGTTTGTCCCCACTTTTTAATATTTAAAAAAAAAAATTGTTGGTACTCCTGTTATTAGACTTTTCAATTCTGATGCAGATTCCTCGCAACTCCAGAGAGCTTTGCTCATCCCTTATATAAGCAGAAGTTGGTTGAGATGGATAAAACCGATCACACAAATGTGTTCGGTCGTGCCAGGTGGCCTGGTGCGCCACACCGAGTCTTGCAAACTCCTTTCTTTATTGAATGGCGAAACCTTCCAGAAGAAATAAGTGAGGCGAATCAGCCCATCATTGGCCACTCTGTTATTCATGGTGTGGTATGTGAAGAACAATAATTATGCAAGTTATTCTTGGTTTAGATACTTAATCACAATAAGAACAATAGAAAACTGGAAATCCTTTAGCAGCCCGGGTACTGTACAGTATGTTCCTATCTTGCTAGTGAGGGTTTTTTTGCTGTTGCTAGTAAATCTTGTGAGTACTGATGTTTAGCGCAGCAGTTACTTGCGTGGGTAACCGACCATTTAAAAGTTCGCTTTGTATTTAATTTATTTTCCCTGACTGGTCAAGCTTAGTACCTATGCATATTAATTTCTTGTGAAATTTTCAGCCAAAAGAAGTTCGACAATTTGCCGGTACAGTTCCAAATGCAACAACTACGGGTGATATAGAGAGCATGGTTATGTATGCGGGTCAAGGAGTCGGGCTTATTAAGGAGATTCTACCAGCTGGCCAAGTTGTGAAGATGCTGGTGGAAGGAGCTCAAAGAATCATTCATGAAAGTTTCTTAAAGTATGTGCAGAAGTAATATGGATAAGTTGGTTGCCAACATAAAATAAGCAATAATTATAATGACAATTGTCATGAGTCATGAGTCATTAGTGTAAGTAAATAAATCACGAACTAAGGACTCTTTCTATGCCTGTATTTTCTCTCTTTTCAAAAGCTCTTTTTCTATGTAGTTCGGAGTATTCGATTCCTGCCAAGTAATAAATGTAACAATGCATAGAACAAGTAGCAATGTCAATATATAATAAAATATCTCAACAAGATTTTCAAATTTTCATAAAATTACATTTACCTTTTTTTTATTGAAATAATAAGTGAAATGCCTACTATAATTTGTGTAACCAATAGAGAAAGGGTTGCTGAATTAGATTCGATAGGGCCCAAGGCCCAAGACCTAATTCGAAACAACAATAAATTAGTTTGGGCCTCCCAAGCCTACTAGGGGACATCTAAGAGGCAGTAACTATCTCACCGTGCCAAGTTGTCGCCGAATTGGCACATAAGATAGCTACGAAATAAGGATGATGAACAGATAAAATGAGAGATCTCTTGCCTTCATTTATGCTCTCTCGCTAGTAACGACTTTAAATCTTTTACTAAATACTGTTAATCTCAGCTTTTAGGTCGGTACTAATCTAAATTACACGTTTTCACCCCTAAATTTCGGTGCTATCAATTTCATGATGTAAAATATAAAAAATTAAAGTCATATTAACTTATTCCAACTGAACTTATCCTTTGCTATTCGAGATGATCTTTTTATGTTTCGCAATTATATTGTCTTGCTAAACAATAACATGTTGTCTTGATTGTGTAGATTTCCGTGTATAGGTTTTATAATTACGTTTTTCAAGTAAAACTGAGATCTTGGGCCTTTTTGTGTGATAACATCAATCTATAACGAGAAGAAACTAAACAAACCTGGTGAGACAACAGATAAGAGAGAGACTAGAATAGATCTTAACATGAGGTAGCTAGGTCCATAATTTTAATTTTGGGTTCCATCGACGAGTCAACATGTCAATTTGGGGACAATTATTGCTGCCTACAATTATAAATTATGGTGGCCCTTTAAAATTGATTGATAATGATAGGAGAGAAACTTTCTCCCAAATCTTTAAAATTGGTTCTTTCTTCCTAAATATCAGCACAAAAATCTTCTCCAATAATGAAAGGAAAGTTTTCTGATTTTCTCTCTGTAGTCTCACTTCATGTAAAAATTTAGTACACGTTCACACTACTTGATTTTTCCAAATGAATAAAACATGAATTGAGAGAAAATCCTGAGCGCTTGCAGTACAATTATAAGCCTTTATTAATTAAAAATCTTGGCATTTGAAGAACTGCACTTCCATTTCTTATTAAAAACAATAATTGAAGGTTGTCATTAGTATGGCAGTAGTAATATTAAATAGTGACAATTAATAACTAGTAAGAAGAATAGTAGCTTCCATTATGAACGACACATTTAAATCAAAATAATAAAATTACAATTATAAATATTCTTTAATTTAGATAGGTTGCATATTAAACTTGTGAAATTTGAAAATATCAATTGCCATTAATTGATCAGTTTATATATTTTACTATTCAGTTTTGTCTATTATCTATGATGAAATTATCGTATTTGTACCAAATTATTATTTTCAAACCATTGAATTGAGTATCCATCTTAATAAATAGTACATTTTTTTTAATAAAAATGTAAATTTTAATCTGCAAATGCATTTTAATATATCCATCATGCTGAACAGTTTGGATCAACTGTTTGAACTTTAAAAATGAAGAGTGTAATCCGGTGTCACCAAAAAATAGGGTAAGTAGATCCCTCCTATATATAAATATATATATAGAGAGAGAGTGAATCTATGGTACTATGCATATCATGATTTAATCTGCAATACAGATCAATATTTTTGTTTCAAAATTTTAACGGTCAATCCGAACCGTTCAAAATAATTTTCATTTGAATATGTACTTGCAGATAGGGCTGCAAACGAATCGAACCGAATCGAACTTACCTCAGTTTGAGTTTGGTTTGAATTAATTTCGAATCAAATTTTTTACGAACTCAGTTTCGAATTTTTTACGAACTTTTTTATGACAAGAAAAAGTGATTTTAGTTGTTGAGAGAGAGAGGTGAAAATTGTCTAGGGTTTTAGAATTGAAAACGAAGATTATAACTTACGAGTTATAACTTATAGCTGGACGGCATTATGTTTTAACTTTTAAGTCATCAGCAAAAATCAACGGTTCACGTTACTTTGAGATTTGAACCTAAATAGTTTGCGAACCTATTTTGACCGAACCAAGTCCAGTTTAAGTTTGGCTTGAATTAATTTCAAACTATTTCGAATCGAACTTTTTACGAACTTTTTCAATCAAACTCCAATCGAACCACGAACTACGAATTTTTTGTGCACTCCTACTTGCAGATCATATTTTATAACTTTTAGAATTTATTTACTATTTTTTAAGTTAGGTAGAAAATCACTGTTTTTGGATGGTCCAGAATTTTTAGATCAAGTGATTTTCTACCTATCTTAAAAAATAGTAAACAAATTCTAAAAAATATAAAATTCAGTCTGCAAGTATATCATATGGGGATCATGTTGAACAATTCGGATCGACCATTAAGATTTTGAAAACAGAAATATTGATCTGTATTTATGGATCAACTCGTGATATACATAGTACCATAGACTCACTCATATATATATATATATATATATATCAAGGTTCTAAATAGTGATTACAGCGCTATAGCTTTTAAGGTATGAAAAAGTTATAGCAGCTATAGCGCAACCATAGGCTATTTAAAATCATTATAAAAGAAAAGCGGTTAATAGCGTTATAGAAAAAGCTATTGCGTAGCTATAGCTAATTATTTAGAACTCTGATATATATATAAATATGGATTCATTTAATATTCCATATCCAAAAATTAAAAACAATGATTTAGCTATAATCCGTCTATATCGTATCTGTTTACCAATGTGACTTTTCAACACGCCTGTCATGAACTGCATTGAATGGGCGGAGATATTTACTGTAATTTGTGCTCTCTATGCTTCATTCTATCCATTATGCAGGTAGTACCTTGTATCAGTGGTCCCGCACGTCCCTTTTGGTCTACTTACACATTCTATACTTTTGTGCGGCTGTCCAGTCTAAACCATGGTTTGAAAACTTGGCTAATTCCGAGTCAACTAGGTATATGTCGAGTTCGATCTGATTTTCATCCGATTCTCGTGCCCATGCGAGTTTTACAGTAAAATTCGGTTGAACAATGTTTGACTCGGCCGAATTAACTGATTTTCAGACCGAGTTAGGCTGAGTTTTATCCAAGTCAAGCCGAGTTAGGCCAAGTCAATACCATGGATAGTGATTAAAATTGTTTTTTAGTAAAAAGATGTTTGCTAATTTGGTACGTATGTGTCTGTAGGGGTGTTCATCGGTTCGGTTCGGTTCAAACCGAACCGAACTAGGCAAACCAAAGTTTTAATTCGGTTTCAAAAATAAAACCGAACTGAACCAAAGTTTTATTTTGGTTTGTTCGGTTCAAACCGAAATATATCATTTTTTTAATTTAAAGCAATTATTTTGTAATAAACCAAAGTATATTAAGAAATAAATTGGAGTATTAAAAAATAAATTGGAGTATTAAGAAATAAATCATGATATTAAGAAATAAATCGAAGTATTTAAAGCAATTGATTAAGAAATAAACCAGGGAGGTCTGCACCAAATTCATAATATATAAAAGTTCGGTTGGTTCAGTTATTTCGGTTTTGAAATTTTCAAACCGAACCGAACCGAAGTTATAATTGGGTTTTGAAAAGCAAACCGAACCGAACCATTAAACTGAAAAAACCGAACCGTTTGAACCGATCTAATTCGGTTCGGTCCAAAACCGATTAAACCGGACCCAATGAACACCCCTACGTGTCTGTCAAGCAAGTCATATAAGATTGGTTGGTTCTTTTTAGCTTTGTATGAAGCTTGTATAGTGTCGGTTAACTTAACTAGTTAGTTCTTTTGTTGGTATTGCTGATAATTTTTTGTCTTTTTTCGAGTGAAGACTCTTAGGAAATTGTATTAAAAGAAATAATTTCTACATTACATCAATCACTGACTATGTATGCGCTATTCTAATTGGCACAATCATTAGCTTTTACCAGTAAAGCTGAATTAAAATTCTAAAACAGCACAATTGAATGGAAATATGAAAAACAGTAAGTAAACAGTGGTTGTTATCACTTATCATATTATAATGAGGTCATATAAGTAGAATCTAGAAAGAAAGCTTTTTCTTTGAATTGACTAAAATTCTTCTAAGTAGAGTTGCATACAAATTATTTTTTTACTAAGTTTTCCTAATTTTTTGTTACAAAACAAGTTTCTGCCAAAAAAAATTCAAGTTAACGATCCGATTCTGACCAATTCATCTGATTCCGATTCCACGGTCAAGAACCCGATTTCAATTCTGATTCCGAGTTTCAAAACCATGCTGAAAACTCTGCTCTTTCCTCATTTCTCATTAAGAGAACTGAGAGCTAAGGAACGTTTGTTTAACTCTCTTTTCCTCTTTTGCATAACTATAAAGGTTATTTGCTCCTTCTAAACAGAAAGCATACACAAAGCCACACAGTTATTCCGTGGAAAATGGCAGGAAATTTTATAACCTCCGTGCTCTCTTTAGCCACCAATTTGCTACCTTCAATTAGAGCCACTGCGCAGCCTCCTGCTTCCTCTTCCTCAAATTCTAATAACTCAGAAAAGGGGCGTGCTCGTGCTATTGAGAAGGATCTAGAGAGGTTGATGCAAACTCTGCAGCGGATCAAGGCCACAATGTACGATGTTGAGGAGAAGGAGATCACAGATCGCTCCGTTAATCTTTGGCTCAAGGAGCTCAAGAAGGTCGCTTATGATGCCGAGGATGTGCTCAGCGAGTACCAATACGAGGTTACACGTGTCCAAGTACAGGCAAGAAAGGATTCTCAGGCTTCTGGTTCTTACAAGAGAAAACAGATGGAGGTTAGTGTCTTGCGCATATATAAATTGATAAATTTAGATATATTTCCATTTCTATAATTAATTACATAAAAATAAAGATTAATACAACAAAATATTTTTTGAACTACATGTCCATAAAAAAGGTTGTTTTCCGACGGTTGGACGTCGTAGCCATGCCTATCATGATCCTCTTCCAATTTAATCATTTATTTCAGTATGATATTCTCCACACTCTCCATATATCTACTCAAATGTTATTCTCCACCCAATTGAGTAATTTTTCTCTGTTTTCTCGCTCAGTTTGGTACTTTAGGTCAATGAATAGGGTACACCACTGTAACAGGGGACTCCTCTTTGGCCATTCATTCACATCACAATATAACTTCAGTGCGATTACTTGATCCCTTAATTATCATTTTAGTTAACAAATTATAAAATTTAGCATACTTATGTAATACATTTATTTTTTACAGTACGTTGTTCAAATTCCTGATGGCATGGTAGATCGGCTTAATGAAACAATGAGTCGATTTGATGAAATAGCAAAGGATCGTGAGGCTCTCCAATTAAGAGAGAGTGATGGGGTGAGGCGTCCCAACAACAAACCTTTACGAGCCACAACGGGTCACATGGTTGATGAGGCGAGTATTTTTGGCAGAGCGGCTGATATAACGGAGGTGATCAATTTCTTACTATCCGAAAAAGATAAGTCATTTTCAGTCATTTCAATTGTCGGCAAAGGTGGCCTCGGAAAAACCACCATTGCTCAGCTTGTTTACAAAGATTGGAGGGTTTCCCAGTGGTTTGATTTATTTGGGTGGGTATGTGTTTCTGAAGAATTTGATGTTAGGAGACTCACCAAAGCAACCATTGAATCAGTCTCCAAAATCAGTTATGGTTTGAGTGAGTTGAGCTCATTGCAAGAAGAGCTTGCAAAAACTGTGAACGGAAAATCAATACTAGTGGTTTTAGATGACGTGTGGAATGAGAATCAAACTCTTTGGGAGTTATTTGAGGTTCCTTTTAAAAAAGCAAAAATGGTAAGAATTCTCGTGACTACAAGAAATACAAAGGTTGCAGAGGTCATGCAAAAAACAAAACTTTTTAGGCCAAGTAACTTGACTGAAAGTTCGTGTTGGCAGTTGTTTCAGCATTATGCATTTAATGGTACAAGTGATACTGTTCCAACACAATTGGTAGATATGGGAAATGATATTATGAGAAAGTGTGGTGGATTGCCATTGGCTGTAAAGTCGATTGCAAGCCTCCTTAGGCATGAAACATATGAAGAGTTTTGGAAAGAGATTCTGGAAAGTGATCTCTGGGAATCAAATCCATCGAATGATATTTTTCCAGCCCTTAAGATTAGCTATGCTCATCTACCTCCCTACCTTAAGCCGTGTTTTTTGTTTTGCTCAATGTACCCAAAAGGTTTCAAAATAGAAAAGAGCAATTTGATAGAGTTATGGATCTCTCTTGGATACATCGAATATAGGGGCAAAAGAAGAAAGACAAAAATTGGTGTTGAATATTATGAGGAGTTAAAAGAGAGGTCCTTGCTTGATGATTTTTCATGTGGTCGACGTGACGAATGTTGTAAGTTGCACGATATTATCCATGACCTTGCTCGACTTATTTCTGAGAATGAACATTATTCAGTGGTGAGCTATCAGCCACTTTATAAGAATGAGGTAAAAGTTCCCCAAGGAGTGTACCATTTATATGCAAGAGATTTCAGGGGATGTGCAGCTCAAATTCTTCAACAAAATTTGAAGGGTTTAAGAACTCTTTCAATTTATCCAGTACGTGTTAGCGAAGAATTGGAAGGTAACCTTACTAAATGTGAAGCACTAAGGGTATTGAAAGTGCATTGTTACCTCACTGAGATGCCCCATTCCATTTTTAAATTGAAACATCTAACCTATCTTGATATTAGTTCTCATTCTCTTAAAACATTACCATTATCCATTGGCGTCCTTTACAACCTGCAGACATTAATTGTTCATTGCCATCTTCTTGAATATCTACCTGAAAGTATTGGTGATCTTGCTAACTTACAGTATCTAAATATTAAATCGAGAAAATTTAAGAAGATACCAAAATCATTTTGTTCACTTATTAACTTGCTGAGATTCATTATTGAATGCGATTATTTAGAGGAAGTTCCTTTAGATTTCAGAAATCTTCATAACCTTTATGAATTAACAATCTTTTCTAGACATACTTTAGCACTGCCTAACACAATATGCTATCTGAGTAGTTTAGAAGAACTTCACTTCTCGTCTGTTGGTGATCTAGGTTATGTACCTCATGGTCTTGTTAGTTTTCCGGCAATAAGGAAAATGGTAGCAGGGTTGAGAGTTAGAAATATGGCTTGGTTAAAGGATATGAAGGACCTTGAAGGAAGACTCTCTATTGAAGGATTAGAAAAGTGTAATTTAGTAGATGCCCAGTGTGCTAACTTGAGAAATAAGTGCAAACTTGAAACTTTGGATTTATGTTGGGACCATGATCTAGATTACGATTTTCTTCCGGTTACGAATCCAGATCTCTTGAGATTAAGACTAAAACTAGAAGCTTGTGAGGGCGGGTTAGTTGGTGCAAATGATGTAGATTTTTCCTTGTTAGAATGCCTCCAGCCACATCCTAATCTTAAGAAACTTCGTGTAAAAATGTATCCTTCTGCCACAGTACCCGGATGGATGAGGGATCCATTTTCCTTGCAGTCAATTCAAGAAATTTTCTTACAAAGATGTGACAAGATCCAATCTTTTCCATTCAACAATCTTCATACTCTCAAGCACCTCAAGATTCGTGCATGTGATAGTATCCGGGTTCTGCAACTGGAGCAGCTATCCTCCCAACTTGAAGAATTGCAGATTTTTGCATGTGGCCGCCTGGAGTTAGTTACTGGACTCGGTAATCTGGATATGTTGGCTTCACTGAGAATCCAATATTGTCAAGCCCTAAAATCACTAACAATGGATAGACTGCAATTGGTGGAATCTACAAAGATCTTCGGTGATTACTTTTATGAAAAGCCACATATTGGCAGGCTGAGCATTTCATCACTTACTAGGTTGCAAATTGAATACTGTAATATGCTCTGTGTTCTACCAGATGGCTTAATTCCATCTGGGCCTTGTTATGTGCATGTTCGTGGTTGCAACTTTCCTGACGTTGAAAGAGAAATGGACATGCAATAAATGAAATCAGGTTTGTAATTTTATTATTATCTGAATATTTAGATTTTAGAACACTATTTTTTTTTTTACTTTTCTATAATCATAAGTACTCTTGGTACTATTTGTCAACTGATTAAGCTGCTCCTGGTTCAACAAATTAATAAACAATTCATTTTGATATTATTTTTTGTTGCTGCTGAATAAACTCTTGTATTATTTTGCAGCTTATTTCGACGTTCACCCCCAAGGTACATTTAGGAATATTACCCACATAGATCCCTCGATAGAAATGAATTCACTACTCAATTTATAGTTCACATTTCATAGTTCATAATTCATTTGTCTTTGCTGATGAGGCCTCATTTTCATTATTATTTTTTTTCTAAACTCTTTTTTTGTTCAATTCTTCTCCTCTTTAAGAATGATTAGACCAATCCTTGTCCAATTTTTCTTGTTATCTAGATTCCCCTATATTTTTCTCTATCCATTTCCGATTTTAGGATTTCTGATAAGGCCCTCTTTTTCTTTTGTAGGCATGAAAAGAATGACTAAACAGTAGTTGAGTAATCTACATCGACATTGCTACAACGTCCCACCATTGAAAATAATTTACTATTAAACCTATTATATATATAATTTGTAATAAGTGGAGCAATTTTTTTTTTTTTTTGTGCGGACTCATTTTCTTTGTTTTTGTATTTTGTCTATACGCTTTTTTGTTTCAATTCTTCTCCTCCTAAGAATGATTAAGGCCACAGTCAATTTTTATCCTTGGCCGATTTTTCCTTGTTATATCTGGCTCTTCCCTGCTTTTTATCTGTCTTCGATTGTTGGCTTTCTGATTAGGCCTTTTTCTTTTCCTGTATAATTAAAAAATGATTAAATAGCGTTTCAAAAATATATTGTGTTTCTATTGAGTGACAAAATATTTTGGTACAACATTAATTGGCAATATTAACAATAAATTAGTAAACTAATAGTAACTAAATGTATCCATTCTGAAAGCTGACCAAATACAGTGGAACATGGTACAAAGTGACAATCACTAAATACTGTTAATCTCCACTAAAATCCAAAATCCAGGTAGCCAATCACTAAATACTGTTAATCTCAAAAGATAATTACGAAATAAGGATGATGAACAGATGAAGTCATCCTCTCAGTGCACGTACTATAAATGAGAGAGCTCTTGCCTTCATTTATGCTCTCTCGCTAGTAACGACTTTAAATCTTTTACTGAATACTATTAATCTCAGTTTTTAGGTCGGTACTAATCTAAATTACACTATATAGATTAGCTGCACGATAGCAATTGTTCATTTGTTTGAAGACTGGGGCGATCTCTTATGTTTAATGACCCAGAATGGGGCAAAGTGGCTAAATTAATTAATGTATCGATCTCTCTGCATTATTTATTTCAGCATACTTATCAACCGACAAAAACAGGGATGAGAAACTCAAAATTGTTCCTCACCAATAATTTCTGGTACGTATCATCATTATCAACATATATATGAGCTTGAACTGTCCCGACGGTCTGTCTACTTGCTACTGGTACCTTGTGACAGGTTTGGTTGATGTAATGCTTAACAAATATAAAATAGGTGTCATCACATGCATGCATCATCTATTAATTATTAATTATATGACACGCTTCTCTTTTACTTGTATAATTGGTAATTACCACATGCATTATCCCTTTCACACTTGATTAATTGTTGGGTAAAAAAAAAATTGCTAACATTGGGAGATGTGGTTGATATACTTAATGGAGGCACCAACGAATTCATATCCTCTGCATTAACTCAAAAGGAAATATTTTGAGTTAATATCTAATCTACTTTAAGATTCGTGCGAATTAGATCCGTACCAATATTATAGACCAGACGGTCAGATTGACTCTATTTAAAATCCTATTTAAAATCAAACAGCCGAGATGCATTAACTCAAAAGGGCAAAGAATACGTGTTCGGCACGAACTTGGTCAAGTTGACTAACAAGTCACATTAATTAGTACCCTGGTCAAGCTCTCCAACAGAAAAACCCTGTTTCTGAAACTAGTCTGTACTACATGCACTGTATCTGGCACATTTAGATATCATTCTTTTACCTCTGAAATAGCATTGTTATTATGTTAAATTAGTACTATTTTTAATTATATATACAATTTAAAGTTTCTCACCCACACAACAAACTCAAATTCTGATAGTGTGTAGTATAGTTTCCTATACTTTTGGAACATTTTCACTTTGCACTAGTAGTAGGATATCTTTTAGTTTTTGGTATTTTTATTGATTTAGGATCTTTTATATAGGGTGGAATGCCTAAGAAAATTACTTCCTATTTGCTTGTACCAATTCTTATGTTTCTTTAATGAAACGGACTTAAAAGTCTTTTATCAAAAAAAAAATTGAATTCATAGAGCGGGCCATACCATAGCCTCAATATTTTTTTTTTTGCTGAAATCCTAATCTACATCTCGATCAATCATTTGTTTTAGAGCAAGTATTAAGTCCTGAAAGAGAAAAGAAAGGCAAATATTTAGTTTGCTCGTCATGATCTGTCACTTAATTTTCCCAGACGGTCCCGGATACAGTACACAAATAATTGAGAAGGGGACAAACTTGGGTCCGATGCCCATCAGGACTCAAATTTGGGTCCCATGGGTTCTAAAACCGTCCGATCCTCTTTAAGATCTATATGTACGGATATTGAGAAAATTGTGCACGGATATTAAAGTTATGTGCACAGATCTTAAAGCAGATCGGACGGTTTTGGAACCCATCAACTGGGTTTGAGTCCGATGGATATCGGACCCAAGCATCACCGTGAGTGCAACCTCTCTCTATATATATCCTCTGTCTGAAATTGTAATTAAACATCTTGTTAATTAGCAACCTCTCTATCTCTCGCATTTAATCACTGTACCACCATGTCCGACGACTCTCTCCACATCTTGGTCTTTCCATGGCTAGCCTTTGGCCACATGCTTCCATTCCTCGAACTCTCCAAGTCCCTTGTAAAACGGGGAAACTGCATCACCTATATCTCCACTCCGAGAAACATCGAAAGGCTCATGAAAATGCAGCCTGACCTATCTCCCTCCATACAGTTCCTCTCCTTCCCGCTTCCTTCAGTCGAACATCTGCCTGAGACAGCCGAAGCTACGGGAGATATTCCACCAGAGAAGGTCCAGTACCTCAAAAAGGCATTCGATGGTTTGGCATCACCGTTCTCCACCTTCATCAAATCGGCTTGTGCCGATAAAACCACAAGACCAGATTGGGTCATCTCGGACTTCGCCAATCACTGGCTCCCTAGAATATCGAAGGAGTGTCGTGTTCCATGTACCTTCTTCTCGATCTTCCTAGCTCGTACGAAGGCCTTCATGGGGCCATACTCAGAACTGATTGGTGGGTATCGGATCTCAGCAGAGGATTTCACTGTACCACCGAGTTGGATCCCGTTTCCTACCAATGTTACCTTTCGCCTCCATGAGGCCCGTTCTTTGTTAGGTGTCTATGAGAAAAATGCATCTGGCATTACCGATATGGAGAGGCTTGCTTCAGTTATTAACGGAAGCAAGTTCGTCTGTGTCAGGAGCTGCCATAACCTCGAGTCAAAATGGCTATCACTTGTCAGCGAGCTCTATGAGAAGGAAGTCACGCCGGTTGGTTTTTTAGCGCCTTCTGTTGACCAATCATCTAAAAGGAGCACTACAGATGTTGGCGAGCTTGACGTCATGGATTGGTTAGATCTGCAACGCACTGAATCTGTTCTTTACATTGCTTTAGGTAGCGAGGCCACTTTGAGCATAGAGCTTCTTCATGAGCTAGCTCTCGGCATTGAGATGTCGAAGGTGCACTTTCTCTGGGCACTTAGGAAGCCGGCTGGCATAACTGACTATAAAAAAATTTTACCAGAGGGATTTGAGCGTACAAAAGTATTTGGAGTTGTAACGGGATGGGTTCCGCAAATGAGGGTCTTAGCACACCCATCCATTGGAGGGTTTCTGACACACTGCGGTTGGAGTTCGGTAATTGAAAACTTTCAGTTCGGGCACCCTTTGGTGAAATTGCCGATATTTGGGGATCAAGGGCTGATTGCTCGAATTTGGGAGAAAGAGGTCGGCTTAGCTATATCAAGAGATGAAGAAACTGGGAATTTTAGCCGGGAAGATGTGGCGAAAGCTGTTCGTTTAGTCATGGTGGAAGAAGAGGGGAAGGTAATTCGGCGTAATGCAAAACAACTGAAGGAGATATTTACAGACATGATTTCTCAGGAGAAGCATATAGATGATTTTGTTGAGAAGCTTAAGACATTTAAACAAGATGTTTAAATGCACCTTAATTACATGTGTGCAGCTTGGCTTACTGTTTTATTGAAACCCTGCCAATGAAATAAAAAAAAAATTCTGCAACATCTAGATGTATTATTAATACGGATAGCTTTATATAAATTTCCTTTTTTGGTGGAATTGGTTCAATCTTCTTTTTTTCCTTGTGTACTTTCATTTTTGTTAATGTCATTAATAAAATATAGACAGACTCCACAAATGAGATAGAAATAGAATTAATCTTTTTCCACTTTGACCGGTTTCTTAATATTCTTTCTATCCGGCCTGCTTTTCAATGACTCCCAAGCCATGATCAGGTACATGACGGTACTAGTAAATACTATAATTAAAATAGTGTGGTTTTATATATGAAATATATGAGAAAGAAATTTTTATACATTAATTATTAATTTGAGTAGTCGGTTTTAATCTGTCACGAATCTCAAAGCAAATTCTCTAAGTTACAGATAGCTAGGCATCGAATTAGTTTTGACCCGCTGGGACTGTACAGCAACAACGGATTAAGCCTTCTTAAAGCTTAATCCGCTTTCTTTAGCTTTCTTAGCCACTTAATCTTGCCAAACACTGGTTTCTTGGCGCGGATTAAGATCACCTACTTTAGCTTCCTTTTTTGCCCATATCATAATCCTCTTTCCGGACCTTAGAGGGTGTTCAGCAGCCCTCCATCCTCTCTCAGGAGCACTTGTTCGGTAAGATAATTGGATTAAGAATGAAGACTTAACACAATTAAATATACATTATTGTATGTAATGTCCTAAATACCCTTCTTCACATTTTTCTTGTCATCTAATGAAATTATGAGAAATTTATATATAAGCGCATCATAACTTCTCATTTTAAATATTTCTTCATCATAACTTCAAAATCAATTATTCTATTAAAACTCAATCATTTTTTACATTCCAATTTCTTAATGAAATCGCCTAAAAATGCAGTTTAATACAAAACAGAAGTTCAAGAAAATCCGATGTAACATATTACAGCTTGGAAACACATCAAAAGAAGAAAAATACTTAATTCCAGTCTTAGTAATTATAATTTTCAAAATGATACCTTAAACAGCTTAACCATTATAATTTACAAGCACCAATTGGTCATACCAATATCAATTGGTTTGTACCAGTACCAATTGGTCGGTATCCGTCCCGATTGATCTGTACCCATACCAACTGATATGTACCAGTGATAGCTTTTAAACTGGAATAAAAAATAAAAAAAAGAGAAATAAGATAGTAAATTTTAACATTGAAGAATCAAATCTACACAATCACACTTACAAAAATGTAACTTCTTTAAATTTATTGAAAATGAAGAAAGACCATATACACCATATATTAAGGGATCAAATTGAAATTGTACAATAACACACCAATTAATACATGCTAGATGTCCATTGTTCCAGAAATTCAAGAAATTTAGAACAAATTCCAGCACAAGAGATCACCAAACTGATATTAGCAACAAAAAATCAACACATCAGAGCTCTGCAAATCAGAATAATAAAAAAAAACTTTACAAAACCAGCGATCAGAAAACACAAACTGAAAAAGAAAATCAACGCAAATACCAAGTAAATAACAAAAGGATTGAATTTGAAGAAATCTGAAAATTTGGACGAAATTAAAAAAAAAAAAAAATTCTGGTACAACCGTACAAGTAATGATATTGTTACCACTACCAGAATTTGCAACCGAATTGTTATGATGCAGACAGATTGATTTTAGCACATGGCACTTTTTTAGCACGATGGAGTGTATTGTTTATAAAGATGCAAGTGTTATAGGGTTTCAACAATCTTAATTTCTCTCTTTTCCTATATTTGAATCGACTCTTTAGGAGGGATTGATGGCATTGATCCCAAGGGTAGTAGATCTTGTTTCTGATTGTGGCACCTCAGTAATTGCTGCTGGCGGTATCGTAGATGCATGTGGCTATGTTTCTGCTCTTGTCCTGGGGGCTGATGGTGTCTGTCTTGGAACCAGGTAGCTGATACTTGTTGCAGCAGAATTTGTACAAATATTCAAGTTCTCTTAGAAGATTAAGATTCTCAGTTGGGACAAATTTGTGGTCTTCAATTTGAAGAACCACCGTTACCAGCATAATACCCTTACGTGTTTAGTAGATAACTTTTCCCGACCAATAGGTTATGTTTATTAACCAATATACCTCTTTGGACTTGTTCATAGAAATTGCCCTTTTTAGGTCATTTTCTATGCAGTCAATACTAATTGCTACTTTCAAATTTGCAATGTTTTTTCTGAGATTTTTATCCCAAATCTCAGTATTTTTTTTCCCTTCAATTTTATTTTGTTTTTTCCCCACTTTTTAATATTTAAAAAATAAAAAATTTATTGGTACTCTTGTTATTAGACTTTTCAATTCTGATGCAGATTCCTCGCGACTCCAGAGAGCTTCGCTCATCCCTTATATAAGCGGAAGTTGGTTGAGATGGATAAAACCGATCACACAAATGTGTTCAGTCGTGCCAGGTGGCCTGGTGCGCCACACCGAGTCTTGCAAACTCCTTTCTTTATTGAATGGCGAAACCTTCCAGAAGAAATAAGTGAGGCAAATCAGCCCATCATTGGCCACTCTGTTATTCATGGTGTGGTATGTGAAGAACAATAATTATGCAAGTTATTCTCGGTTTAGATACTTAATTACAATAAGAACTACAGAAAACTGGAAATCCTTTAGCAGACCTGATACTGTACAGTATGTTCCTATCTTGCTAGTGAGGTTTTTTTTGCTGGTGCTAGTAAATCTTGTGAGTACTGATGTTTAGCTCAGCAGTTATGTGGGTAACCGACCATTATTAAGTTCTCTTTGTATTTAATTTATTTTCCCTGACTGGTCAAGCTTAGTACCTATGCATATCAATTTCTTGTGAAATTTGCAGCCAAAAGAAGTTAGACAATTTGCCGGTACAGTTCCAAATGCAACAACTACGGGTGATATAAAGAGCATGGTTATGTATGCGGGTCAAGGAGTCGGGCTTATTAAGGAGATTCTACCTGCTGGTCAAGTTGTGAAGATGCTGGTGGAAGGAGCTCAAAGGATCATTCGTGAAAGTTTCTTATAATTTGTGCAGAAGTAATATGGATAAGTTAGTTGCCAAACATAAAATAAGCAATCATTATAATAACAATTGTCATGGGTCATTAGTGTAAATAAATTACGAACTACGGAGTCTTTCTGTGCCTGTATTTTCTCTCTTTTCCTCTTTCAAAAGCTCTTTTTCTATGCAGTTCAGAGTATTCAATTCCTGCCAAGTAATAAATGTAACAATGCATAGAACAGTAAGTCCTAATTTTTCTCAGATTAATGATTGGCTTTGCAGAACCGTGGGCTTAGTGCAGTGACACAAGCCCTCGTCTCTCTTCAGGGAGGCACCGGTTCAATTCTCGAGAATAGTAGATGCTGGAGTGTACCGGAGCCCTCTAATAAAGAAAATGAGTGGCTTTCCTGCTGGACATATCACAACTGAAAACCTGGTATAACCATATGCTTGGTTCAAGCAAATTTTGTGTCAGTTGAAATATACACTGCTACAATTCATGATAATTGGGAAATGTTTTTGTCTCTGTTCCACATACCAAATATATGTACTGAATTGAATGCTTCATACCTCAGAAGTAGTGTCCAGGTTATAATTGGTACGATATCTACTATTATATCGAGACAGTGCTAGCATCACAGAATCCTTCTGCCACATCAAGCTAGGTTTATGCCACAAGATCCTGATCGATGGCTTAATACAGGGCTTCATTCAGAGAACAAACTAAACCTTTTCATTTGCGGTGTGCAGACATTTGTCTTTACACGCAAACTTTTCATCAAATACAAGTAGCACTGTCAATATATAATAAAATATTTCAACAAGATTTTCAAATTTTTATAAAAATTACATTTACCTTTTGATAGATTAGAAACGTAACCCAATGTTAACTTTAAATCTTTTAATAAATACTGTTAATCTCAGCTTTTAGGTCGGTACTAACCTAAATTACACTAAATTTTGTACCGGTCAGGTATTACTTTATACCGAGCACGATCAAGAGGGAAACTAATAAGAAAATGACGTCTGATTTTGAGTTTCTATTGTGTTTAAATTCTACGAAATTACGGTATAGTTGCACATTTTGTGGAAAATGAAGTTGGATAAGAAAAGGGGGCCTTTCTAGTAGACAGGGGCGATCTCTTATGTTTAATGATCTAGAATGGGCCAAAGTGGCTAAATTAATTAATGTATCGATCTCTCTCCATTCTTTATTTCAGCATGCTTAGCAATCGACAAAAAAAGGGATGAGAAACTCAAAATTGTTCCTCACCAATAATTTTTGGTACGTGTATCATTATCAACATATGAGGTTGAACTGTCCCGACGGTCGGTCTACTTGTTACTGGTACCTTGTGACAGGTTTGGTTGATGTAATGCTTAACCAATATATAATAGGTGGCATCACATGCATGAATCATCTATTAATTATTAATCATATGACACGTACGCTTCTCTTTTACTTGTATAATTGGTAATAGCACGTGCTTTATCCCTTTCGCACTTGATTATTTGTTTGGGAATAAAAATTTTTGCTAACACTGGGAGATGTGGTTGATATATTTAGACTGTGCTCCAGAAAGCGAAGTGAAACTCGCCATTTTATCCATCTCCACTCTGATCTGAGAATGGAGGATTTTTCAAAACATTGCGTAGCTTCCTCTCCGCACAGTGTCGCTCTCCTGCTATCTCTCTGATTTCTCCTCTTCTGAAACGAGAGATCAACACCGATCAGGCACAATCTGACAAAATCCTACCTCCGCACAATAATTGTAACTTCCCCTCCCTCTATGTACTGCTTTCTGAAGCACAGCCTTAATGCATGAACCAACTTGGTCAAGTTGACTAACAAATCACATTAGTACCCTGGTCAAGCTCTCCAACAAAAAACCCTGTTTCTGAAACTAGTCTGTACTACATGCACTGTATCTGGCACATTCTCTCGTTATTCTCATTCAGTCAGATATCATTCTTTTACCTCTGAAATAGCATTGTTATTATGTTAAATTAATACTATTTTAAACCATATATACAATTTAAAGTTTTCAAGAACATTCATACTATTTTATGAAGCACAAACTGGAGCGGTGGTAAAAGAAATTTCTGATCAAATTTCATTTATGCCAGTGGGTCACCCTGGTAGCCAAAAGCATACTTTTACTGGACCACAAATCGCCAGTAATGAGCCTCTCTCATTGAAATCAATCTGTTTTGATTCACTCATTAAATAATTCAGATCTTCAGGGGAGATGAAATTTGAATTCAATTGCAGGGGCAGGTGGAGGGGGAGGGGGGCTCACTTGAATAGCTCCGAACAGGTCTGAAATAACTCTGGTAAGAACAAGCCAATAAGCCATTGCCCATTGGTGCCACTGTACAGTGTACACATCTACCTTTGCGTTTTCCCTCTGACAAAAGAAATACAATGATTCTGGTAATTTTTCTGAAAAGAAAACAGTAACAAAATTCCTGTCCGGAATTTCGGTTGAGGTGTTTATGACTTGAAAGTAGGTATTTACGGTTCAATCACCGTTCAATTTGTTTTAAGATTCATGTGCAATGCTTTAAACTTCGTGCAAATTTGTTTTAATTTTCGTGCGCACAGATCTTAAGATGGATCGGACAGTCGTGGAGCTCGTTAAACCTACAAGTAGGTCCAATAGGAAATTAGGAATTGGACCCACTCTGTTCTCTGTGTTTATACGTAGAGATCACACGGGAGTAGCTTGTGTCCGATGTCCATCAGACAAACTGAATCTGATGAGTGCTATAACCGTCCGATCTGCTTTAAAATCCGTGCTCATGGATATTAAAGCAGATTTGCACGGATATTAAAAGAATACGCACATATTTTAAAGTGAATCAGACGGTTATAGAACTATCGAACTCACTTTGAGTCCGATGGACATCGGACCCAAGCTGCTCCCAGAGATCACAGAGGGGTGGTCGGGCAGACCACTGAAAAATACTGTTGAATCAGAAAAGAAATGATAATTATTGGAAGTTCGAAGAGAAGAAAATAAACCAGTTGATGAGAAATTCGGAAGTTGGGTGCCGTTTCAGATCTCGGATAGATGGGCCGGACCACAAATAGTGTTGAATTTTCGATAAATTGGCAAGGAAAAGTCAGAGAGGCTCTTTTGTCTTTTTGTGTGCATTTGATGATCATCGTTTCAGATCTCGAATTTACATCGGACAATCCTGGTTTTGCAACTTTTCAGGAGTGCATCATTTGGCGCGATTTGGGACATCTCGTATTTTTAATGACTTGAGAGTGAGAGTCGGTCAGATGTCCATCGGACCTATTTTGGTTCGATGAGTTCAATCACCGTTCAATATATTTTAAAATTTGTACGTAATGCTTTAAATTTCGTATGCATATGTTTTGATTTCCATGCACACATATCTTAAGATGGATCAAAGAGTTACGGAACTCGTTTAACCTAAAAATAGATCCGATAGGCATCGGACCCACTCTGTTCTCATTCTTAATTATATATAAGATCAAATGAGTAGTTCAGACGCACTTCTCTGCGTTTTTAGAGAATCTCTAAGCAAGACTTTTTTTGAGTAAAATCTCTAATTAAAACTTACATTATTTTGAGAAAAAATTGGAGGTCAAGATATCCACAAGAGAATATTTCATCAGAATTACAAATATATGATCTCTACACATAGAATATTGTCCTTACCATTAGACCAGAGACTGATTCTCAGCTTATTTAAAATCTTATGATATATTGATGACTTTTTATGAAGCATATCAATAAACGATTTCATTATGTTCACAGAATTTTTCTTCTATGCATACTTTATCTTTTGCCTTCACTAATTTATTGGAGGCTTAGTTGGTACAAAGACAGAGAGTGGTACTCAATTGTATAATAAAAAAGTAAGCACTAACCTTTTTGGTGCATACTGCCTTTTTTTTTTTTTTCTTCTTGTTCTTAATATTCTTATTTGCTTTGAAGCTATCTCAATCAATCTGTAGAAATTGTTAATTATCTATTGGGATGTAGAGCTGTGCTTGATACGCCTGTAGAGCAGGAGCTCAAGTAAAATGAGCTAAAATTAATGAGAATTTTTTTCATATCTGATGAGATCTTGATATAATCAGTCTGCTATAATAATTAGCAAATAAAATTGATTAAAAAGTAGCTAAAATGAGAAAACATTAGAGAGACCTAGTATCTTGTCGGAACCGAATCTCCTGTCTTTCTGTGGGCAGAAAATTTTTGCATCTAAAGTCACAGACACATGAGTCCGGAGCAAAATTATATCTAATATTTAAATATCAAAATTTATTCTGAACTCACATGTTAGTAACTTTAGAAGCAAAAATTTTCTGCTCAAGGAAGGCAAGCGATCTAGATTCTATCTTGTCTCGCATCATTTCTCTCTGAACTCTGAACTCTTATTAATGACGAAATTGTCCTTGAGCTTATTACACTTTTTATCGTGTATTTTTTTTTAATTTTACCTTAATCAAAACTTCCATTAATCACTTTTACTTGCAACAAACAGTTTAGAAAAAATATTTCAGGAAGCAATATATTTTTAAATCTATAAGGATCAAAATGATAAACAAGTAAAACTTCAAGGGACCAATTAATTTGCTCTGAAAATATTATTTTTGAAAATGCTCAGCTAATTTTTTTTAAATAATTGTTTTTAACACTTTTACAGTTATAATTCCGAAGGTACAAAATACAATGATTGTTACTCCCATGATTTTGCAATCATCAAATATGACAACAATCATAATTCTATAAGTGTTAAGGTGTTGAGTGGGCTACTAAATGTCAATATAAATTAGTTAAGAGTTTACAAGAATAATATTTTATTAGATGTAAATAGTTCAATGTTAAAAACACATATTCATACTATAATATTTTTTTCTTTATTATATTTTTAAAAGCAACTAGCTTACTGTTAAAATAACGAGCTAAATTTTACATGTACAATATAATTTGTTAAATAACTAGTTACTGGACATGTTCAGAGGGATGAAAATAAACTTTCAAAGGTTGGCTTAAAAGTAAATTGGCTCATTGGAGATTTATTTTTTTATATTTAATATAGGAGTAAAAACTAAAAACATAGAGCAAGGTTCAAATGTCTCATTTGCAATCTCACATTTTTTTATCTCCTTTTTCAAAGTAAAAATGGTAGATTATTTGGAAAATTTTACAACATGACCTGATAACCAAAGGAGGGTTCAAATGCCTCCATTTTTAAAAACCTGAATATAACTCAAAATCTAAAAATTATAAGCCAAAATAAAACCGTTAGATATGATCCACATCATTTTATCTGCGTACATGTACAAAATTATGACATTTTAACTATGTTTTGATTGTTATCAAATGTTTGTAAAAATATACTAATGTAGATAATTTATGGACTAGATTTTTCAACTTATGGATTTACATAAAAACAAAATTGAAATGTGACAATTTTTTATAAGTATATAGATAAAAGAACATAGATCACATATAATAGTTTTATTTTGACATTTATGTTTTAAATTTTGAGTTATTAACGTTTTAAACGGAGGCACAAAAAATAAAGACATTTGAACCCTCCTCTTTATAATAACATGATCTAATAATTAATTTTCTAAACAATACCGAATTTATTTTTTTATTGTCTGTATGGATTGTAATATTAAAAATTTTCAAAAAGCGATAATATGGTTAAAATTTTAAAATATTAACATGGTATATAAAAAGGTTCCGGTCCGTTGATAGGAGTCTGTATCCCCCGATACCTGAGATGCAATTCAAAAAATCGAACGGCTCAGATTAATCTTAGCTAGATCAAACTCAATCCGATTGAAACTTAGGGTCTCCTTAGATATTTGTTGCGAGTTAAAAGAACGGTCCAGATTTATTACTTCAGGTGACACGAATTCCATTAATAGCTTATATCTAGAGATGAAAACAGTATGGATAATATTTGATCCGTATTCGAAAATTTTGATGTAGATATTCAATATCTGAATATCCGTGTAGATAAAAATATTATATAATTTTATATTTCAATTATTCGTATAGATATATACCAGATATTTTAATATATGTTATTCATCATTGCAATTAGATAAATATTATAAGCATTATTTTTTTATTTTTTAATATTATTTTAATAAATATCCAATCTAATTCAAACTCGTATATGTATATGTATAATATCACTCCATTTTGTATCCGTATTCGAAAAAAAAAATTAAATTATCTTTTTTACCACTATTCGCTCTGATTTGGCCCCCTGACTATATCACGAGGATCCGACTCTGCTGCTTTTCTGAAAGAAAAGCATGATCATGTTTTTTTGATTCCAACTATTCAAAATTTTTAATTTATGTATCTCGATAAAAAAACTTTTTCATACACAAATTTCAACGAATTTGAATGGCTGAGATCGGAAAAACAGAAACCTGCAGCAGAGTCCGATTCATATCACGAAAGCAAGAATGAAATAAAAGAAAATGGTTGGAAAAACCAATGAAACAAGTATAATATCTAAACAGTCAAATATAGCCTCTACATCAAAGGCGGCGAGGGATATTAATACCCACTTTATTCCTTTCCAGACGTAACAAAGTCCTTTCCAATTTTCCATCATACCAATGAAACAGTTACAGATGGAACATTTCCCTTGGTATCGAAAAGACATGTGTAGAGACTAGAGATTGATTGAAAGAACTATACACTGCTGCGTATATTATCCTGCACAGATCAAATCCATTTACATTTACATTTACATTTGTGGTTTCTCTTTTCTTTTCTTTTTCCATTTTTATTATTAGGCGAGGCGACAATAGATGGCCCATGACTTAGATTGCCATACGGTGATCACGCTGGCGTACGGTACAACCTCTCTCGATGGGGCACCTGCACCTGCTGCCTCTTTGACCAAATCTTGAAGCGCACAGCCAATGAATTGGAAACAAAACAAACGATTGGGCAGAGAACCTTTCTACCAATTGCACATGCATTTTTTTTTCCTTTTCGCCTCACCGATCTACCACGGTTAAAAAAAATTGTACATTAATTTATGTATTTAGTTGGTGTCGTATAAAAGGTACAATAACCTTTGTACACAGAGAAAGAATGATGAAGATTACGATTAAATATTTATTTTGTATTATTTTATTAAAATCGGCATGTTAATACAACTGACTAACAGAGGCATCAAAAATACAATTAATGAATTACTAAATGAGTAAATATCCTTCTCATGTGTTGTGCACATGTATCCAGTCACCATGCTGCCCTATCTGACTGTTGTGTGTAGTATCTCTAGTCAGAACTGGATCACCTGTTCACATGATTTCTACTCTAAAGTCACTAATACATGAGTCTGAAATAGATTTTTACATTTAAATATTGAATATAGTTTTGTTCCGGACCCACTCTAAATCCGCGTATCAGTGACTTTAGAAATAAGAATTTCTTGCCCATAGGGGTGCACAGAGACAGAGCCAGCATATCACAGAGGTAGGCAGTTGACTACCTCCTGGATTTGAAAATTTTAATAGAACCATGTATAAATTACTGCATTTGTTTACTCCTAAATTGAAATTTGCCTACCCCTGCACTATTGACAGTCCAATTTCTAGCCCATTCTTCTTTAGTTATTTGTTTTTTAGATTGATTCTTCTCTCCATATCATGTCCTTTTTTCTGTCGGACCTAACTCTTATTTTCTTTCGATTTTTAGTTTTGAGCTGTCGGGGAAGAAGGTCCCTTCAGTCCATCTAGACTCAGTGTTTATAATTATAAACCATTAACATATTTGTCAAAGGTTTTTCACAAACCAAGCTCAACTAGAAAGATGCAAAAGAGTGTGAGGGCCTGAGGAGCACAGTTATGTTTAATGAAACTGATTTCCTCTTCTTTTTTTATTGTTCTTTTTATCTCCAGTCTGCCTCTCTGTTCAACCTTTCTTTTTTTATTCTCCATTTTATGTATAAATGGTCACCTCCATTTATCTTGCTTTTGTATTTTCTGATCGCTTTTTGAATTGTTTTCTCTATTTTCTTCTTTCTTTTCATTTTCTTTTTTATTCCCTTATTTTCCTTCTATATACTTTTTATAGGGTTCAAAAGTATTTTATTTACCATTTTTTTCAAAAAAAATTATTACAAAACATGCTTCTGCCGAAAAAAAAAAACTGATTTTTCCATCCGATTTGACCGATTCCAAACGATTCATCCGATTTGACCGATTCCAAACGATTCATCCGATTCTAATTCCATAGTTCAGTGACTGATTCCGATTCTAATTTTTTCTTCTATGGTATCAAGTTTATAAAGATTTTTGCCCACCCTTGACAAAAATTATAGCTACGCCATTAGAGGTGCAGGAGATTCGGTTCCTCTCTGATTAGCTTTAAAGATTTTTTTTTATTCTCCGTGTCCCAATTGGTCTTGTGCCTTTTTTTAATTTGTTAATAACTTAATACTTTCAACAACACTCGTGTCTAATATTATGTTTCAACTTAGTATTCTGATATCACACGTTGTTACACATTATGATGTAACTTTTATGATGTACTGCTACTTTTATGTGTTTCAACAACAACAAAATACTGGAAGAGACGCCAGATTTGGTCTGACTCATGAATTCAGCGAACTTGTATAGTTGTATGTAGCATTAAACTATATCTTACGATTTGATCAGAACTATTTGAAACGGGAGCATGGTGTTTTAATTGAAGTACATAAATAAATTTTTACAAAAATATGGTAATTGGTCATTAAATTTACTTTTAAATAAAATAATTAGCTTTACCATTTTTTCTAGTTATATCTTATTTTTGACAGCTCAAAAGCCTAACAAAATCAAGTATAGAGGTGACAATTAAGTGGGCCATGTTTGATCAGTTTTGAATTTAAAATTTTAAGGACTGGTTCAAACATAAATATGGATCGAGTCAGATAATTTTTTTGGATAAAACATGTTTTTTTTCACGATGTAAGTGTCAATTATACAAATCAGATTCAATATGAGTCAGATTTAATCGAACTCTCAACTTGTTAAGATAAAGTTGGTGAATAATTTTATCTTGAATAATTAGTGATTTAAGATCTTGCTATGTCTTTACCACAAAGAATTTCATATTAAATCTTCTGTTAACACACAAGTTACTTAACTATTTAATATTCACAAATAATTATTTCTTTTGAATTTTAAATATGCGATCTCCAATATGAACAATATTGTTTTTACCAGCTAATTAGGGTTGCAAACAAATCGGACCAAATCAAACTTACATCAGTTTGAATTCGAATAAGATTTGAATTAAACTGATTTGATTTGTTTCAGAACGAATTAATTTCGAATCAAATTAATTACAAATTTTTTTGAATCGGACTTTTTGTGCAGACTAAGTTGATTCTCAATTATGAAATATTTTTTCTCGTACTAAAAAAATAAAAAAAAATATATGTATTTTACACTTTGAAGTTTGAACCTTTTCAAACACAGCAACCAAAACATTGTACAGGAATTCCAGATATGGCTGCAGAAGGAGTCCTTTGCTTCTTTTCCTGTTGAGCTCACTCTCTCCCGTCAAGCTTTACGCCAGTGATAGTCAAAGTGTCAAACACAATTTCCTAAATGCAATTGACAGTGACTGTTGACGAGTATTAAATACAATGCTCCTCTAAACCTAAACCCTTCCTTGTTCCTTCTCTCTCATTTTCATTTCCCAAAAGAAAAGATATCTCCAATTCTTCCCCTTTGCTAGAGATACTACTGGGATACTCTAAGATTCAAAAATCACACACCAGACAAGCACACAAAGCCAAAATTCACTAAAAATAACTGAACAAACTTCCAATTCTCCTGTATTATTGTTTCTTCATCAGATCCACTTGTTTATCATATTTCTTTTCAAATGGTCAATTAAATGAGATGGTCTCTCATAGCCATGCCCAAGAGCATTCTGAGCCATGAACTTCTCTTCCTAATCATCCTTCTCAACCTTCTTCTTTCTTCAAGTTGCGCCAGAACTACACCTCTCTCTTCTCCTGAGGTACCCTTAATTTCTATACATTTTTTCTTATTCTCAAGTTATTGTTTTTTCTTCGTAAATTCTGACGAGGTGTTAACATTTTGTAAGGGGATGTTAATGGAAGATAAAATTAGATTAGGCTCGATACCGCCAAGCTGCCACAACCGTTGCAACGCTTGCAATCCGTGTACCGCTATACAGGTACCGACTATGCCCGGTCAGGGCGATCAGTTGTTACGCGCATCGTCTAAAGAGATGCCATTTAGTATGTATTCAAATTATAAACCTCTCGGATGGAAATGCCGGTGCCGCGATCAGCTCTTCAATCCCTAAATCAGAAGATGTCTCTTTGGTTTGGTTTTGTTTTTGTTAGTTCCATTTTCGCTGTTGATGTCAAGTGTTTTGTTGCGTTTTTGACGAATAGAGATTTTTTGGGAGGAAGCAGTAAAATGCTAGTATGTTAATCATCGTTCAGTACATGTTTTTTTTTTTTTTATCTTTTCCTTTTTTAAAATTCCTTGTGGGCATTAGAATAGCAAATGTAAATTATTTGTTTACTGGTATTAGTGTATGTTTTTTTTCCACAGAGATTGGGTTGTGTTGCACTTTGAATTTGTTAGATCCATTTTTTTAGGGATAAGGTTTGGTCCAAATGGCTTTGGACCGGACACTCTCTAAAGCCTATAAAAATTGTACGATTAAAATCCGAACAGTCGATTCGAATCGTTCAATATGATTTTCATATTAAAATGTGTTCGGAGACCAAATTTTATATTTTTTTGGAAATTTTTTGTTATTTTTTTAGATATGTATAAAATTATTATTTTTGGATCATTCAAAAACATTGATGTTGTATGTATCTAAAAAATAGTAAGTAATTTTAAAAAAATATAAAGTTTGAGCTCTGAGCACATTTTATATGAAAATCATGTTGAGTGATTTGGATCGACTATTCGGATTTTAAACGAACGATTTTTAGAGCTTTGAACGGTGTTGGATCAAATCTTATTCCTTTTTGATAAAAAGGAGTTGTTAGTGTTTTTGAGCTGCCAAAAAGAGAGCAGTATAAATACAATACAAATCTGGAAGAGTGTGTTTTGTCAAAAGAGGTAGAGAAGGAAATTTGTCACGGCGTGACTAGTCACGTCACGGAACGTTACGCCACGTTAACGTTACGTCACGTCACGTGTGTCGATTACGTGACGTGACTCGCGTGACGAGTGACGTGATCATTCGCGTGACGTGACCACATTCCAGTGAAAATATACGTCACGTCACGTCACGCGAACCAGTCACGTCACGTCACGCCACGTGATCACGTCACGTCACGCCACGGTATGAAACATAGAATATCCAACTTTTTTTATATGTATAGAGTATTCAGATTTTTATTTTAGTATAAGTTCAGTGATATTGGTATTCATGTAGTATTTTTTTTAATTTAGTATAATATATGTTTGTAATTTGAATTTTCAAAGTAATATTAGATGCAATATTTCCTAAAAAAATAATATTTACAACATTATTTACTTATTTTAGAATTTTTTATATCTTTTTTCTAAATTTTCAACAATTTAAATTAAAATATAAAAAAAATTGACATGACTAATTTACGTCACGACACGTCACGTCACGTGTGATCACGTCACGTATGGTCACGGCGTGACTACGCGTGACGTGACCATTCGCGTGACGTGACCATCCTCCACTATTTTGGTCACGTCACGTCACGTCACGTGAAAAAAAAAGTTGATCACGTCACGTCACGTCACGTGACCAAATTACGGCGTGTTTGTCACGTCACGTCACGGCGTGTCACGTATTTCCTTCTCTAAAAAGAGGTATGGTGATAAAAATTTGACAGAATTTCATATTTTTTCTTTCGGATTCTCTGCAGCCTAGACGTTGTAATGTCTGTGTTATGTAGTGATTCAATGGATCTGAAAAAAAAATTTGGCTTAAAAAAATTGAGAGTATAATTTTTTTTTCGACTAAATCCCACTGTATATCATTTTATATTAATTTCTAAAATAAAAAATTCTGCAAATTTGGGTCCTCAACGCTTTGATATTTATTTTTTATTTCTAGTTTAAGCAAAATATTTTCCACAGAAAATCTCATCAGACGAGGAGGAATTTATGTTGGGTATTTAAATTTTCAAATTTTGTTTTATATATCTTATCGCCTCGGTATTGTGTAAGATCGATGTACACTGAAATGTATGGTCACCAGTTAGCTTGTGTTTACTAAACGAGTCAATGAGCAGTCGCTCTCTGGTACAGTGCATTCAAAGTGGCAGGTACCGTTTGTAATTAGTGGACCTGGTCTCTACAGTTTCGTCGGTTTATGTCCTGTGGCATATTTATTTATTTGCGCTGTCTATTGATTTTACTGCTTGCTATAATAATGCTTTTGGGCCCTGACCGGTGGACCCACATGTTCAAAGGAGCATCTATCTCTCTGAATTTTAAATTTTAGCGGAGATTTATCAATTTCGGTCTATTTTGTCTTTTTTTGAAAAAAAAAATTATCCCCCTCTCAATGTGAATTTGCATCATTCGAGATATCTCAAACTTTGCGTGGCTTTTTGGAATCTCTCAATCATTGAAATACATTCTGCATGAATCTCAAAGCTCAAATAATACTGACCCCTACGTTCTCCCAGATAGGCACCGGACTCGTTGGTCACGCAAAAATTGAGATATCTCAGAGGATTATTCTCACCCTCTCAATGTTTGATTTGTAATTCGGATTAAATTTAGAGTTAAAATTAATATAATTTTTTTGAATTATGATTGGTAATTAGAAGGAAATTTTTTTTTATGACACTTGGAAATTAAGAAATTACCACCCTAAAACATGAAATTAGGAAATTGCCACTCTAAAATCACCAAATTCATGAAATCGCCCTATTTATACAACTTATATACAGATTTTATTAAAATTATACTAAAGTGTTGTATAGAAACGTATTTTATTAATTCCAAAAATGCCCTTCCCTCTTCACTGTTTCTCATGTCCATGGCGGCCTCTCCTCTCCATCCTGGCCTCCTCTCTTATTCCATCCCGGCCTCCTCAGTATCTATACTGAAATTGTACAATTCTTGTGCTGAACCAGATGTCGGATGATTACGATCCTTCGTTACCCCCTCTACCTCACCCCCTCCTCCTCCCTCTCCCTATCCCGCTTCCTCTCCAGTTACAGCGCCAGTCTACTGGCAGTAGCTATGGCGACAGCTCTCTCTCCTTATCTGGCGACTGCTTCTTCGTCCCTCCTCAACTCGACCCAAACACATGAGGGAAATCTGACACGATTACTGGCGGATGCGAGTTGGGCGGCGGTGGTGGCAGAAGTAGAAGCGGGTCGAGTAAGAGCTAGGCCCAACAAGCCGAGGAGACTTACCAATTGCAGCTGGCACTGGCGCTGAGGCTTTGTTCTGAAGCCACATTTGTTTCGGATCATGGGTTAATGGATTCGGGTGATGCTGCTACTCTCGATCTCTCATTCTCGATCGTTCAACTCGATCCAGCAAAAAAATCAAATGATATCGCTGCAAGGTTGCAATTAAGTTCAATCGAGAGGAGCAAAAAAACCAAATGATATCTCTGTTGAATTGAAGGGTATTTGTGGAATTTTCAAAATACATTTATTATACAATACTTTTTAGTATTTTTTTTAATTAAATCTGTATATAAGATGTATAAATAGGGCAATTTTATGAATTTGGTGATTTTAGAGTGGCAATTTCCTAATTTCATGTTTTAGGGTGACAAATTCCTAATTTTCAAGTTTTGGAGTGGCACAATTTTTTTTTTCTAATTAGAATTATAAGTTAAAACATCAGAAACTACAAGTCAGAGCATTATAAATTATAAGTCAAAGCATTATTTTTTATCGAGTATCCAATTAATTAATGAATTTAAACCCGATTAGAACGCAATTACCTGATTAGATTTTTTTTTTTTGCTCCCGACGAAAATTCTGGATCCGTCCTTACCATGACAATGGTTTGCACTTAATTTGCAATGATTTATCACATCATTGATATGGTTGGTGGCTTTAAGCATATTTATTGGGAAGTTGTATTGTAACATCAACTTAATATAGTTCTGGATTTAAGCATGTTAATTGGGAAGTTGTATTGTAACATCAAACCTTAATCTAGTTCGGAATTCGGTAGCTGTTCTTTTAAGACATAAATTTATTGTTCTGAAGGCGCTAATGTACTATGTCTTTCTTTATATTTTGCAGTTCGAAATTTAAATCAAAGCACACATCTCTCTTTCCACCGAAATTTTTATTTTTGACATTAAAAATAAAAAAAATTAAACCAAATAATCACAATTTGGCTAGAATTTCATTTTTTACCACATTGTTAGGTTGCGGATATCTAATCCGTGTCCGCAATCTTAAATGATGGACACATAATATTTCAGCGGTGTCCTGTCTGACCGTCTCTATACAAAAAAAAAATTATGTGTCCGCTATTTAGAATAGCGTACATGAATTGAGTGTCTGCAATCTAAAGTTGTGACCGTACCAAAAATAAAATTTATCAGAATTCGTCGTTATTTGGTGGATTTCTTTTTTAAATGGTAATAATAAAATTTTCGGCTATTTAAGATCTGTCTATGGGTGGCCTACATTCTATTCTTGTCCTTATTTTGGTATTGGCCAGTTCTTACAGACTGAGTTGAAAATATTTTTTTCAGGAAAAAAATTACAATTATTAGAAATATACTATCTTCTTTCAGAAAAAAAATACTATTTATAAATTACAACCCTGTTGCAACTTGGAAATGAAATTAATTGGACAGGACTATTCTGTTTAATGACAAAGCGTCATTGCTGTGTACTACCTTGTAAATGTAAATGAAAGACGACTGCAGGCTTTAAATGTCCCCTCCCACTCGACCCCGTTTAAATATTTCTATTCTATTCTGTTTAATTCCGACAACTTAGATTTTTTGTTTAAAAGCGATCCAATATATTTTTGGAGTTATGCTCACCAAAACTTCTTGATGAGCATATCACACTCTAGCTTTGCTCTTGTCTATATATTTTGATATTTGTCAATAACTGTCTCAAATTACACTCATTAGTTATACTTCTAGAATGAAAGTTCGTTTTAATCAAAATGAATACTCATTTCGGTTGAAGTACATGTTTGTTTTGAATCAAAATGAGTACTGCCCCTAAAACGATTGATATTTTTAGATGAACAGTGCTATTCTTTGGCAATCCAAACATAAATTAACGAGAGCAGTTTTCGATTGGTTCTATAACTGTCTGATCTGCTTTAAGATCTGTGTGCTTAGCGTTAATATACGTGCACGGTTGCTTTAATATCCGTGCGCACAGATCTTAAAACGAATCGGACAGTTATGGAACCATCGGACCCAAATTTGTCTTTAAATTAACACCTATATTTGAACATACCACAATCGATATGTTCATTACTGGGCCGGAAAACTCGTCCCGGTCCAGTCCAGCCCAAAACCATTAGCAATAAGTTTAACAAAAAGGCCCTTTCAGGCCCATAGACATTTTACTTCTTGCTCTCGGTTTCATTTATTTTGGATCGGATTTCACAAAATAACAGAACTGTCAGGACGCTCCAGTGATGCTCCAGCGCCGCCTCTCTTCCCAACTCCGCCGTCATCTCTCCTCGAGCGCCTCCGCTACCGCCTCCGCCATCGCCACCTCCTCCTCCATTCCCCTCCCACTCGACCCCGATACTGTTCTTGGCACTCTCTCGCTCTACTCAAACGATTGGCGGCGGGCGCTGGAGTTCTTCCACTGGGCCTCCTCCCCTCCGTCGCATTTCCACCATACCCCTTCAACCCTCTCTTGCACGATCGACATCCTCGGGAAACACCTCGAATTCGACCAGTCGCGTTCTCTCATCTCCTCCTATGCATCCTCCTTTTCTTCCCCTTCCCTCCTCCTCCCTTCTTTTAGATCGCTCTTCAACCGCCTCGCCGCGGCGCATCTCATTTCAGATTTACTCGAAGCTGTCACCCTCGCGTCAAACCTTGGATTGAAAGACCGCACCACTTTTCACCTCATGATAGATGCTTTGTGTGACCACGGACACGTGTCAGATGCTGAGAACCTATGCCTCAGATCAGAGTCACCCCCATTTCCTTCTCTCTTTCCGCCTGATACCAAAACCTACAACATGCTTCTTCGCGGGTGGCTAAAGTTGAGAGCTTTCGGCCGGTGTCGTGACTTCTGGAAAGAGATGGATCAAGCTGGTATTAACAAAGACCTCCACTCCTATTCTATCTACATGAATGCTATCTCCAAAGGTGGGAAACCTTGGAAAGCCATGAAATTATTCAAGGAAATGCAAAAGAAGAAAATTCAACCAGACATTGTTGCATACAATACAGCCATCCATGCAATTGGTCACTGTGAGGGGGTTGATTTTGCAATTCGGTTATACCAAGACATGGTTGAGGCAGGTTTGAAACCCAACTCTGCTACATTAAATACCATTGTCAAACTATTTTGCATGGATGGTAGATTCAAAGAAGCATATTGCTTTATCAGCCGGATGAGAAAGAAGCACGGTTGTGAGCCTGATGTGTTAACGTACCACTGCTTCTTTCAATACCTGACCCGGCCACAGGAAATTCTCAGTCTGTTTGAACAAATGCTTCAGGCTGGTTGCCAGCCTAGGATGGATACATATGTCATGCTAATCAAGAAATTTGGACGCTGGGGATTTCTCAGGCCTATTTTTGATATATGGAGGACAATGGGGAAACATGGTTGTAGTCCTGATGCATTCGCATATAATGCATTTATTGATGCACTGTTGCGGAAAGGGATGGTGGATGAGGCAAGGAAGTATGATAAGGAGATGGTTGGGAAGGGGCTTTCTGCTAAACCTAGACGGGATTTATGGACTAGAGGCCTTGAAGAAGAGGAGGAATCCAATCCAAACAGTGTAAACTTTTGAATCAACCAAACTTCAAATCTGATATGTGCAAGTGCTTCATTCATAATGAGGTTTATCAATGCGTTTTTTATTTTAGGCCTGCATTAAATTTGAATGTATAGAAGATTTTTCACTTTCAATACAATCGGATGTGTTTCCTTTTTTTTTTTTGTCCCTCCTGAGTTTTACTTTGGCAAATATGAATAAGAACTGTTGCTTGTTACTGCAAGTAATGAATGCAAATTCTTATTGATTGGGATAAGTCTTGAAAAAGTTAAATTACAATGAGTTCTCTTGCCATATTTCACAGAGGTCTACGCCTGCAAATACAATGATACCAGTAGATGGATTTACTGAAAATGAATGAAACCAGTACGAATTGAATTTCATTGAGATAGTTGATGAACTTCAATCTCAAAATTTATGCAATCAATTTCTAATTCAAATCAATGATCTTTGGTCTAGGTTTGACGAGCTAAGCGTTTTTTTAATAAACTCATGAGATCAAAACTAGAATGGTTAATTGGATGAAAAGGCTATCATTCTAAATCGCGGCCCGCACAAATTAGCTTGATGTTTAATGGGCCTATTACAGACCAGCATAAGTTAGTAATCTCAGCCCAATATTAATATCTCCCGCATTTCAGAATACCACCGCAATCTCAACAGAACTGATTGCTTCCCTCCTGTTTCAAAAGCAAACGCTTCTTATTCTCCTCTCCACATAAAACCAAGCTCAGATAATTCAATGGCGACCACTTCTTTTCTCCTCCCCTCTCCGCCTTACTCCTCTGCCTCCTTCCGCCAGACCAATCCTCCTGTCGGCGCGATCCCTTACTACTCCTCCTGTCTTCGCCGTCTGGCAACCCGCTCCCTCCGGCAATCTCGTCCGAGGGTGGTGTGCGCCGTCGCTTCATCATCTCCTCTGCACGCCTTAATATTTGACTGTGACGGGGTAATACTAGAGTCGGAGCACCTCCATCGCCAGGCGTACAACGATGCCTTTGCACATTTCAACGTGAAGTGCCCTCCCTTTTCTTCGGAACCTCTCTTATGGGACGCTGATTTCTACGACGAGTTGCAAAATCAGATTGGAGGTGGAAAACCAAAGATGAGATGGTAGTATTCGTCTCATTATGACAATTTAAGCTGCTTTATGTTATAACCTGACTTTCATCAGGTAAGGTGATTTTAATTATGAGTTTGATTAGGTATTTTGGAGAGAAGGGATGGCCGACTTCTTCCGTCTTTGAGAGACCTCCTTCCACAGCTTCTGATAGAGAGAAATTGGTTGATGTTCTTCAGGTGTGCTATTATTGGTTTGATTTTAATTTTTACAGTTTGCAATAACATTCAATATTAGTATACTTGCAAAAAACAGCCAACTAATGTACTTGTAACTAAAACCGTGTATATTTTCCATATTTTACACCAGCACATTTAATTGTTAGTTCCTTCTGATGGTCTTAGTATAATGAATACATATTGACAATATGGCTCCTGACTTTTACGAAGTTTGTTTTCCATAAGCACAACTTGAACTGAGAGTAAGCAAAAAGAAATCAAGTGTGGGTTCTTCAGTTCACAGTAACTTGCTATCCACAGATGTAATTGAGTTGATTTAAAAATTAATGTAACCTGGTAATCTTTTACCTTAACACCTCTGAATGGCTAGGCACTGCAAATAATACCAAAATGAGCATGTCAATTGTAAATACAATAGAAGATGGGAGTTGTTTGCAAATAAAAAATATGGTGGTATAAATTAGCCAAAAAACCATAATTTACTTGGTTCTTATTTCTTAAGTAGAGCTCTATAAGTTAGGATGATACTAAGTAAACTTCCATCTTTCTTATAATGTTGCAGGACTGGAAAACAGAAAGGTACAAAGAGATCATTAAATCTGGAACTGTGAGTGCCACTCTTTTAAAAACATATTGGAGATGTTCATATATTGGATATTTCTAAATCACCTTCTATTGCAGGTCGAGCCGAGACCTGGTGTCTTAAGACTCATGGATGAAGTCAAGGGTGCGGTAATATTACTTATTGCCATAAGCTTCTTCAGGTACTTTAGTTTTTAGTGTAATTTGATTTCATTTAAAAGTGATTACTTTACTTCTTTTTATTCAGGGAATAAAGCTTGCTGTTTGTTCTGCGGCAACTAAAAGTTCAGTTATACTCTGCCTTGAAAACCTTATTAGACTTGTAAGTTGTAAACATATCTTAGTTTCTTATGATTAAATATAAGGAAAATTGTGAAAATGCCACTCCAAAACCTTCAAATTGTGAAAATGCCACTCCAAACTTTGAAATTGTCAAAATGCCACTCCAAACTTCATTAATTTGTAAAAATGTCACTTCAAATAATTAATGACTAAAATACCCTTCTTCTCCTCTTCTTTATCTTGCCTTCTCTTCTTCTCTTGTTCCGAATGGTGGCTGAGCGCGGCGGAGGGGGGTCGTAGAGGAGGGTTTGATGGTGCTGGTGCTTGTCGGAGGAGGAGGGGTTGCGAAGAATACGAAGGCGGGCGAGGGTATTTTAGTCATTAATTATTTGGAGTGGCATTTTTACAAATTAATGAAGTTTGGAGTGGCATTTTGACAATTTCAAAGTTTGGAGTGGCATTTTCACAATTTGAAGGTTTTGGAGTGGCATTTTTACAATTTCCCCTTAAATATATGGTAATTTTTTAATGCAGTTTTTTTTACCTTGTGCAAATTACAGGATCGCTTCCAAGGCCTTGATTGTTTTCTTGCCGGTAATTGCTTACCATTCTGCCTACCTGCCTACACAAAACTCATAACAAGACCAAGTAAATAACTGAAAGATATAGCTTTAGCTAAATTTTCTCTTCTACAGGAGATGACGTGAAAGAAAAGAAACCTGACCCGTCAATATACATCACTGCTGCAAAGGTAATAAATAATAAACAATAACTATATGTAAGTATAACTTGAAATTTTTTTGTATGTGTCATTTCTTCATCAACCATAGCATACTTACTAACTTTTTCCCTTTTAGAAATTAGGTGTAGAGTCGAAGAATTGCCTCGTGGTGGAGGATAGTGTTATTGGTCTACAGGTACATCTTCTAAACTAGGTATTTTGGCTGGTCATTGTGGTTGCCCAAGATTGTAGTTCTACCGAACCTAACTTCTCTTGGATGATACATAATCTTCATTGCCTGAAGTCCTTGAGAATAATCCAGAAAAATTGCAGCTATACCTTATAATAATATAAGAAGAGGGTTCAAATGCCTCCATTTCTTGCGCCTCCATCATACCACTATTTTTTAGTTTTCTAATGAGAAAAATTATAGAATTTATACGCCAAAGTAAAACTGTTATATGTGATATATATTATTTTCTTTGCATACACATAAAAAATTATTAAGTTTTGGTTTTGTTTTCCTATAAATCAATAAGTTGAAAAATCATTGTCCAGAAACTACCCATTTCAGGGTACTTTTGCAAGTTCTCGATAACAATGAAATCAAAGTTGAAATGTCATATTTATTTTACATGTGCAAAGAGAAAATGATATATATCTGACTGTTTCATTTTGACATTTAAGTTTTAAATTTTATGTTATTAAAATTTTAAAAATGGAGTCATTTGAACCCTTCATAATACAAAAGAAACCAACAAAAGTTCAAAATGTTATCGAAAGTGTAAAAGTATCTGTGAAGCTCAAAGTAAATTGTAATCCTAATACTATTAACAAACATTAAATTACCAGGCTGCTACAGGGGCTGGCATGTCTTGCATAATAACATACACTTCTTCAACTGCTAACCAGGTGAACATGATTAATATCTGGGATTATAGTTTTGTGCTATGGTACAACTAAAATAACAACATCCGCTTGTTTACTTTCCTTTTAGGATTTTGGCGATGCAATTGCAAAATACCCTGACCTTAGTGGAGTAAGGTAAGTTTAATCTTCTATACTTTTTCTTCTTTTCCTACTTAAGCTAACGAGAATTCATTGCATTTGTAGGCTTGAGGACTTGAAGATATTGTTACAAAATACCCTAGTTGCTAGCTAAGATAGACAGAACCAACCGGCTATACTGATGTAATGTTATTAGTCTTTGTTTTAATCGATGCAGTTATTGTTAACATATCATAAGTTATTCCTGCCAATAATTGCATTTACATGCTTGCAGATCAACGTATTTCAATGCAAGAGAGACCTTTTGCCATTGTGGATACCTCAAAAGAAACTGTAAGCTCTATTTTTTTAGTTTTCTTTCTTTTCTTTGTATTAATTTCCTAAGCATACTATTCATTTTTGTTAAAATTGTGTATTTGTAAAATATTTTTTAACTTTACAAAATGGAAAAGATGATCTTGTGATTACAAAAGGCTTCTAATTTTGTTTTCGTGCAATTGCTGACCTGATTTGGAGTTAAGTTGATAGTTAGTGCATACTTAGGCACTGAACTGGAGAAACTATAAGTCTATAGCCATGACATTAAATAACTTCATAATTGTAAGATAGGAAGGGCAAAGAAAATTTTAAATGTCAAAGAAGTTCTGAAAAGAAATAATAAAAGAAAAGGAAAAAAATATTTTCATAACAAAGAAAAGGAAATAAAATAAAAAAGTAAATTTTAGACAATGATTTAACACTTTTGGAACTGGTATGTTACATGGTCCACTTTAGTTGGCTTGTACTGAGAAGGACCATTTTGAAAAATTAAGAACAAATTCTGTCAACCCCATGTGCCTCTGTATCTGTTAAATTGACATGTTGCACATTACAAGAGGAGTCCAATAGGTGGGATTTACAAAATTCAAATATCTTTTCTCAAGTCTCTGCACCTTCAGCACTCTGTTCCTTTTCTTGCAATGACTCAGCTGCTTCTGACTCTGAGGCTATAAAATATAATAAAAACGAAACAAAAGAGATTGAATAAACATAATTTCAAGGATTGAATCGAGAACAATTTTCTTTTCTGTGTTTCAAGTTCCAAGTAGGCCTTTACCAAGTAAAATATTGGTCAAAAGGTCCATGTTATATATATAACCACAATGAAGGTATATTTGATTAGCTCAGTAAAATACCGGGAGGGTTAACTGGTGCCCTTGGATTAGGGGGTGGCTGGAGCTGAAGGCTCTGCAGAGATGAAGTAACAGGAGTTATGAAAGATGGGTCAATCAGAGCTGTCGGTTGTTGGATGTACGGTGCTTGCGCACCCAATTGTGGAGATTGTAGGCCAGCTCTTGGATTTGTTGTGAACCCAATCTGATGATAATTGTATGTCTGCGGTGTACCAGGCGATGGTGAGGTCTGCCCATACTGATAATACTGTGGACTCATCTGACTGTACAGAGCCTGCTTTTTGCATAAGAACACATATTAAAATCCAAGAAAGCTTAAAATATGGATTGTTTTTTTTTTTTTTCAAATAGCATCAAATTTAAATATTTCAACTAAACAAGCATGCTAATTAAATATTTCAACTAAACAATCATGCTGCATTTGATTTTTATAAATAAATAGTGGAGGCTGAAATTTTTTTGTTCTAGCTTGCATACTAAACTGTCTCCACTGATCTTACCTGTTTTTCATAAAAACCAATCTAGTATACTTATTTTGTTAAAATATTTAAATATGATTCTATATTTAAAAAAAAAATCTAAAATATGTGCGGTGCTGGACAAAGATCAAATTTCGGTGTTCCAAATAAATACATATAAAGCATATTAAAGCATTTGGAATCCTGATAGGTTGTTATATTATAATTTATTAGTGTTAAATTTGTAATGCCAATGACAAGGAACCTAGGAATGACAAGAGGACATCACTTGACCTTTTTATTTTAGTTTATTTTATCTTGACAATTCTTAAAAAATAAAACCTAAAAATTTAAATCCAACATTACAGGTTTGATTTATATCATCCACGTGTCATATTTATAAAAAAAATGATGTGATTTGATATAAATTTCGTCGTACATTTAGTGATTTAAAATTTTAATAGTTTCAAAATTAATCATTTTAATGCATCATCAATTCATCAAACATACTTAGATTAAAGGATATTTTTGTTATGAGCTGTCTATATTTCCAATAAATGAGAGGGAGGGCCCTCCCTGCCTCCCTGGAAGCATAAAGATAGATACTATAGGTGCCCTAACGGGTCCGGTCTGCTTTCCTGGACTGGCCTACACCTGTAAATGCCTTTTATTAACGGATCTACTGTCCATGTGACCAAGCGGGCCCCAGTATTTCATGAGCTGGCCCGCTACGACCTGGTGCCTAATTACCACCTTCCTTTCATTTCAGTCACTATGCATAATGCAATCTCTATTTTTTATAATAGAGTTGTAATCAGTTGTGGATAAGTCTTAGATTTATTTGACAAGAAAGAGACCCTTACTTGTTGGTAAGCATAATCAGCGTGGTAGGTGGGGTACCTGCAAAAGATAAGCAAAATCATGTTACTATAACTTGTTGCATGCCATTGCCAGCGACAATTAATTGTCCAGTTTAAAGCGAGAAAGGTAGGAGCCCCACTGCTCCAGGCTCCAGCATCAATTGAATTATTATTTTTCTATTTCCTTGTTTCAGAAAGATAAAGCAAAAGAGTAGCATAGAAGAAATCAATCTATGCCTTGACAATTATATATTATGGGTCCACATGTGGCCACTGTGATGGGGTCACTGCATGCAATCAGATTCAGATGCCATTTTGACTGTATATGATCTAGGACCAAGCCCATGCGTAGTCTAGTCTTGCATTCTCTTTCAGAAATGCGCATGCTTATGCATTTTCATTGGTAATTATTCACAAAAATGTTGCAATAATAATTAGTGACATAAATAAAGAGAAGCATGAAACAGAACTAACCCGTAATAACCAGGATACATTGCTGGAGAAGAAGGTTGCATTTGGGCTGGCAATCTCCCGTAAACTGGTCTGATGTGCTGCTGTGGGCTGTAATAAAGGCCCATTCCTTGACCTCTGCCTGAGCATTACAAGAGAATAAAATAAAATAATAAAGGCACCACTCAAAACCATCAAACATCACGAGAATAAAAGATATATAAAATATATATATAGCCATCATAGATACGAGAGATTATTCATCTCTATCTTCTCCATCGCTCGCATTATCGCATATAGTCAGCCATGACCCAACTTTCTGACATCATGTCTGCCAGATTCTTTGGAGTGTGTGAATTGCTTTGGTTTGATGAATTTAATAGATATTTGACCTTCGTAGCAGTCATTATGACGATCAATTTTACAGTACACATATCATTTTATTATAAACTGTATAGAATATTATTTATAAGTAAAAAAAAGTTGAAAATTAATGGGGTCAAGCCTTGGGTGGGACATAGTAGGCTACATTACAAATATTAGCCAGTTTCACAGAAAATCATGTTACCTCCAGATAAGCCAGATCCAATTAGTTGACAGCGCAAGTGATAGTTAACAGCTACAGTTAGTACTTAGTACAGCACTTGTTGTTGTTACAATGATGACATGCATGAAAAAAAAAATGATGACATGCATGGATTTACCAATATTTAATCAAATATGTTAAATGCAAATACAACGGTTAGATATTGATAAAATCTGAAGTTCTGAACTGTCCGATTTAAGAAGACAGTTACTGTAACAGCACATGTGACATATAGTCCAAACTCTTTATACCCTCACTTAATTTAATATATATGAGTGTATTATTTTAATTTGTATTAATATAGTATTTTATAAAATGTAGGCACTTGAATTACATACTTTAATATATGAAATGTTTGTATTTTATTTTCATTTTTATTTTATAGAAAATATTGTGTTGTAAATAATTAAATTGATATATAAAACTGCTTTTTATTATACATAAAAATATCAGATGATATGAAATAAGAAATTAGTATCAATTTATTATTAATATTGATAGTTGTAAATATTAATTTTCATGATCATGTTTAATTTAAATAGATTTATCAAGAACATTATAGTTATTTTATATTAAAACTAAGCTGATGCAAATATGTTAAGGGCCTGTTCGACTGACATTGTGTCCGTGGGAAAAAAAAATTCACTCAGAGTGAATTTTTTTTCCATGCGCACAATGTTTCGGCAATTCAAATTGGGTCCGAACCCAAGCCCATTCCTGTTTCCGCCTGGCAGCCAAACAGGTCCTAAATTAGCAATTTATGAATTAATTGTTGCAGATTAGAAAGTTTAAAAAAGTACATTTGTCATTAATAAATATTTAAATTCCTCTCTTTATCACAAACTCAGAATTTATAAACTCCTGTCTCCATACCAACAAAAAATATATTATGAATAAGACCTACATTTCTTGGATCCGAATCTGCTGAAATTCCGAATCCAGTGAACAATATCCTGAAATCTCTACAATTTTGAATCCAGACATTGAATTATTTCGAGATACGTGCACGAAAAAACAACTGCTTCGAGATGCGTTCTCGAAAAAAATTTGAATTGAGAATTGCAGAGATTTCTAGTGGATTTGAGATTTCAGCAGATTTATTTTCACATTTCTTATGTCTCCCTAAGAACCAACAACTCATGAGTAATGATTGCAGATAACACCCAACCAATTGAAACTTACGATGAAAAATGTTTTTTGATTTGCCGATCAATATAATTTTCCGACCACAAACTTAGCAAGGGTTTTTATATTTTATTTCCGAATAGATAAAGCCTCACCAATAAGGTCTTTTAGATTCTAATCCATGATTTAATAAATTAAATCCTATTAAACATACTAACTATTAATTGGTCCCCATGTTGACAATTTTTTCCAACCACAAGCTCTATATATATATCAAGGTCTTTTATTTCTATGCCCAAACATATATACTAAATAACTGGGCATTTCATATTTTAAGCCCTACTTATTATAATAAAATAAAACCTGCCTTATTTACACATTGGTCAAATTATTTTTTTTGCATAAACTAGCTAGTTTATATGTATGTTGAAAATATAAACAGTGAGGGTATATATGTGGTCAGTTCAAATTGACTAAGTTTGTCATGTCATCATGCACCTAGGAATAATTGCAACTGATAAAGAAAAAAAATTGTTGAAAGGTTAAAAATTTTAAATATAAAAAACCCTAAGCATTATTTTCAAATGATTAAATCTGCTGTGTATAACTGGCAGAAAAGAAAACCCACCTGTTATATATGGTAGTTATATATATATATGTACTTATAATAGTTAATTAATATTACTTGTAAAGTTGCCACCCTTGCATATGAGAAGAATCCTACCTATTTAAGGGATAGCATTTGGGGTAGACATGCACCACACTTAGGCCAGACTGGCATAGTCAAAGTACTGATCCCAAATATATATATAAACCTTCTTTTTCTGAGCTGGCATTGAACCATTCTTTCAGCACTTAACGGGTCTACTTCATAACGGGTCTCTCTCTAATTCTTTCTCTACCCGTTCCATGTAATTTCTTTCTCTATGAACTCATTGCTTGAAACCATGTACATGGTATTATAATACATGACAAACAGACTCAATGTATATACAATCTCATGCATCCTTATTTTCAATGCTGTTTCAATTTGACGATATATCTCATTAGGGTTTTTTTTCACCATACCTCGAGCGGTGAAGGGATGTGGTCGGCCGAGAGATGCAATGTTGCAATTGGATCGTCGACCGCCTATTATCGGGTTTGGATCAGCTACTGCCCTTCGTGCCGATTCAGGCTCTCGGAAAGTTACCTGATAGGACCAGTATTTATTAGAGATATTATTGCGTAAAATATCGCAATAATTTGTTCAAAAAAGCTGGACGGCGATAACGAAAATATCGATTGTATCGATGAAAAATATCTTTGTTAAGAATTTCAAGAAAGGAAAGCAAAATAAAGGAAAGTGGAATTTGTCATGATCAAGCTGATAGTTGATCATATAGATCAAGATCAAATTTGGAGAGAGAATAATTAGAAAAGTAGTTCTACCCCTAAAAGAACATATGATGGTGATAAAACACAAAAAAAACACATAAAATATTTTGGCATAATCAAGAATCTAGAAAAACAAGTAATATAAACAGTATATCTGTAAAATAACAACTCAATATTCCGATCGAAAGAAGATTATTCATCACACATGCAACATCGATCATCGCGATCAACGTGAAAATTTTAACAAAAACAAAAGAAGGAGGATCGACATCTTCAAAGCGATGATCATAGTTCCGTAACAAAAATAGAAAAACAAGAAAATGCTTACAAATCCATAGCCTTTGGACCTTCCCGTAACCCGATCGGTGATCACAACAGCTTCGAGAATTTCGCCGAATTGTGTGAAAAAGGCATGAAGTTCTTCACTGCTTGTTTCCCATGGTAACCCCCCAACAAAAATCTTCGTCTGGCTTGTGTCTCCGAACCTCGACCGGAATTGCGGGGAAAAGTTAGATGACGATGCCACCGATGAAGATGCAGCCATGATAAAGTTGCCCTTTCCCTCTCCCCCAAGAAAGAAGGGAGAGAGAGAGAGAGAGAAAGAGAAGGAGGGAAAGATGGATCAAAGACGAGAGAGAAAGAGAAGAGGGATCTAAAGAGAAGGAAATTAAGAACAGGTAATAGTGTGTAATTGTGCGCTGGATAGAGGGGTTTCTTTCTCTCTCTTAATTGTCTCTCTGTCTCTCTAAGGTGTGTCTTTCTGTCCTTGCTGTCTCCTTCGTCAGACGGATCAAGAGGCGTCAGATTTGGATCCGACTTACTGCCATTCGTTAATTTCATTCGGATTCAAATTAATTATAACCAACTTTGGTATATGGATGTAAATTAAACCATGCATCCGTTTAATTAACCAACCAACTACTTAATTAAGATGTCTTCTGTTTAATTAAGTAACCTTAAATTTATTTACCAAAACATTTACTTGTTTATTATTTATATATTATTATTATTATTATTATTATTATTTTACCACACTATTTAATTAATTCATGATTTGGATCAATAATTGAATTTTGTAAATCATGTTTAATTTTTTTGTTTAACATAATCCACACTTCTCCTAATCATTTACAGAGAAAACTCACGCAATTTGACATGCTATTATTGATGAATGAGTGGGTGGGCGAAATTAATTGCCCTCTCAAAGAGTGCTCTAATTATTTTCTTATAAAGGAAATAAATCATGACTTGGTATAACTATCATAATAAAATTATAAATAGAGGAACAAGTAGTTAAGCATGTTGGAATTTAATTATGTTCTAAACTAAAATTAAGAAATGAGAATTAATATAGTCAAACTAACGACCAGCTGGTAAAGAATGTAATTGAATTCAGGGAATAAGTCGTATATTGGACAAGGAAAAAAAAAAGGGGTACTGTTTTAGGGTCAAATAAGTTTTCCATAATTAGAAATTAAAGTAAAAAAAAAAAAATAAGAAGATGATTTTTAATTTTTTTTATACAATCATATAATAATACCATTTTTTTTCTCGTTACATTCTCAACCTTCCTTTGATTGATATATTCTAATATCTGTTATATAAACTGTTTTATCTAACAACTACAATATGTGGTATATTAATTATAGTTAAATTTACTAAGTTGCATGTAAACCGCTGTTTTGAATTTTGCTCATTAATCTTTTTTCCTTATACTGAGTTATATATATATCTTAGAGAAAGAGTTCTCGTATATAGTATGCTCCACTTGAGAATAAGTTGAATAAGTATATGTTAATTTAATATAACTTGTCTGGGTATATATGTATATCTTTTTTTTTTAAACTTGTTAGAGACTGACAAGTGAGGGTATATGTATATATCAATTAGTTGTATATATGCTTTCGGGTAAAGATGTTAACAGAGCTATTTTGGCTTCATGCAGTGCACAAACCAGTGCAATGCTGTTTTGATTCTATGGTTTATGGGCTGCATGAATCCAAAACTGCTCTGTGCTTTCTAGCTCCTTTCATGAAAAATTTACGAACAGCATATCTTCAGAAAAAAAAATAATAATAAATAAACGGAGGAAAACAGTAATAATTAATAATGCGAGGATAATTACAAGAAGGATATATAATTAGCAAAAACCATTCTATAATGCCAATTAACAGAAGCGTAGAGAAGGAAACTCCTAGCGCCTCATCAGAACGCAATTTCTTGCACGCAATAGGAGGAGACCGAATCTCTCTGTGCCTCTGTGGGGCTACCGGAGGGTGTGGAGAGCACTCAAATTTTTTACGCATGCACAATTATTTTTGTGTAATTCTTTTCAGGCAAACAAGCGTCAAAACTAGGGGTGAAAACATAATATCCGATCTATATTCGATCCGTATTTGAAATCTTAGGATACTGATATAGTTTTACGTTTCAATTATCCGGATATTAATAGTATATATATACTATATATTTTTATATATAGTATGAAAAATTTATATTATTCAACATTATACTTAGATAAATATTATGAACTTTAATATTTTTATATTATTTTAATAAATATATGATCTGGACCCGTATCTGTATCCGTCTAATATGTCTGATATCCACTCCATTTTCATCCCTATCAAAACTAATTAATAAGCTGCAAACAAATAAAGTTCAATTCTACAAAATATTTTGCATTTATCAGCTCTGCGTGCATCTTATAATTGGGAACTTTTTAAGTATATATAATATAAATTTCCAACTATTATAGGATCTCAATGAAAAATGACATGTCACAACATAGTATGTATATTATTTTTTTATTTTCGAATATGAATTCAAATATATAGATATATATCATACAAAGTCCAAACAGTCGATCCAAATCGCTCAATATGATCTTCTTATTAAAATGCGTTCGGAGAGCAAATTTTATATTTTTTTGAAAGTTTTTACTATTTTTTTAGATAGGTACAATGTCACTGTTTTCAGAAGATTCTGAACCATCCAAAACAATGATTTTGTACCTATCTAAAGGAATAACAAAAAAAGTTCCAAATAATATAAAATTTGTTCTCTAAGCATATATATTTTAATATGAATATCATGTTGAGTGGTTCGGATCAATTGTTTTAATTTTAAATACAATAAATAAATGTAGAGTATGATTAAAGCACATAACCAATATTTCATTTTAACCCTACAAATATATTCTAGATGTTAATATAAAAACATCACATATTTAAAAAAAAATACACATTACATGTACGTTCGTAAAAATTAACAACATAATATATCTGGGAAATTGTGTTAATTTAAAAATACATATTATAATAAAATAAATCACTAATTATAAGCATAAATGAATATATATCAATAAATTATAAATCTTAATAAAAATGAAATATGGGCAGGTTTAGTTGAGTTATTAGATTTAAAACTTGTTGCATTTTGTAATAAAGATCAATATTATATTTCAGAGTCGAAAACTAAAGTAATATACTTTTGAGACGGATATCCGAATTTTAAAAAAATGCACCTGCATCACGATATATCCGTATATGTATTCAAATTGAAAATTCTATCATTATCGGTGTATCTATAGGTGCAATATATCTAAATCTATATCCATTATTTTTTTAGATATGGCTCAAATATATATGAACATATAACATTTGATTTGTTTACACCTCTTGAGCGAAATTTTTTTTTGATGGTTGGCGTGAAAGCCAACAATTGTATTGAATTAATAAAAAAGTTTAGGTACGATTGTTTACACCTCTTGAGCGAAAATTGAGATTAGGTACGATGTCCATCGGACTTACTTTGGTTCAATGGGTGCAATAACCATCCGATCTGCATCAAGATTCGTGCAAACTAATTAAAATACTTGCAAACCTGTTTCAATTTTGGTGTGTACAGATCTTGATGCTAATCGTACGGTGTTAGAACTTATTGAACCTAAAAGTAGGTCCCATACCCATCGGACCTAGTACTCCTATCTCCTCTTGAGCCAAGTCTTCCAACTTTATATATTTGATTTGTTTACACCTCTTGTGTCTTGATTTGTGGCTTGTACTGATGTGATCTAAGTGTGTTTATGGGTTAAACGTGATATGACATGATTGTAATATTTTGTGATATCAAACAAATCATATAAATATGTATAATATATGGTTGGAAATAATTGTTGTGAATTGATTGAGTTTTATGAAGTGTTTATGATTTAAGATGTTGGCGCATGGATATTTTTAATAAACAAATAATTTATGAAAAAATATTGCATGAATATATTGTATTTTAACAGTCATATAATTGTTCAACTGTATGGGTACGCCAAAAATTAGGCTATACAAAAGAGGTTTGCGCACCCATCAATTGCATGGGATCCATAGAAATAAGGGTCATTATTATGGAGGTCAACTGTATGAACTCATTTGCATGGGATACCCACGCAATTGACATCAATTGCATAGGTAGCATATGCAAATGAGCGTTTTTTGTCCCCCACAAATAATCAAAATTATAGTAGTGAAAATACTTACCAAGGGACCAAGGGATCAAATTGCCAGTACTTGATCTCAACCATCTCGAGATTTCTTTTTGGAGATGCTGCAACTAGCGAGATTTGTTGGTTTGGCTAATCACTAGGGTATATGTCATGCACATAACATTCCTGCAACCAATAACCAGTAAATAACTTAAGAGATCTTTCCTTGACCATGCAATTAAAAAATATTAGGGTGAGAAAATTACTAGAGCATATGTTATGCATATAACATTCCTGCAACCAATAACCAGTAAATAACTTAAGAGATCTTTACTTGACCATGCAATTAAAAAATACTAGGGTGAGAAAATTACTAGAGCTTATGTCATGCATATAACATTCCTGCAACCAATAACCAGTAAATAACTTAGGAGATCTTTCCTTTACCACGCAATTAAAAAATACTAGGGTGAGAAAATTACTAGGGCATATGTCATGTACATAACATTCCTAATAACAATAACCAGTAAATAATTTTGGAGATCTTTCCTTGACCATGCAATTAAAAAAATACCAGAGTGAGAAAATTAGTACTTTTTGAAAATAAACTTACACAGTTCCGATGTTGAAGTATTGTAAGCTTCTTCAATTTTGACAAACTCTTAAGGATCCAAGTTTCCATTTGAAAAATTGAAAATTGAACAAATAGATCGAAATAGTGAGATCACTCAAGTTCTGAAATACTAGGTGTTCTAGCGGCAAAATTACTGTTGGCAGTTCCTAAAATTGTAATAATATAAAGAGGAGGGTTCAAATGTCTCCATTTTTTGTGTCTCCATCATGTTTTCATTTTTAAAAACTTTAATAGCTCAAAATATAAAACTTAAAAGTCAAAATAAAACTGTTGGATTTGATATACATCATTTTATCTATGCATGTGTAAAAAATTATGACATTCCAACTTTATTTTGATCGTCATCAAGAGCTTGTAAAAAATGTGCTAATGTGGATAATTTAGAGACGTTGATTTTTCAGCTTATTGATTCACATATAAATAAAGTTGAAATTGATAGTTTTTTATGAGCACATAGAAAAAATAACATAGATCGTATCCAACAGTTTTATTTTGACTTTTAAGTTTTAAATTTTGAGTTATTAAAGTTTTAAAAAATGGAGGCACGATGGAGGCACAAAAAATGGAGGCATTTGAACTCTCCTCTAATATTAATATGCAGTCATGATTCAGTTATTATTTGAATTTGGTACCATTTAGCGAAGTGCAATACTCAGAATTTTGTAATTCCATTTAGACTTTTGTTTATTTTAATTGAGTACCTAAGATCTTACGGAACTCAAATTATAAAAATAATCATGAGAATATATATGAGATTGCATTTGAAATATAACTTCAGAAGATAAACATTTTTAATTTTCTGAAGTAGTTATCCTCTTCATGAAAGCTTGGGGTTTGAGAATATTTCATATTTAGGTTGAGGAAGGTTAGAGAGGTTCACAGGTTGTGTCACCTCCTAGACAGTGCCGACGAACGTACCGCCTCCTTCATCACGAGCAGCCCTAAGATGATGAGAAGTATTGGGTTAGACAAACAGTTGATGAAGTCCATTGCAATATCGAGAAAAAGTACAACGGGTGAAAGAAAGTGGTGATTTGCTAAAATTGAATACTCGAGTGCCGTTTTATGACTCTTTAAAGTTTCATCGTCAGAAATAGTCTTTTCAGTAAATATATCGTCTCTCTTGTCTTATCCCTCACTCTAGTTTCACATGTTTAGATTTACTTGACTCATGGCCATATATAGCCTACAGAGACGAAATGCTTTAGAAATAACTTAAAAAAATAGAAAGTGTTGCATTATAACAGGAAGACACAGATCGATGACGTGAAAAAGTTTGTATTTCTTTCATCACACATGGATTGTATACAGTAAAACTGTGTAGAATTGTTGGAGTATCCGAAAATGTCCTTTCGAAAATTCACTTTGAACTTTCGAAAATGACCTGCAACATTCATACACGTCTTTTAATAAAAAATAATAATTGTGTACAATTTGACCATATTTTCGAAGCAATTTTGCAAAACAATGTTTTTTTTTTTGCTTTGGAGACTGATTTAATGAGAATTTTGAACAAACGAGCATAATATGCTTCGTATGTTTTGCGTTTCAGTACTATTGCTAATATAACTGGAGCAAAGACTTTTTAGTCGGTGTTTTCCGATTTATCATTTAGAATTGAGTTTTACTTGCTAAGTTTCATGAATTGCTTTCAATTCTCAGTTCTTATATATGTTTGTAAGGGAGCAGCTTGGGTCCGATGTCCATCGGACTCAAACTAGATCTGATGAGTTCCATAACCGTCTGTTTTGCTTTAAAATCCATGTGCACAAATATTAAAGCAAACACACACGGATCTTAAAATGGATCGGATGATTATAGAACTCATCCAACCCAGTTTGAGTCTAATAGACATCGGACCCAAGCTGCTCCCATGTTCGTAATGCTGAGCAAGATACTGTCAAATTTTGGGGGTGTTTGTGGAATTGTGGTTGGGCATTTAAAGTTACATGGAAGTTTCCTATCCCTTGTAATATAAAAGCATTTTTATGGTGAGTATCAAGGAAAAAGATTCTCACAAAAGGTGGTCCCGATATTCTTATAACAAATTTGACATTTACCGGGAACGCATATTTAATCTGAATTTCCACTTTGGATGGACCGCAGATTATATCTACGCTTCCTTAAAGACAACACATAAACTGCAGTTTCCAACTGTTTCTCACTACATAGTAGCGCAGATTTAATATGCGTTCCACCTATAGTGGAAACACAGATTAAATCTGTGCTCCCTGTAAATTTCAACTTTTTTTTCAAAAATAATGATAACATTGTATATTCATTTTTATAAGATGGTATAATAAAAAATAAAAATCGGAAGGCAGTCTCTTGAAGAGGGGATGACAGGAAAAATCCAATTGTATTTTTTGTCATGCATCAGAAAATGTATATCATATCTTTGCTTTTGTTTCTTTTTTGAAATATTTCCAGTAGCTGCCAATGAATACACACACACACACACACACAGAGTGTGGCTAATATGCTTTCGGTAGCATAAGCATTGAAATACATCCAACTCCTTTTTCAATTTTTGAAGTTCAAAACGTCGATCCAAACAATTAGATGTGTTCTCTATATTAAAATGTGCTTGGAGACCAAATTTTACATTTTTTGGAATTTTTTTACTATTTATTAAGCCCCCTTGAAAATTGCTGATCCAACGGTGGCTTAACCCAACAGTGAAACCGTTGGATCAGCGATTTTCAAAGTGACTTAATAAATAGTAAAAAAATTCCAAAAAATGTAAAATTTGGTCTCCAAGCACATTTTAATATAGAGAACAAATCTAATGGTTTGGATCGACATTTTGGACTTCGAAAATTGAAAAAGGGAGTTGGATGTATTTCTGTGCTTATGCTACCGAAAGCATATTAGCCACACTCTATATATACATATACATACATACATATATATATGGGGGGGGGGGGGGGGGGGGGGTTGGCCGGGAGACCAAATTTTATATTTTTATGGATTTTTTAAAATCACTGTTTTTCATATAAACAGTTATTTTTAAAAATTCATAAAAAAATGGTACAAAAATAAAAAAAATGTAAAATTTAGTCTCCGAATACATTTTATTATGGAGAATACGTTGAGTACTTCAAATCAACACATTGAACTTTAAAATTACAAAAACGAATTGATAGCACTAAGACTTTAGTTATACCACTTTGATCTTAGCCAATGTGTGTGTGTGAGTGTGAGAGAGATAGAGAGAGAGTAAACTAAACTATGATCAATTACATCATTGTCCAGTTCCAAATCTTCCATCATTACATCCGTAGAAATTGAAAACTACAACTCAAAATTAAAAATACTGGAAACTGGTAATTCAGAAGTGCGGGGGTATTTGCACCACGTCTCCGAGAGCAGTTTGGGGCCGATGCCCATCGGACTCAAATTTGAGTCTGATAGGCTTCATAACCGTCCGACTCACTTTAATATCTGTGTGCACAGATATTAAAGTAAATATGCATAATATTAAAACGAATTGCACGGATCTTAAAGCAGATTGGACGGTTATGGATTCCATCAAACTCAGTTTGAATCCGATGGACATTGAACCCAAACTGCTCTCCACTTCTTCCCCCCTCTTATGTCATATCTTTGTTACTTGGTCATTTGCTCGTCGTATATGGACGCGTTGAACTGCTAACTATATTAAAATTATGGTATATTGGTATCGATAAGATTAATGATTGAATTAGTACGACGAGTGATATTGTGGTCCCGGCCTGTGAATTGAAACGAACATATATAATTATTTTCAAGGGGGCAAATGCAAAATTATCAGAGGATTATGAGTTTTTGACCTTCAATTATTAATTTAGCTTCCTTTTTTTCTGTCAATCTCAGAGGAATGACTCATATTTTAAGCTTCAAATTATCTTATCACCAAGTGGGTTAGATTTGATGGCATATGCTATTTCAAAGTATTTAAGGGAAGGCACTAGAGCAAAACTTAGTACCTACAAGAAAGTTTGAATCTGAAAGAGGTTTGCTGTCAGTAATTCAATATTAATTCTGGACCATTTAGAAATAGTGATTTTATATTTATTTTAAAAAATATTTAAAGAGTTTCGAAAAATATAAAATCTGATCTTCAAGCACAATTTAAAATGGTGATCATGGTGATTAGTTCAGATCAATTATTTGGACTTTTCTTTTTTAGAAAAATAAGGATCATGTCCATATTTCATTAATATGTTTTTGTAACAAAATGTTTGTCACTGCCTAGAAAATATGAAAAATAGGTCAAAAAAACCCGAAATGAAAAATATTGCAAAAGGGAAAAGTAAGAAAAACTAAACAACAAATAAATTAAAGTAAAAAAAAAAATATGAGATACGATGAGACATAAAAGACATGAGTCATTAATTTGAACCTTCCTTTTTATAAAATAATAAAAACAAATTAATATTGAATTTATGTTACATTAATTGTCCATTAAATAAATTTTGTGTAGCATGGAAATTATTTGTTTACTTTAAACTCTGTGAAAAACTATAGGAATGTTCTTTCAATTTAGGGAAATTTGGTTTGCTCATATATTTTGTTTAATAGTTTGGATCAACTATTTAACTTTTAAAAAAGACATATAAATTTCTAACATGGATCGATTCATAATATGCATATTACTATAGTAGTCACTTTTCTGAATTCATTTTCTTCTTAATAATTAAGATGTGACACAGTCGGACAATCTTCTCAGCATATTTTCAAAATAAAATAAAATAATTCCAAATTAAAAGACAAATTTGTCTTCCTTAAAAATAGTGGTAAGCAGTAATTAAGAAGCAGCTGATAGGAGCGTCATGTAATTGTTGCATGCATGATTGTTACTTTGTTAGGAAGTTTCCTGTTTAGATGTTTGTAGTCAAATTTGGATTTGATATAACACCACACCACTTGATTGATTATCGTGGTCCTTTTCATCTTTATCTTGGATTGGTGACTTTTTTTTTATTTTACTCCGAAAATAAAATATATTGGAAAAGAAATTTATTTTTTTAAATAAAATAAATAACATTAAAAAATATATAAATTTTAATAAACCTTCTTCTTCTTCAAAGCCTTTATCTCCAAACAAGGAAATGAAACCCAACCGAAATCAGCAATTAATACAGGGACTTCCCAAGAGATCACCCATTCTAGTACTACTCCTGTCCAATTCGTAAGGATTTCATTTTCATATAAAGAGGTTGTTTTTTTATTGCTGGCTCGTCAAGCCTATCACGAACCCTCCTCTTTTTTCTTGGCTTGAGATGGGCTGTGTAGAAACTACACAGACGGAGTTTGTCAAAGTCAACACATAAATTTTAATAAATGATCACATAAATATTAAATTTCTATATAAATTAATTAAATTATGTATATTTCATACATAGAGCAATTATTAGTAAAAAAAAAAGTTTGATAATATGATATGCTTTAGAGACTTTAAAATCCAACCACTTTATTGATGGTTTATTTACGGCTCTTGCTTCTAATGTAATCCAACGTAAAAGGAGGTGGTGGCATTCTCTCTCGGTAAATTTTCATCAGCTTCCTACTTTTTGTGATATTTTATAACGCTATTTCTGTAACTAATTGTGCTCCGGGTGTAAAGTGTGTCTCAAACTCTCAATCTGTTAGATTCTCATTGAGTCGAAACAAACTTCTTTGCAACAAACAATTCATTGCACAAAATCAAAGGAGTACGAGTAGAGTGAGAAAAATGGCACGGCGGAGCTGGCTTCATCAAGAAACGGTACAGTTACGGCACAACATGTATGATTGTTCCGTACCGTGACTCACGTGTCTCGTGCCTTAACCATTCGCGTGTCGTGATCACCTTTTGAAAATTTGGCACGCACGGGACGCCAAGTTACGCGAAAAATCTGATCACAGCATGACACGTGGTCACGCGAGTTACGTGCAGGGGCGGAGCCAGACTTTCGAACTATGGGGGTCAAACATATAAAAAAATTCTGCGGAGTCAGATTTTCGAATTATGGAGGTCAATAATATAAAAAATTTCACGGATAATGGGGGTCATTTTATCATTTCATGATATTTTATTGTAAAATATAACAAAATTACATATTAGTAAAAAAAAAAAATTTAAATGGGGTCAATTGACCCCATTTGTTATAACCTAAATCCACCTCTGGTTACGTATAATTAGAACCATTAGGTCTTAATCATATAGTGAATCTTTAATAAACTAACATAGATTATGCAAAAAATAGTTAAATGTGAGAAACGTAACCAATTATGTTTGAACACGGCACGCGAATGGTCATGGCACGGTACGGTACGAGACCAAAATCACAGCGTTAGTCATAGCACGACACGTTTTTCATGAGAACGGTCCAAGTAGGAAAAAAAACTCGGAAAATTTTACAAATTACCCTACCTTCCAAAATTTTCAAACAAAATACTCCTCCTCTAAAATAATTAACAAAATATCTTTGTGGGGCCCCCATTTATCCCTCCCCCCCCTCTTTATCCCTACCTCCTATTTACTCTCATCAAGTTTGACATCTCCTTATCTTTCATTGACTTTAATTTTTCAGTTAAATAATATATAATTCAAACAACAATATTTTTAAAGAATATATAATTCAAACAACAGTTTTTTATTCACATGCAATAAAATTTTCAATTAGATAATGTATATATCACATACATATTTTTTTAGTATTTATACTAATCAGCATCATGATGAAATTATTTACATGAATATACTTGTTATCACTAGTATCTCTGGCCAACTCATATTGATAAAATAAGAAAATAAAAAATTTATAAATAGAAACCAGTTTGGTCGGAGTTTTATAAATATGATCATATGTTTGTTATTTTTTTTTAAAAGAATCATTATAATAATAATATTTTGAGGAATTAAATTTTTGTATTACTGATGAGCATATATGCAATAATTTGATATATTGCTATTCAAATTTACAAAAACGAACTTGTTCTGAATGCAAGAATCAAACACTAATATATATTCTCATTTCCATCTACTAATTGGACACCATCAGTGCCGGAAAAAATTATCATTTCATTTAAGTTATGTCTTATATTGTAACTAAATGGAGAAGAAAATATCTTGCAATAAATACTGTTTCTGTTTGTTAAAATATGGAGATAAATTATTTTTGTATCTCTTATTTTGTACTTTTTATTTACAACTCAAAAGTATTTATATTTTTAATGTAATATTTTCACTCTTATTTTTTTTTTTGAATGAGAAAGTTTAAATGAAACACTATCAAATAAGTAAAATATAAATTTAAGAGTTTATCTTTCTAATAACATACAATATAATTGTGTAAATAATTTCATCATGATGCAAATTAGTATAAAAACTTAAAATAAAACATGCATTTGATAAATATTATTTAACTGAAAAATTTGATGCATGTTAACAAAATATTTGTTATTTGAATACATGTTCTTTAAAAAAAATTATGCACTCATTAAAGTCTAATTAAAGATATAAATGTGTCAAATCTGATGATAATAAATATAAGGTAGGGATATAGAGGAGTAGAGAGAGGTAAATGAGGGTTCCACAAGAATATTTTGTTAATTATTTTAGAGGACGAGTATTTTATTTGAAAATTTTGAAATATTGAACAATTTGTAAATTTTCCCGAAAATACTCCGTTAACTTTGCTTTCTTCAGTTCGGTGCCATTTATTATAAGAAATGTTTTGTTCCATGCATGAAAATTTGAAAAATGGCATCTACACTCGTACCCTCTAATTAAGCTTTCTTGTGTCTTGATTTTAATAAATGGAAAATTAATGTCCAGTACTGTCCATCAAGTTATTTATTATTCATGATCATTAACAGCTTACAGATTATTGACAGTAAAAGTTCTAATAATATACGCATTCATGTAAAACTTTTAACATATTTATTGCTAATATTTATTATATTTTTTACAAATATTTAAATAGTAACTGTTATTATAGGGGCGTTTATCAGTTCAGTTTAGTTAAAATAGACAAACAAAACTTTTATCCAGTTTAAAAAAAATACAACATAACAGACCGGAATAAACTTATCAACCGAATTAAAATCAAACCGAACAAACCGAACTAAATTTCAGTTGAACCAAAATAAGAAGATTAATCATAAAAAATAACATTAATTTTAAAAAAAAATTAAGATGGATTTAAAACTTTGTTTGGTTCGGTCTAACTGGTTTTAAACTGAACCAAGTAATATACATTATGTCATAATATTTTAATATTTTTAAATATTTGATTTAGACGGGGCTTAGATTTAAAAAAAATGGTCGATTCAGTCTAACTGACTAAAAAAATTAAACTGATTTTAAAAATGAATCGAACTAATACTTTTAACCGGAAAAGCCGAATCATTTGCAACATTTTTTTTGGGTTCGATTTAAAACTGATTAAACCAGAGCAATGAACATCCCTAATTGCCAATAGATAAGTACGTTAATGGTAATCTAATGGACGCATATACAACAACACTCAAATCACAGCGGAAGTTGACATTTTTGTTTTCTAGTAGACCAACACAGCAAAACAATTAAGGGTGGAAATGAATCGGATATTATCAGTCTGTATTCAAATTTGTGTTTGAATTTTTATAGATTTAGATTCAGGTATTTAGATACAAATAGTTTGCATATTCGAAAATGGATATGATTTATGGCAAATGCTTCTATGGACATAAGGACATATTTGTAAAATAAACATATTTTTATTTTCAAAGTTCAAACAGTCGATCCGAACCGTTCATCTTGTTCTCCATATTAATATGTGCTTGGAGACCAAATTTTACATTTTTCTGAATTTTTTTACTATTTATTAAGATGGGTACAAAATTCAATGGTCTGAATTTGATATTTTTTGTACCCATCTTAATAAATAGTAAACAAATTCAGAAAAATGTAAAATTTGGTCTCCAAGCACATATTAATATGGAGAACAAGATGAACGGTTCGGATCGACTGTTTGAACTTTGAAAATAAAAATATGTTCATTTTACAAATAGGTCCTTATGTCCATAGAAGCATCACTCATGATTTATATATGCGGTTAAGGATACAATTTCAGGAGGGTTCTGCTGGGGAGTCCACGTTCTGGTTTTCACTTGAGAATCTTCCGCATAACTCCATTTAGGAATCCACGTTCTGGTTTCTACTTGAGAATTCTTCGCAGAACTCTGTTTAGACTTAAGGTGCGGAAATAACATAAAACAAAATTTTTACTTCTACCAAAAGCCGAGGATTTACTCCCTGATTAATTTCTAAAATTAAATTTATTTAACATATAAATAAATTAAAACAATATGTATACCTTGTATCAAATTCGAATTGGTATTGAAGTCTAACTTGCTTCGGAAGCACCAGACGTCTGATGCCTTTATCAGTGTCCATCGGAAAATAACCAAAAGACTGAAATTTCTTTTGCCAGAAATACTGACTGTTGTTCTGAACAATATTAATTCATAATTAATATTTTAATCTGAACAATTATAATTGTTCTGAACAATTATATTTTTTACGACTGTTGTTGCGATAACTTTTATACAGTGTGTCGTACACGCTTATAAATTTAATCTGTTTAAGCTTGCCATCTTTATGACATTTATAGTAATTATAATAATTATAATTAATCATAAATTTCTCTGATTAACTTCTCATTGGTGTGACCCGATAGGATCTGTGTTATGTTGGTAAATAGAATTAAAATCATTTTAATTTCTACAAACCATAAGCGGCATATGGCAGAATGCATTATGACCATCCAATTACACAGATGATCTTGTACAGTACAATATCACGATCTAGTAAACAATTTACTCGTGTTAATTCTTATGTGTCATAATATCATATCAGTTTTGAGGTAGGTGTGTGTCATTCTTGCAAACTTAATCTTTTCTCGATCTCAAGTAGATTATCAAATATGATTAACTCTTTAATCATACCGCGCGCTGATAACCCTATTTTATCAAGAGGCCTAGTGATACTATCACTCGTATTATAATACGAGGGACAATAGTAGTCTTGGTAAACATCTCCCCTCCGCACAAGTCATGTATACTGAAATGTCATCATTATAGTTACTTTTTACTTATAGCATTGAACAACACTCACGAATACACACTTCTCATGTAGGAAAGACAAGTATCTCATACTTTAGAAATTAACACTGAAGGAAACATTAATGACACGAACACAATACATTTAACGTTTTATTTAGGGTCTATCAAATACCATGTTCTGTAACATGTATCTATGTGATTAAAATGAGAACTTTTTGTCTATGGTCTGTAAAACTTAACCATAATTTAATCTATATACTAACATTTTTACGGTAAATTAGAGTTCCTTGCTAATTACCACGGTTAGAAACTATTATGAGTATTTATCATCTATATTATGAAGTTCTACAATTTCAAGTCATGAACTCGAAATGATTCATAAATTCAATAAATCTCAAGGAACAAAATGAAATATTTATTTATCATTCGATTCATGAACAAAATACATAGAATAAAATTATCCTATGATTGATTTCTATATTATTACACTAATAGGTTCGTTGTTTTTGGCTGGTATTATCTTGATGCCAGGTTGCTTAGGATGTTAGTTTATTTTGTGTTGTTTTGGGTAACAAGTGAGTGGTACCAGTTATTGTTTGTTGTAAGAAATTTCGTTTATGAATGAAAATCGGTGGGCTTGATCCCACTTTTCTCAACAAAAAAAAATTACAATTTCAGTTTTGGAAGCAAATGCAGATACTTGTATACGTATGTTTTATATTTTTCGAATATTCATTTATGCGGATACAGATACGGATAACTAATTCCATATTTTCTTTAATCTATTTGTTTTCGAATTATATATGTTTAGAGAGGAATTTTTTTATTGGTATCTTTTGATTAAAAATATAATTATGTTTGTGATTAATTCTTGTTACCGAGATATTGTAAGGACATAACAAGTTTACTATAAAAGAAATATGTTGTTTACCATAATGAACAATATCAAATTATTTTCAGATTTTATTTATTTTTATTTTCTCACTAAAATAATTAACTGAATGATATGTTAATTTTATTACAATATTTAAATTAGGTATTTGTTTATTTTAAAATGATATATTTTTAGAGATGAATGTATTTTACTTGTTAATATTTTTTTATTAAAAATGTGATTGTGTTGGGGATTAACTTTTTAACGAAATATATATATTCTGTTAAGATATAATAAGTTTAATATGAGAAAAATTATTTTGTTTACCATGATCGAATATTCAAATTATATCCATATTTTATTTATTTTTATTTTCTCACAAAAATTTTAATTTGATGAATAATATGGGGTAAATTTCGCTGGAGGTCACTAAACTTTATAATTTGTCACAAATTGGTCACTCAAGTTTAATCTGTCTCTTTTTAGTCACTTAACTTTGTCATTTATCTCAATCAAGTCACTCTATATTTCTCTGTCCAAAATGCTAACGGAATATGCTCATTTCGTTAGTATTTTTGGACGGAATGAGTATATTCCGTTAATATTTTGAACAGAATAAGAATGTTCCGTTAAGATTTTAGATGAAAAAATATATAGTGACTTGATTGGAACAAATAACAAAGTTGAGTGACTAGAAAGAGACAAATTAAACTTGAGTAACTAATTCGTAACAAATAACAAAGTTCAGTAACTTCGAGCGAAAATTACCCAATAATATGTTAATTATATTACAATATTTAGAGATTTTCGAATTATATTTGTATCCGTATTTATATCCGACTAATATCCAATTTGTATTCGTATCCGAATAATTTTATCACTATCGGGTCTGAATCTGATCCGTTTACATCCTAAATATGATCCTCATTTAATTCCTTTTGACCTCTGGTGGATCCAACTGTTGACATGATTCGGTACGCTACGCCTCGTATCTTTCTTTCGCCTTTTCTTCCTTTTCAGTTTCTTTTTCATTCTCCTGTGAGATTTGAGATATCCTGCCTCAAAATCTTTCTGGGCTTTCTCATTAGTGCGAGTGCATTACGAGCATCATTTTTAATTTCTTAGAATATGCGACTATCATTTTCGATGGGATGGTTGACACCGACACGACTTCAACTGATCCTCTCCTTTTCTAAACTTTTTTTGCTGGATCCGTTCGCTTCCAACATAAACATAAAAAAAAAATTCTCACTATAATAAATCAATCCATTTCTTAAAATTCTTTTTTTGTCTCTGTTTTTTTTATAGGATTTTTTTTTTCAATCAACAATTGAAAATCCAAACAAAAAAACTAACATACTGATTAACATTAAGAATTAGCATTTGGTCTAGTAGCAAAGACACATGGTATCTATGTAGGAGGTCATGGATTTGAAATTCAGATAGGAAAAATCATTTGTTATAATAACAAAAGTATTAAATAGTTGAGTGGTTTGACCTCCAAACTTTACTAAAAAAACAAATTTATTAACATTAAAATAATTTTAATAGCATTTTTCTTTGTTTTACAATATTTTAACAAATTTTCCACAATTTTAGGCATTTTCATAATTTTTTTTTTCAATGAACAATCTAAAATCGAAAAAAAAAAATTCAAAATGTAATCATTAGGTCACAAACCATCACATAATGACATTATCACTGTGTGACTAAACGTAGTGTATCTTTGTCTTGTTCATGATTTTTGACATGTCATGTCACATTAGGTAATTTTTTTTATGACGTTAAATCACATAGTTCAAGCACAACATATTTATCATGTCACATCAAGGCATATCAAGTATTTATAACGCTATCAAAGAGATATAGTAAGATGTGAACACGTCTTACGTTTCCTCTATATGCCTTCTTCTATTTTTTTTACTATATCTTTTGTGTATTGCTTATTAACAATTTTAGTATTAATTTGAAGTTTAAATATAATAAAGACTTATTATATAATGTAGAATTATTCCTTTTTACAAATTTTGTTAGTCCATTATAATTTTTTACAGAAACCTTTTATTTCCATAATACTAATGGGTTCCGATCCAATGCGGCACCCAACCGTGTAGAAGGAGATGTGCACTATCTGTTTTAATTTAGCACAAATTTCAAAGACAAACTCATGTAATTCAAATAGTCATTGAAATAATTTTGACTTGGCCAAAAATTACTATCTTCTGCAGTGCCATAGTAATAATCACACAACACTCAAAAGTAAAAAAAACTATTGGCTACTATTGACATACACTATAATTGCCGAAATTTTTAAACCAAAATACCATATTTTTTAGAGAATTAAATTTCTACCACGTTCGTCAATTGAATTGGCAGATTCAAATATGGGAGTCTACCAATTCAATTGACGGATCCAAAGATAGAAGTCTGCCAATTCAATTGAAATGGCAGACTTTTTTTTTTTCCCTCGGACCAACAATTCAAACATTAATGATGATTCTTGGACTATTCAAAACATTAATGATGATTCTTCAACAATTTTTCTGAACTATTCAGATTTCACTTACCGAAGAGACTCAATCGGCGGACCTCTTTGAAAGAAGGGGGAAAAATAAGGAGTTTTTTTTATAAACCATAATTAAAAAAAAAAAGTTCTGATTTCAGTATGATTAGCCGAGTTTTTACAAAAACCATAAGAAACGGACTGCCAAACCGTTCCCTATATCCTCCAGAACGGATTGCCAAACTGTTCTTGACTTTTTTTCAGTTTTATCTCAAAAACGGGTTGCCAAACCGTTCTTGACATTCGCTACAGTAATTTTTTTTTTTTTTTTTTTTACAGTTTGATTATAAAATAAATCATATAATTTGTTTGATTTTGTATATTAACAATAAGATTAATGAAACAATTTGAATATATTTTTTTTGTGTATTTTGATCATTTTATCATTTTATCATTTTAACAAATCAATTGATTGGTTTTTTATATAAAAAAATATATTCAAATGGTTCCATTAATCTTATTGTTAATATAACAAATATAAAATAAGTGTTTTATTTATGAAAAAATATGTTAGTATTCTAATTGGTTGATTTTTTAAAATAATGATACATTGGTCTACTACATGGAGGATTTAGAAGTTTCTGTAATCATAAGTTTTGAAAAAAAATTTAAAATAGAGTCGATTTTTGCCATAAAAGATGTTAGATTATGAAAAATATGTCTATTAATCATTTAGAGACATTATTTTCTAGAAAAAAATATCCAGAGATACAAATTTTTAGTATTGTTATTGTAATTCACTTTTACATTTTCTTTTAATTTTCTTCATGGAAATATTTATTGATTTTTTTACATAAAAAACCAATCAATTGATTTGTTAAAATGATAAAATGATAAAATGGTCAAAATACACAAAAAAAATATATATTCAAATTGTTCCATTAATCTTATTGTTAATATACAAAATCAAACAAATTATATGATTTATTTTATAATCAAACTGTTAAAAAAAAAAAAAAAACTGTAGCAAAAGTCAAGAACGATTTGGCAACCCGTTTTTGGGGGTAAAACTGAAAAAAAAGTCAAGAACGGTTTGGCAATCCGTTCTGGAGGATATTAAAAACGGTTTGGCAGTCCGTTTCTTATGGTTTTTGTAAAAACTCAGCTAATCATGCTGAAATCCGAACTTTTTTTTTTTTCTAATTATGGTTTATAAAAAAGACCCAAAAAAAAGTGGTCCGCCAATTGGGGGACCCCTGTTTTTGAATCCGCTAATTCAATTGACAGATGTGATAAATTTATAATTTTTTAGAAAAAGTAAAATTTTAATTTATTTTTTTAATATGGTACAAAAAATTTCGGCTATAATTGCTTGGAAATAACAGCAACTATATATTGGAACCTCCAGTGTAACACTACTGGAGAGCATCAATCGTCAGTTGTTAGGAAAATCTGTCTTGATCGTCGCGTACTTTTAACTTTTAAGAAGACGGCGATTGAAATTTGCAGTCTAATACCTGGAAAAATTATAATACTTTATAAACTATAAAAACATCAGCCGATGAGAGCAGTTGGTTCTACTTCAAATATATTTCTTACGAGTTCAAATATATATAGCCATCGACTAATTAGAAACAATTCTATGATATTGATACATGTGCGGTAGGTAAATCTACTTCATGAAGAGATAAGTTGACATGTTGTATACTATGGATGTTATCGAGATTATATTAATTTGGCAGCAGCGACGAATCCACAAACATAAAACATGTGAAAAGTAATCGGACGGCTCTTATGTATGCAGTACGGTCGAGAATTAGAAATATGTAAAAAGAGAAATATCGACTATGTTATTGGGATACTTTATTAATAATGGACTCAGTGCCTGTATCGGGTGCGTATTGGTACAGGTACAATATGGATCCGATAAATATCAAATACTCCAGCTGGTGTATCGGATGAGGTAGCGTATTTTTAATTTCTGATACAATCGCCAATACTACGACTCTGTTTGGACCGAATACACATTAACCAGAGAGAAGTTGCTCAAATGTTGTCATCAACAAAGACAGTAACGCTAGGGGTGAAAACGGAGCGGATACGGAGCAGACAGTGATAAAAGTATATTCATATCTCTTTTTTCATTTTCTGGATACGAATACAAAGCAGATATCAGATATATCACAGATACGGATACATATCCATATCAGATCGGATGTTTATTAAAATAATATTAAAAATATCAAAAAAATCAAGGTTCATAATATTTATCTAATTATAATGGTGAATAACATAATTTTTCATAATATATATTAAAATATATGGTAGATATCTATTATTCGGATACGGATAATTAAAACGTAAAATCATATCAGTATTCTTATCCACATGGATATTCAAATCGAATATCCACATCTAAATTTTCAAATATGGATCAAATACGGATTTAATATTATCCATACCGTTCTCACCCGTAATTAGTAATTACAACTCATCATCAATTTGTTAATTATCAAATATGGATCTTACGGTACTAAGTAACGTATTCGCCACTAGCAGTGCATACTGCATAGTGTTACTATCTCCTAGGCCCACTCTGACATGGTATACAGTAGCGCCACTTTCTTTTTGCATATATTTATCTGAGACTTGTAGTTGTAGTGCATTAATCAGGGAGAAGTTGCGCAAATGTTGTCATCAATAAAAGGCGGTGACGCTACTACTATAAATTAACTAAAGTTGTGAATCCTAAGAATAAAATGATCAGGATAGTATAAATTCGAGAAAAAGAAACCCTTCAATATTGATCCAGCCCATTAATTAGCCCAGTCCTGAAATGTAAATTATTGGGTCTAGTAAGTGTTGAGAATAGTGAAATACCACCTGCTAAGGTACAAAGAAACCGCACCATTTAATGAAGCCGGCCCAGTAAATATAACAGTCGGCTGTGTTCAAGTACTTTATATTTTTTAAATATTTGTAACCGCAGCTTGGGTCCGATGTCCATCCAACTCAACTGAGTTCGATGGGTTCCATAACCGTTCAATCTGTTTTAAAATCCATATGCACAGATATTAAAGCAAACAACACGGATACTAAAGTGATGCGCATAGATCTTAAAGCGAATCGGATGGACGGTTATGGAACTCATCGAACTCGGTTTGAGTCCGATGGGCATCGGACCCAAGCTGCTTATGTTTTAAAATCCATTAGCACGGATATTAAATCAAACGGCACGGATACTAGAGTGACACGCACATATCTTAAAACGGATCAGACGGTTATGGAACCCATCGAACTCAGTTTGAGTCTGATGGGAATCAGACCCAAGCTGCTCCTCTAAGCTAACTAAGCTACTGCCTATGAGACCTTTTTTTTTAAGAGAGAAGAAAAACACTAGGATTTTCTTCAGTTTGTAATCATCTGGAGGGAAATATGGCATCAATTCTGCAATCCCTGTTGTTATTGGAGGGTTAGTACAAAAAAAGTAATAATAAATGCACCCTAGTTCTGCTGGTAATGCTGTTATGTTTCAGGCCGGTTAATCTGTGTGCTGAACAGCAGTCAAAATTGGGAGCATTCACTTCAGATTAGAGGTGCAAATGGATCGGATAGCGGTAAAATCATATCCATATCCATTTTTATTTTTTGGATACAGATCGAATATTTAATGGATATGTATACGGATATTCGCTTTTTATAATAGTAAATAACATAATTTTTTCCATAATATATATTATATATTTACTATTTGAATACGGATAATTAAAATTTAAAATGATAAACCATATTAGTATCCGTATCCGCACGGATATTCGAATATCGGGTATCCATATCTAATTTTCGGATATAGATTCGGGTACGGTCGGATAATATCCAATTTGTTTGCACCCCTACTTCAAATTATAATTTTTTTTTTTCAAAAACTACCTCCTTCTGTGCTGGAATTTGAAATCTACTCAAATTGGAAAAAAAATTACCGGTTTCAAACAAACTTTCTGGAAATAAAAATCCCGGTTGCAAACCGAATTTTTTTTTTCCGATTTGGGTAGATTTCGAATTAAAGTGTAGAGAGAGAGAGGTAGTTTTTGAAATTAATTAATATTTTTTGGATATTAATAAAAATTTGGGAGACTGTTGGCGTAATGGTTGTTTTATTTAAATTTCGGTGGTTAACTTTACGTAGTTAGTTTGGTTTGCTTACAAAAATTAATAATATAAAATAAAGTCGCTGCCTAATATGAAATATGCCAGAGTATATATACCCTTAATTTTTTTTTTACCTTTTTTTTTTCTTTTGTTTGAACCTCTTGCTCTTTCATTTGCATTAAATTATTTCTTAAACTTTCTCAACATAAGAATACTTGAAATTTTATTGGCACCGTATTAATTTTAATATTAAAAAAGTCAATTATTGAGGTTCCATTTATACCAAGTGGGTTCTTAAACACTTAAAGGAATTTATTCAGTCCTTTAACTTCTATCAAAATAATTAAATTAGTCATTTGCTACTATTTTTTTTACAAAACAACAGTAGCATAGTTGGCTAAGAAAAATGTCCTAAATCTGTAGCTACCCAAAAAATTGAGAGACAACTTTGCAACCTATGCTAAGATTTCATGAAAGATTGATGCATTTGGATAGGTGAAAAATAGTCACTAATCCGAATTAGTACTATTCCAAGCTACTATTCTACATTTGAGTGTATTTGGATTAGCAAATATGAACTATTCTTTGTTTGTCTTTTGTGGTTCTCACTATTTTAGTAATCCAACAAAATATTGAATTAGCTGCTATTGAAATTAGCTCTATTCTTGTTCGGTTCCTTATTCATCCAAACGTACCCGAAACATGTCTTTTTGGCATATATTCAGGTAAATAATTGCAACTCACCTAGTAAATGTTGTATGGGATATTGATTCAGTGTCATGAGATGAGATATTTTATTTTTGAGAGTCAATTAAGCCCCACATGTATAAAACATAGTTAAACCCAACTTGGCTAAATCATTTTCGACTGTAGCGCCACTCTTCATTATACTATTCATTTTCGGCTGAGCAGATCTCTTTTCACTCAGATTCACAATAGATTCACGATAGTGGCGCTACAGACAGGGAGCAGCTTGGGTACTATGCCCATTGGACTCAAACTGGGTCCGATGGGTTCCATAACCGTTTGATCCGTTTTAAGATCTGTGCACATTGCTTTAATATCCGTGTGAGTTCGCTTTAATATATGTGGTCACGGATCTTAAAGCGGATCGGACCGATATGGAACCCACCGGATCCAGTTTGATTCCAATGGTCATTGAACCCAATCTGCTTCCAGACAGTACAAGGTTTTGTTTTCTTTTGTATTTATTTATATCTGAATCCTTGATAGTGATAGTGGCGCTACAATATAATGAATAGTAAGAAAGCTTCTCGCGGTCTGTACACTTCACATTTGAGCATAATTTTTTGCTCTTTTTTTCATTCTATCCGTTAAATCTCCCTTCCAGTCGAGAGAATTCCAAAGAAAATATCCGTTAAATATCTGATTTCTTCTATTTAAAAAAAAAAAAAACAAATTTCCGATGGTGTGTCAGAGAATTTTTCAAAAAAATTCTCTTAATTTTCTTTTTAGAAATTGAGATAATTTTTTAATTTTTTGATATGTTTCTTTGAAATTGGATAAAATAATATATAATTTAGCTGATTAGAAAGACTAAAACAAATAACCCGGATCAATATTTTTCAGATCGGATTTTTCGCGGCTGTAAGAAAAATTAAAATATTTCTTTATGTGTTATTGGAAAAAAATAAAAATACTTTGAATCTTAGTTATTGATCTCGATTCAAAAGTCACTTCTAAGTAAATATAGAAAATATTTGAATGCTTCTATTTAAAAAAAATAAAACAAATTTACGAAACTGTGTCAGAGACAACTTTGAGAATACAAGAAATTCATATATTTGTTTTATTTTTTTTAAAATAGAAGAATTCAAATATTTTCTATATTTACTTAAAAGTGACTTTTGAGCCGGAATTAATAACTAAAATTCAAACTATTTTTATTTTTTTTCCAATAACACACAAAGAAATATTTTAATTTTTCTTACAGCCGCGAAAAATCCGATCTTAAAAATATTGATCCGGATTATTTGTTTCAGTCTTTCTAATAAACTAAAATATATATTATTCTATCCAATTTCAAAAATATATATAAAAAAATTCTAAAACTTTAATAAAAAAATTTAAAAATTATCTCAATTTCTAAAAAGAAAATTAAGAGATTTTTTTTTGAAAATTCTCTGACACACCACCAGAAATTTATTTTATTTTTTTGAAAATAGAAGAAATCAGATATTTTCTATATTTACTTAGAAATGACTTTTGAACCGGGATCAATAACTAATATTCAAAGCATTTTTATTTTTTTCCAATAACACACAAATAAATATTTTAATTTTTCTTACAGCCGTGCAAAATCCAATTTGAAAAATATTGATTCGGGTTATTTGTTTCAGTCCTTCTAATATACTAAATTATATACTATTCTATCCAATTTCAAAGAAACATATCAAAAATTTCTAAAACTTTAATAAAAAAATAAAAAAATAATAACTTTTTTCAAAAAAATAAAAAAAGTTATGGGCCGGCTATTTAATAGCCGGTTTCTAATAAAAATTAGGAATCCACTATTTAATAGCCGGTTTGGGTAGTTTTGATAAAATCTAGTTTTGGTGGATAGGTTTGGCAATTTATATTTAATGATGGATATAAATAAAAATAGCGGGAAAAATTCCTCCGGCCAGTGTAAATAAATAAATAATAAAATTGGAGGAATGTTAATAAATGACATGATGTCATGACTATTTTGTCTTATTTGACAAGTGGTGGTAACTAATCGAAATCTAATATCAGAATATAAATTCTGTGGGTTTGATGGTTTACAAGGTGTGAAAAAAAAGGATAATTTTGATGAAGAAAGCGAAGCGGCCAACAGGTCAAAATTAGTGGGCCCATTTTGTCAGCAAACTGTCTCCTTGATTTCTTGCCACGTTTTCTAGATGAGTATCACTATCAGCTAACTCATAATGAAATGATATAATTGCTAGGAAGCTTTCGCTGTGTTCATAGACAAAATGGTTTCTTTCTATGCCATGTTAGGTGCGTCTCAAACTCTTTCTCTACCAAATTTGTTTGTTTTCATTTTTTTAAATTCTTGTTGAAAAAGGTGAATGATGTTTCTTTTCTGAAATGCGAGTATCTTCGTCTTTTGTTTACACCATTAAATCTGAATTTTTTATTTACTTTAAAAAATGCTTGTTTTTTCTTGTTTTCAGTGCCACCTTGGTTGTTGGATTTGGGTTCTTCTTATTTCCAAAGGAGTTTGATAGACGCTACAAACCTACTATTTGTTCTCTGTTACTGTGTAAGCTTAGCAGTGGCTGGTTATAAAAGGGAATTTGCAAATGCGAGAAGAAATGTACGCTGGCTATCCGTTCTCTCCTCCCTCTGTTGCTCAATTTTGGCCGTTTTTGAAATTGGTACCGGGTTTTGGGTTTTATCCACGGGAGATTACCAACTCTGGGATTGGTTAATACCATTTCTGAGAGGAATTATTTGGGTATTTTTTGCTGTTTCCTTTATAGCACAACCAAACAAATTTGTGAGAATTCTCTGTAGAATTTGGTGGGTTGCATTTGCTATCCTCACCTTTGCCTTCAACCTGGAAACCATTATTCGAAAGGATAATCTGGAATTTGTAGAGCTCATATCATGGCCGATATGCTTGTTACTTCTTGTTTGCGCTATAACTCTCCAAAATGGAACAAATTCCAATCAGGAAGAGCCAGGAGATAACCTTTCTGAGCCTCTTCTACCCACAAAAAATGATAAGGAAACTAACTTTAGCAGGGCTGGATTTCTTAGCTGTTTACTCTTCTCTTGGATGAATCAGCTGCTGAAACTCGGCTATTCCAAACCGTTAAATCAAACTGACATTCCCAGTTTAGACCCAGATGATGGTGCCCTAGAAGCATGTCAGAAGTTTCTGACTGAATGGAGCAATTCTAAAACAAAAACAGTTTTTTATGTTCTCTTCAAATGCTTCACAAGAGATTTTATTTTAACAGGTCTCTATGCACTTTTGCGCACACTTGCGTTCTCTGCATCTCCTTTGTTGCTACATGCATTTGTCTTGTACTCATACAAAGAAGAAAAGAATCTCTACGAGGGTTTTACTTTAATTGTCTATTTGATATTGATGAAAATTGTCGAGTCGTTGTCTCAGAGGCACTGGTTCTTCGGCTCAAGACGGCTTGGCATGAAGATGAGGTCAGCTCTCATGGCTGCCATATTTCAAAAGCAATTAAAATTGAGCAACAAAGGGAGAAGACAACACTCAGCAGGGGAGATAGTGAATTACATAGCAGTTGATGCATACAAGCTTGGCGAGTTCCCCTTTTGGCTACACCTGGGATGGTCGCAACCTCTCCAGTTGGTACTTGCAATAGCACTTCTCTTTTGTACTGTCGGACTCGGTACCATGCCAGGTCTGATACCTTTGGTTGTGTGCGCCATGTTGAATATCCCATTTGGAAAGGCGCTGCAATTTTATCAATCAAAATTCATGGCCGCGCAAGATGCGCGCCAGAGGGCTACTTCTGAGGTCCTGAATAACATGAAGATTATAAAATTACAATCTTGGAATGAGAAGTTCAAAGAAATAGTAAAAGAACTAAGAGATGTGGAGGTCAATTGGTTAAAAGAAACCCAAATTAAAAAAGCATATGGAAGCGCACTCTACTGGATGTCGCCTACTTTTGTATCTGCAGTTATCTTTGCTGGTACCGCAGCCTTTCATTTTGCCCCATTGAATGCAGATGTAGTTTTTACCGTACTTGCAACTTTGCGGGTTATGTCTGAGCCGATGCGAATGGTGCCAGAGGCACTATCAATCTTGATACAAGTGAAGGTGTCATTGCAAAGAATAGGGGCATTTTTGGTAGAGGAGGAATTGAAGGAGGAGGATGTAACTCGGGTTAATGAGGAGGATTCCTCTGAGGTTGCTGTGTCAGTTAAGACTGGGGATTTCAGTTGGAATGCGACAGGAGATATTTTGCACCTGAGGAGTCTAAACTTGAAAATAAGTAAGGGAGAAAAGGTTGCTGTTTGTGGGCCTGTTGGAGCTGGGAAATCAACATTATTGTGCGCAACTCTTGGTGAAATTCCCAAAATTTCTGGATCAGTAAGAAGTTCTAAATAATTATGTATATATTTTATATTCTTTTATCCCACTGCTACAATATCAACCAGTATAGGATGCTGCTAATGTATACTCCGTGTTTGTGTTTATAGGCCTCAGGTTGGGGGTTGGGGGGGGGGGGGGGGGGGGGGATGGTGGAGCAAACAGGTATCCACTTAAAGTTTGGTCACTTGACCTAGACCAATATAGTCTAAAAAATGGGTATCATCAAACTATGGTTTTATTTTATTATTTTATAAATTTTATGTGCATATTGATATTTCCTGGTCTATTTTTCTTGTATGTGCTAACCAAGGTATAAACATGCCAGAACATTTATTATCTCCAAAATAGCTCCACCTAAAAAAGGAGATAATTATTAAAAAAAAAATTCCAATTCACTTGCGGTGGTGATGTCTTTACCAATTATTTGACTGATTTACATAGGTTGAAATCCATGGCTCAGTTGCATATGTATCACAATCGCCCTGGATCCAGAGCGGCACGGTACGGGAAAACATCCTCTTCGGTAAGCCGATGAATGAATTACTGTACCAGAAAGCCATCAGATGCTGTGCTCTTGATAAGGACATAGAAACTTTCGACCATGGGGACCTCACAGAGATCGGCCAGAGAGGCCTCAACATGAGTGGGGGCCAGAGGCAGAGGATCCAACTCGCCAGAGCTGTGTACCATGATGCTGATATCTATTTGCTAGATGATCCATTCAGTGCTGTCGATGCACACACCGGTGCAATCCTTTTTCATGTGAGTGAGCTTGCTGTACTGCTCAGTATGTACTCAGTACTGAGTATTTTGATATTCACTTGCGGTTATTAACATGAAAAAAAAAAGTCCAAAATATGTGACTAGTCTTGAGATGCAAGTGGTAAACATGAATATGTTAGTTTTTAATGGTGCCAATAGTATGGATCAGGTCATCCTTACTTCTCTATAAATGTAAGTGGTTGGATTTACTGGACTGAACCTGCCAATGTAGTAATTTAGGATTCTTTGTAATTTTGTTTTCCTGGATACAATATATTTCAGTCAACAATGCATCCTAGTACCATCTTTCACTTAACTTTTAAGACTATGTTTTTACGATCGACCAAAAGAATGCTTGTAGGTTTTTTGTGATTAATAAATCCTCTTTTTATGTAATTGTGTCCTTTTGAGCAATAATTCTAGGACTGTGTGATGTCTGCTCTGGAGAACAAGACTGTTATTCTGGTAACTCATCAGGTTGAGTTTCTTGCCAAAGTAGATAGAATATTGGTAAGCATTGAGTAAGTTCATATCAAGTTCTACATTTTTTTAAAGTATATCAAGTTAACTTTCTCCAGTTGGGTTTCATTTCTAGCCTACCCCAACTTGTTTGGGACTAAAGGCTTGGTTGTTTATATCAAGTTAACTTTCTATTTTCAGAACACAGAATTCCTTCAAAATGGGACTAATGAAAAGAATTGTACACTGACTCTCTAGGTAATGGAGAATGGACAAGTTACACAAGAAGGAAACTATGACCAACTTCTCCAGGCTGGTACAGCATTCGAGCAACTTGTCAATGCACACACCTCTTCCATCACAACTCTCAATACACAAAGTTCCTCCCAAGAAACCATTGCATCAAAACCTGTGAAGCAAAATAGTGAGTGTGAAATCACAACTCCAAGCAACCCTATTTCCTCAATTCAACTCACAGAAGAAGAGAAAACAGAAACAGGAAACCTCGGCCTGAGGCCGTACCTGGATTACTTCTCAGTATCGCATGCTTGGTACCTTCTTGCATCAGTTGTATTATGCCAGTGCATTTTTGTTACTTTACAATGTATGGCCACGTACTGGCTAGCAATTGCTGTGCAGTCTGGGCAGTTTGCAAGTGGAGTTGCAGTAGGTGTATATTCAGGCATGTCCACCTTCAGTTGCTTGTTCGCATACATCAGGAGCCTTCTTGCGGCTAATCTTGGGGTGAAAGCATCAATGGAGTTCTTCAAGGGTTTCATGAACTCGGTCTTTGGTGCACCAATGCTGTTCTTCGACTCAACTCCTTCTGGAAGAATCATGACTAGGGTAACAATTTTATTCTTGTTTTATTTTTGGTTAGCAAGGATGCTGCTGCTTTACCTGTTATGATATCATTTCCTCTCTAAAATAAATAAATTTCAGGCATCGTCTGATATGAGCACGCTTGACTTTGATATACCTTACACGCTGACATTCGTAATTTCTGGAACGATCGAAGTCCTGGCAACTCTTATCATTATGACGGTGGTTACTTGGGAAGTTGTAATAATTGCAATTCCCGCAATTGTACTAATTGTATACATCCAGGTTAGTGTTAGAGGAGAGGGTGCTTGATTTTTAACTACTATCAGGATTTGTACCTGACTATTGGATCTTTCTTAAAGCTATATGTGAAATAAGACCTCCTTTTATTTTTTTGAAGAGGTATTACATAGCCTCTGCAAGGGAGCTTGTGAGAATAAATGGTACGACAAAGGCACCAGTCATGAATTATGCAGCTGAATCCATGCTTGGTGCAGTGACAATACGGGCTTTCAGCATGGTGGAGAGGTTTGTCCATACGAACATGAGGCTTATAGATATTGATGCCTCACTTTTCTTCCATGCCAATGCAGCTCTCGAATGGGTATTACTTCGTGTGGAGGCCCTTCAAATTTTGTTAATTGTTGCTTCTGCTGTTTTTCTTATTCTGCTTCCTGAGGGAGTTATTTCAGCAGGTATCTCCTCGTTCATTTAATTTTATTTCACTACTTTTCCCTTATGGAACAAGAACCTGACAAAACCATAGTTCTATACTCCTGCAATTTAAATGACATCTCATATATGCCTATTGCAGATAAAAATTAATTATATCCTCCAAGCATGACCTCTGCACTCAATTTTGGAAAATTAAGTGCTCTTGTTTAACTTGTATGTATAGTTTCTTATTCACTTGATATTTTGTTTGTTTGAGTGTAGGTTTCATGGGCCTGTCTCTTTCGTATGCCCTGACTCTCTCATCAGCACAAGCTAATCTGACACGATTCTATTCCAATTTGGAGAATTATATTATATCGGTAGAGAGAATAAAGCAATTCATGAACATTCCTCCAGAACCCCCTGCCATAATTGTTAATAATCGACCGCCTCCTATATGGCCGGCTGAAGGAAGAATAGATTTGGAAAATCTCCATGTATGTAACGTTCCTCTAATTATTTGAAGTCTCTATTCATTTTTGCAAATAGAAACAAATTTCTATGGTGCTTCCAATTTCAAATCATCATGCATAATTATGGAACGGCTTATATAAATAATAGTGCAGGTTTCTATTAGTGATTTCAAAAGGGTTAGTCTGTTTGACTCAACGGTTCCACAGTTTCCTGACTAATATTGTGTTCCGAGTCAGCAGAGAAAAATGGAAGGGGCAATTCTCCTCTGCAACAGCACATTATGATATTATCATGTTTCTAATTACCTATAGTTTAACACAATCAGAAAGGCAATTTGATTATGGGTATTTAGCAAATTAGACCTTTTTATTTTTCATATTTGCATGCAACACTGAACACTTTTTGTAGTTGTAATTTACACCCAATATTTAGTGGGTTATTTGCAACTAACACACCAATTAAGGTATAGTTGAGTAATTAAGCAAAGAAAGACCTGTCCCAACCTTTATCACATTCACTCAATTAAACTGATACATAATTAGTTCCTATGAACTAAAATTCCAACAGCAGAAGTAGCTTATACAGACTTTGTTTCACTCCTGCCTTTGAAAAATGAAGAGTGGGCACAAGTTTGTCAATATTTAATAATCCAGTGAAACATATCCTCTCAATAACAGTAATCTACCTGTTGAAGTAGCTTATACAGACTTTGTTTCAAGTACCAAACATTTTGGCAAAAGCAACTTATTGTCGTCTATCTTTCCCCTGTGAAACAATGATCAGGTGAAGTACCGAGAAAACGCACCGTATGTACTGAAGGGCATCACATGCACATTTGCTGCTGGAAAGAAGGTGGGGGTGGTGGGGCGAACTGGCAGCGGGAAGACAACTCTGCTGAGCACTCTTTTTCGGCTGGTGGACCCCACCACTGGAAGAATTCTGATCGATGGCTGGGATATCTGCACAATTGGGCTCAGGGATCTCCGGAGCAAGCTCAACATCATCCCTCAAGAGCCCACTCTTTTCAGAGGCACCGTCAGATCTAACATTGACCCTCTTGGGTCCCACTCTGATGCTGAAATCTGGAAGGTACTTGATCTTCTTTTTTCTTTTGTTATTCTTATTTGTTATATGTTTCTTGTTTTAAGTCGTTAGTGCCACAACTGTCTGCTGGATGGAAAAAGGTGCATTAGGAATCTGTGCCAGAAGTTAATTGGCATGGTTTGGCTTTGCCTGATTTTAAAGGGGGGAAGGTCATCAGGACCCCTTTATGTCTGGATTGCACCCAATATCCTAGGGCATTTATAATAATATCCCAATGATGAAGTCTTGAAAAATATAACTTGTTGACCTTTTGATATTTTTTATATAATACAAACAAACTTCTCTTTAACCGCTACTCCTGTTGTGGTGCCATTATACAAATAAGTTTACTACAATAAAAGAAAAACAATTAATTAATTCTATCCAACATTATACAAACCTGTAATGGTGTTCTCATTCCAGAAATATTTAGTATATACCATATACAACTACTGTAATGTTTTTATACTATATTTTGTAAATGAATTCCATTGTACAGGCTTTGGAGAAGTGTCAATTAAAGAAAACCATTAGCAGCCTTCCTCTACAATTGGATTCACTGGGTGAGATTTATTTATCGATTATTTAAAAAAAAGCTCCTGTGGTTGTCAATAAGTAAAAACCAATATTGCCCCTTTTGTTTGTTCTTTTATTTTTTCTTCCCCTTAATTGGATCAGTTGTACAATGGCATAAATTGGGGTCCCTTGTGCTTAGCCTGACATGCCATCCTTGTTTCAGTGACTGATGAAGGGGAGAACTGGAGTGTGGGTCAGCGGCAGCTGTTCTGCCTAGGCCGAGTTCTCCTAAGAAGGAACAAGATTCTCGTGCTGGATGAGGCAACGGCCTCGATCGATTCTGCCACTGATGCTGTCTTACAACAAGTAATAAAGGAGGAGTTCTCAGGATGCACGGTCATAACTATCGCACACCGGGTCCCAACTGTTACTAAGAGCGACATGGTGTTGGTTCTGTCTTATGGTATGAAACTACCACTTGTTTATATAGAAAGGCTCAATTCCATGGGTATTACTGCAAAACCTCAAAATATCATGCACACCCCTGCATAAATGAGAAATATTATGGATAACCTATCTGGACCACCAAGACATCGTCAATGTGCTTGAAAAGTTCATGTATGACCCTTGCAAAAGAACTTATACTCCTTCAAAAACTAAATGAACAAGTATATTATTTCATAAGAACTGGGACATCAGTACTTGGGTGATTATGGTGCGGTTCCATGATCTCTTGTTCTGTAGAGCATATACATGTACTTGTAGGTTTTGTAGATATGTAAATCTAATTTGCCTAGAAAATGCAATTAATTGTAGGTTGTTTTACATGTCTGGACTAGCTACCAGCTCATAGAATACTTCCAGTGGGCCCACTTGCAGACTTTTGTTTATATTCTGAAGTGCATATTTTTATTTTTTCAGGGAAACTTATAGAGTATGACACGCCTCCTAACTTGATGGCAAACAAAGATTCAGCCTTTGCAAAACTTGTAGCTGAGTATTGGTCACATTACAAAAGGCAATAGGTAAAAGTCAAGACATGTAATACAAATTAAAATATCCAAATACCTTTAGTCTTTCAATTGTTCTCATCTCTACGCTGTTCATACAACATTCATTACTCATATACAAATTATTGTTGTAGATTTCAGTAACTTCAGTTCAAGATAAAATTTCTTTGCTAGCATATATTTCATAAATGCTCGTAAAGCAACCTAACCTTTGATCATTTTACTGTTCAAGAATATCTAAGGCACACATTTTATTGTTCTCTTGAGAAAAAAAAAATCCTTTCTTAATCAAATCTTACAACATTGTAAAAGGAAGCTTGCATTACAATAGTACTAGATGCTTTGTATATCACAAATGGAGTGTTTATATATATAGTAGAAACCAGGTGGTATTTGGAGAAGTCAGATTAGAGCCAAGATTCCTGGCTGAGAGAATAGCGCAAGATTGCAAAATGTGGCTCAATCTCGGATGAAATGCAGAACAGAGAGGGTGTGGTTAAAAGTAGTTTTTTTAAGGCATTTTTTAGTTAATATTTTTCTCCTTTTGCTAGTCTTTAGATGTAATTTTATTTGCTGTTTGAGGAGGGGGTGCAAGTCTTGACAGGGCTTGATTGTTCAATTAATAGTAAAGGAGAAAAATCTATTAAATTCAATCCAATTGTCTAGTAAAGGAGCAAAATCTATTCCAGTGCAAAATCTGACGTATGAATAATATACATTTTCAATTCAATTTTACTGGTATTCCAGCGCAGATACCAGTACAGGGGTGAAAATGTCCAATTAGATATTTTATTCATATTAATATGTATTATTTAGTGAAAATTCAAGAATGGGCATAGTAATAAATTCTCTTAGAGGCTTTAGAAGAGGGCTAAACATTATATAAGCACTGTACGTTACTCAAAAAGAGAACAGGAACCTTCCTGCATAATTCCACGAGCCAAAGACTGACAAGGCAGTAGAGAAATATTTTCTTAAAGTTCATATTATAGTTTCTATGATTTTCATGAATTGAAGCTCTAGCATGCTTGCTGGTACCAGGCCAATTGACAAAAGAGAAGCAAAAATAGTGAAACTTAGATTCTGACCATGCCACCTCACAGGCAGATAAAATACACTCTCCTGAGCATTTCTATATAAAATTTTCAATTTTTTACTTAGTAAAATAATTTTAATGGATTTTAGAATTTCATCTTATCAAGAACTTGAAAATTGTCAGAGATGGTCATACCGTGTTCTTTTGCTGGTACCAGGCCAATCCACTAAGAATTTCATCTTTATATCAATTCATCAACTTTAGGGGAGTAAAGGCAACACAACCAATGCTATGGTGGTCTATCCCTATACCTCCCAAAATAAAAAATTTCGTGTGGTTAATTTTGAAAAATAAAATACTAACCAGGGATAATTTGCAAAAAAAGGGTGGGCTGGTGATGCCAATTATGTATTCTGTTCCCAACAGGAAACTGTGCCCCATCTATTTTTAAACTGTCAACTAGCTCACCAAGTGTTATACTGGCTAGGCAAAACTCAATTACAGTATGTACACAAGTACATTGGAGGTCAATAAAGGATGTTGAATCCTTTGCATTGTCCCTGTCTAAACATGACAGAACAGCTTTTCTGGTACCCAAAATCTGCTAGAACTTTGATATTTCTAATTATTTTCTTGGTGTTGTATTGGACAGGTCATAAAAATGCTAAGGCCAAGCTTAAGGAGAATACTAGAGACTGGTTGCCGGATGAAGACACCATAGACGTCATCCCTCTACGTGTGATTTTCCCTGGACAAGAAGAAAGTGTGTCTTTCCATTTGGAAACTGAATCCTCGGAGCAAGAGAGTGCATGATTCAGTAGTTTGATAGCTAAAGTGCAGTTGAGTGATTTAAATGCTAGAGGACATAGGTGATAGTTATGCAACTAGTAGCTTAAGGAGTTACACAGTTTAGTGGTCATTTGCAGCTGTTCTTTTGTGTAGATATGCAGCTGCTATTTTGAGTTATCATGCCACTGTTTTTTGAGTTGACATGCAGTGAAGTGGGTAATTACCACTGTTTAGTTTGACTAGTAGGTGCTTAAAGTAGTTGAGTAGTGAAGGGTATGTACCCTCTTAAGGATTATCCCTTTGTAATCCTGACTTTATATTTAGATAAACAAACTTAAACTAAATATAAAGTCAGATTTGTTATAAAATAAAGATAAACAAACATAAACAAGATAGAGATGATGTAAAAAATGACAATCTTTTTATTCATATATTTCTCATATGTACAATACAAAATTACAGTGTCTTTATTTACAAGTTACAAATTGTACATAAAAAATCATTACAATAATAAATAAGAGAATAAATTTCAAATAGTAGTGAATATGAATTCCAATAGTAGTGGGATAGTGGAGAAGTGAATGAGGAATAATATTGAGAGTTACAACATGAATAGCATCCACACATTTATAATATATTCGTAACAAGATTAATGAATCTTTTTGTTTTATTCTGCTTATTTTTTTGCATTAAGTTGATAAAATGATGGATGTCTTGCGTACATGGTTAAGCTAGTAAGTGTCATTTGCTAGTATAGTTCTAAACCTCTAATTATCTGGTACCTTAGAATTATTTTGGATCCGTGGATATGTATTAAAGGGCGTATGGTTGATAATGTAACTATAGTTTAATCTGTTTTAATAAAATAAAAAAATTTAGTAGGAAGTGAAGACATTCAATTTTTTTTTTTAAATAGTCCCAGTATACTCTAGCATTTTTTGTAGATGTTATTTTTAAAAATTATACCTTCATCTTCTTGAAAGAGAGACGAGGATTCGTGTCATTGCACTAAGTCCGTAATTCAGACACTCAACTATTTAATATCTACGAAAAATTCTATTTGAATTTCAAACTTGAAACTTCTCACATGAAGACAGGGACGGATCCAGAATTTCTGTCAGGGTAGGACACTAATTGGATTCAAATAACTAATCGGGTTCAAACCCATTAACTTATTGGATACACAATTACAACTCAATCCCTATAAAGTTTATTATAAAATCTGTTATAATCATAAAATCGATTGATGCGGCATTGAAATATTTTTAGTAAGCTAATTAAAAATTCATTGGACACAATTCAAAGTGGGACTATTCTTACCCAATTAGCAAATTGAAGTCAAAGTTTAGATAAAAAATTTAACCGAAATATAAGTATCAAATAATAAAAAGCAGAAAAAATTTAGCCAACCCATTCTTATAAATTCAGGAGTAGACACTTACCTACTCAAATTTGTACATGCATCCGCCCGTGCATGAAGGACAATATTTGTGTCTTAACACTGATAAATTTCAAAATAACAGAACACAAGTTTTTACGTATTAAGATATGTAAATTCATTAAAAAGGAGCATCGTAAATAATTTTCTCGTGTACGTACAAAATAGTTAAGATCGTAGCAATTTTATTTAAAAGTTTATTATTATGATGTTCATTAATTAGTCCTGAATTGTTATAATTGGTAATACCTTCAATATCCATAAAATTAATATTTTCATCTTCTTTTAACGTCATTTACATTACAAATAAGATGAATATTGTCATGCAAGTAACATATATAACATGAATATTAATATCATTATCACGGCATTTTTTTTAGATATTCGCAGAGGCTGCGAAGTTAATCTGGCATTAGATACTAAGAAATTGAGTACTAGTACCAACAACTCACCAAGATAAATTTATTAAAAATAAATATTTATATAGATTTTAGTATATGATCATGTACATCAGTACATGAGTATAAATGTGAATTTTTTTTTTATATTTGTAAGCATTAATTTTGAGCCAGTTTTTAATCAAATTGTGATTTTTAAAATTTTATAAAAGAACAAAAGTAAAAAAAAAAATCCAGTTATATTTTAAAAACAATTCGGGTAATATATGTTTGTTTCTTTGTGAATATCAATCAACTTACAAATATTCGAGTTGAAGGTTTTAGGGTAAATGATAGAGTCATGTGCCGAAGGCCCATAAACTTTTCACAGATCAAATATTGGGCCTGATGTTTTTTTTTTTTTTTTTTGATGAAATGCCCTTAGGCAGTTGGGCCTGATGTTGGAAGCTCCTTGAGCCCCGTGCAAGTTTGAGATGGTCCTCACTTCTATATGGACGCTTTTGTTCTAACTTGGTAATTATGCGACTACTTGTCAGGCTACGTAGCTGCTAGATGACCTATATAAGATCTTAAATTCGACTGAATTAAGGATGAAACTTTTCCTAAGCGATGGATCATTATAAGAAAGAGTCTGAATGCCTCAATTCTTTCTCACCTCAGAAGCCGATAACCAAGATCACTCACACACAGTATAACTCTCTCGAAACAGGACGAATCAGCAATTTGAATCTCACATACGATCTAATCTCTCTGAGATAGAACGTATCAGTAATTGAGCGCAAAAACAATATAAATATAGTTATATATATGCATATCTTTCTAATTCCGTTCGTGCCCTTAATGGTGAGTGGTGACCCTCATGAAGAAAATATTTCCGAAGTTAAACACCTATCAATTAACATAGAAATCTATGACCAATGATCAAATACGCCAAGTGTACAGTCTGTTACAGGAATGACTGCACCAAAGTTGCCACATACGAAACAACGACGACATGACTACCTCCCCACAATTCCGGCGAATTCGATGGCGAAATAATCAATCGAATCTCTAATCTTATCGAAGCAAACATAAATTCCCTCTCCAATCCCGCTGATTAAAAACTCATTTTACGCCGCAAGCATTCGACGCAAATATCTGAGTCCGAGCATAGTTGGTCGGTGCATATTATTAAATGAAATGCAAACCTTGTGGGGCCTGTTCCAAACTTGTACTATGTTGCGGTGGTCGGATATCGCTGAAGTCGCGTCTGAAACTCTGCATTGAGAGTTCAGTAACCCGCCACATGAAAGATGTTCTATTTAGGTTTCAGTGTATCCGAGATAGCAGAGGACAGTCAATGGCAGTACCTGGAACACGTATCCTCTGCGTTAACTCAAAAAAGAACCGTTTGGGTTAACGCATTTGAGCCGTCTAATTTTAACACGAAGACTTTAATATTAGTGCTGATCTAGTCTGCACGAATCTTAAAGCATATCGGATGGTTGAGATTCATTAACTCGAAAGATTCTCTTTTGAGTTAATGCAGAGAATACGCGTTCGCAGTACCTGGCCCGGTTCGGAAGATCTGCTCCCACGTGAAAATAGTAAATTAGTAAATTCCCTATTTCATAGTGTTTTCTTTTATATTTTCACCTATGCCGTAGACTGTAGGCATGTCACATGGAATTCGCATCCTCTGAGATATCTCAAACTTTGCGTGACTTTTTTTAATATCTCAATCGTTCAAATATATTCTCCACGAATCTCAAAGCTCAAATAATAGTGGCCCCCCTACGGTTCCCCGAATAGGCACCGGACACGTAGGTCACGCAAAAATTGAGATATCTCAGAGGATACGCACCCAGTCACATGACCTGGTAAATAAATTAACTGTCACCCTCTCTTCTTCGCTAAAAAATTAAAAACAAAATATTAATAACAGCACACTCTTAGTTCACACTAGAGTTCCAGTTCCAGTGGGTAGCGGAAACTCTCCTTTTAATTATTGCACCGCGTCGTATCCATTTGTAACCGGAGGCGAAGTGTGCTTGGTCAGATCTCGCCTCTTTGTTTGTTTTAATCTCTGTCGGCAGTGTTTTCAGGCATTGAGAGAAATATCAAACGAAAGGAAGTGGTTTCTTTCTCCTTTTCAGTCGAATTCATATTTGTGCCACCTTATCTTCAGTTGATTTGTTCTTCCCAATTCCAACCAACTTATTGCATTGATTCGTGCGTTGGTGAGCTCCACCAAAAGCAATCTGTTTTACTAATTACTTCATCAGACAGCTAATAGTACAATTCAGCTGCCAGTGATTTCTCAAATCTCTTTTCTATTTTCCTAATAGTGGCTAAAGATTGATCCTTTGATCAATCCTATTCCAAACCAATGTCAAGACCTCTGTACCGTGGCTTTTCTGGGGGTGGCCGATCCAGCAGTGGCAGCTTAAGCAGTAGCGGGCTTGACCCGTTTGACCCGGTAGACGACAAAGGCAAAGAAGTTCAAGACAATGGATTCGGGCACGAGCTATCAAACATTGCTGGGATCAGAAAAATGCGCAAAGATTTCGCCATGTTCCTTTTCAAACTGGGTATTGCTGTAATTATGATAATAACCCTTGCCAGTTCTCTCTCCTGGGCTATCTCCATCTCTACCTCTTTGAAGGGAACCACCTACCATGGCTACCGTCGGCTACAAGAGCAGCTTATTGCAGATCTGTTGGATTTCGGCGAGCCTTCTCTAGGCATTTCAAAATCCAAGGAAGTAGAATTCTGTGCGCCTCAGTTAGAAAATTATGTCCCTTGTTATTATAACATATCAGAGAGTGCTGATTTGATAGATACAGCGGTAAATTTTCAACACGAAAGAGCATGCTCTAGAGACTCTCCAGTTAATTGCTTGATTCTACCAACCCGCAATTATAGGATCCCACTGAGGTGGCCGAGTGGGAAGGATTTTATCTGGAAGGAGAATGTGAAGATCACCGGGCAAGAGTTTTCATCTGGTAGCTTAACTAAGAGGCAAGTAAAAAACATAGAAATTTGTTTGCAAATTCCTAATTAACATTTAACTGTAGTTTCGTTATACATTTAATCCTTACCTGCAGGTAGTAGTTGCCGCAAGAGTAGCCAATTGTTAAATTAATGGTCAAACCAATAGAAAAGTTGCATTACTACATTTGTAATTTCAAGTTGAGTCAGTCAAGCTGCTCAAAACCTTGTAAGGTTTCTGCAGACATTAAAATAAAGGGCCCATTATTCTAAAACTGATGCTGATTTGACATTCTTTTTAGTTACGAAGAGTGTTAATGTGCTATCGGTTTCCATTTAAATAATTTTAAGAAACTTATAGCTCATTTAGGAAAAACAAAAAAAGTACAAACCTAACTAACCAGGTATCTGTACCTAACATTCATCCAGATTAGTCCTGCTATTAGTTTTCAAAATTAATAATTAATACCACTTACTGGTGGACCCAGAAAGCCTAAAGCTAATTGGATTACATTGCTCCCTAAGGAAAATAGGAGGGGCCAATTTGTCTAACTTATATTTGAATAATTTTATTTCATACTATCGAGCTAATGGCTGAATTATCCACATAAAATTGAAATTGTCTCGACCAGGTTGTGACATGAGAAATCTTGGGTGTTTCTTTTGCTCAAATACTGCAATGTTGGTGTGGCTTGCACATATTGGTTGTTGTGTAAACAGGTTTTGTTTTGTAGGATGATGGTCGAAGAAGAGCAGATCTCTTTTCGCTCAGATTCACTAATGGTTGATGGTGTAGAGGATTACTCACATCAGATTGCAGAGATGATTGGGCTGAGAAATGAGTCTAATTTTAACGAGGCTGGGGTTAGTAAAATTGTTTGTTTAACTTACTATATCTGTTAATTCCTAAATTCTTGCATTTTTTAACATTAATTTCTGGGATAGAATGAGGCATACTTGCTAATTTTCTTTAATTTGTGAGAATTTTGCAATAATTCCAGGTTTGGTTTGGTAAGTTGAGACTGAGAATGGAAATTGAGGGAGGAATAAAGAAAGAGAGAAAAGGATAGGAAAGAGAATGGATAGGATAGATTTGTTTTAAAAATTACTCCGCATAATCATTTTTACATGATTAGAGCATATATAGGTGATCAACTCTTTACCGGTCAAAGAAAGAAACTACAAACACTAATTTTATTTAAATTACTGTGCATAATCATTTATACAAGATTAACTACATATATAGGCCAAGAAAGAAAGTACAAACAGTAAATTAAATCAGTAAAAACGACTGAAAGGCTGTGATTGGCCAACTCGGGCAATGTGGATCCCAATCCTAATGAATTCTTGTCTCCTCTCTTTGCGTGTCATAGTGCGTCTCGGGCTATTTGTTTCCTTCCGCTTGTTTTCCTAGTCAATCAGTGGAACGTATGAGTCTATGTTGTCATCTTCAATTCCTCTTAATTCTTCAGCAGTAACTATGCCCATCTTGTGTGGGGCAAGACTTAGCCCACCCTTCTTTTTCTCCCAATTTCTTTGACTTTGTCAAAATTGAGAAATCTCAAGGAAACTCCCAAATTAACCATGCCATCACCTGACAATTTCTGAGAACAAAAGTAATACTGATGTTTTTCTTTCCTAAGTTGTTTAGTTTAATATTCCTAAGTTGCGGGGTGTAAACAGAATGTTCTGTTCAATTCATGTCTGTATCTGCATAATTATCTGTAAACAAATTAATTTATTTGTATATATGCGGATATGAATACAAATAATAATTTGGATAATATCGATATCCAATCCATATCCTCTTGGTGAAATTTGGATACAAGTTATGGTTTTGGCATTTCTGCTGCTCGTGTGTTCCATGTACTTTCTGTGTATGCCCCTACTTGGAGCTCAGTTTAGCCTATTATATTATCACAACTCAAATGTTCAATTTTGCATGGACACATGAATATCATACTTGTGGTTTACCAGTATTGGACATGACCTGTTTGGTACCAGCCTTTTATATCCACTAAATGTTTTTAATTAGTTTTGGCTAGATTATGAAGCCTTGTCTAAAATAAACCCAACAGCATTAATGAATCAGAATTTTACATTTCAATCAATTACAAGTCGATACTGCTACCATAACAGCACTTAACATTACTTAAAACCTCATATAAATGAAATTAAAGTCCTGAAAGTTTTGAATTTTGGATGATTTATGTTGTTTCTTTTGGCTCAGGTACGCACTGTGCTTGACATAGGTTGTGGATTTGGCAGCTTTGGAGCCCATTTGTTTTCGAGACAGGTGCTGACAATGTGCATCGCAGATTATGAGGGATCAGGGAGCCAAGTGCAACTAACCCTAGAGAGAGGCATGCCTGCCATGATCAGCTCTTTCACCAAAACCCAACTTCCTTACCCGTACCTTTCATTTGACATGATCCACTGTGCTAGATGTGAGGTCCAATGGGACAAAAACGGTATGTTGAAATTTCCATGGCAAAAGCTTGTGTTTCTGCTAGTTTTGAAGTTAGGCGAAGGATTATCATTATACTAAAAAGGGTGTTTTGGGGTTTCAAGAAGGTAGGAGAAAATAGGGATATATGATACTGTTTGTGTTTCACAGAGGGCAGCATGCGGTATAGTTTGCAGTTATGCATGACAAGCTGCTGCTTTTTTGTAGGGACACTATTATTAATGCTTAAGTAATGGATTAAAGCCTAATTAGTTTGAGCAGTTGGCAATAGTGCGCTACCAAGTTGTTGGCACTTTTTCCAAGATTAGACCGAGAGGACAATAGAGAACAAAGGAAACAATAATAATATTCTGATAATGAGCTAAGATTGTAAATTGGGTTACTAAAAGTTTAAAAAAAAATCATTAATATGGATTGCACCATATACCCCTACAGATCAAATTATTATATGTCTCATCCAAAGCAAATATGTTTAGTGTGCCCCTCTAAAACATGCGAAGTATCATGTACCTCTGTACCTCTCCTGATTTCTGTCAATTACTCAAACTGAAGTCTTGCAATTTATGGAAACAGAAGTAGTAAGGAAGAGAGGTAGTTTGCACATATCTTAGAAAAAATAGAGAGAGATGGCTAGTTAATATATTTTTATTGTACAGTAGGGGGCATGCATGATTCTTAATTCTGAAATATTTACAAGCTGTATAACAAATTATCTCTACAATATTATATGTTATTTCAGATGGAATTTTCTTGGTGGAGGTAGACAGGCTTTTGAGGCCAGGAGGGTATTTTGTCTGGACATCTTCCTTGAACACACACAGATTGCTGCGTGAGAAAGAGAATCAGAAAAAATGGTTAGCCATAAAAGATTTTACTGAAAGCATCTGCTGGGAGTTGTTGTCTCAACAGGACGAAACCGTTGTTTGGAAGAAGACAAGCAACAAAAAGTGTTACAGCTCGAAGTAAGATCTATTGTACAGGCCTCATCAATGGATTTTGTTTGCAACAGAAATTTGTTTTTGCTATATTTTTAGGATAAGACCAAAATGTTTTGAAGATTTGCAATTGAAATCCTACCAGTTTTAGATATTTGGAAATTATACCTGGTCTATAAGTCTGTTAGGAAAGTATATTCCACAAGTGCTCATACCTTTGCCTATACTAGCAATATGCCCCTTTTCTCTATACCCAAATTAAGTTTAAACCAAACAAAGGATTTTTCCTGAGGAGTTTTAAGTTTATATATGTGCATGTATGAAAGAGAGTTCGTTGCATCAAAATTACAAATCAGGACACTACTGTCATTATTTTTTTAAAAGGAAGGAACTTAAATTTTGTTTTATGGATGGGTTTTAATTTCTAATGACCCAAAAAATATTGCAACCTGCAAACAATCTGCACTTATTCGAGCATTGTACTCTCCAATGATTAGGTTAATAAAATAGTTGATGAAATTGTTAACTATTAATTTATCCCTAACTATTAATTCAAGTTTTGAGTGAATTGATTATAAAGCAAATATTAAATTAAAAAGTTGGCAAGATCAATGTATTATATAATTTTTACATATTTATGGTCCAGAACCTTTATTTTAGTAATTTCACCTCTTAGTCCTATTTGGTAATATTTCTTCAGGAAAAAGTGCCCCCAAATATGCGGCAGGAACCATGATAACGAATCACCATATTACCAACCTCTTAATCCATGCATAGCTGGTACAAGGAGTCAACGGTGGGTCCCAATTGAGTCCCGAACGCCATGGCCTCTGCAATCTCGACCTAACTCTACTGAACTCGATGTACACGGTAAAGGCTTACACCTGCAAATCAATAAAGTAGTGAGAATCATTGGGGCAGTTTGTTACAAGTTACACCTGATATTTTACTATGCAGCTTT